>CM061225.1:50688498-50829990 GCA_030844895.1 Ambrosia x helenae
TTTATTTCTAAGCCACGTATATATCAACATTCCCCATTAAATAGAACGCATGTATATCGCCTTAATGGCTTCATTTAGATGTGTGAAATGATTTTCGGTGATTTTGAAATGTCGCGACCCTTTTAAGAGGTTAACAAAGGTTTTAAGCCTCAAATAAAAGTAAAATCCAAGGGGACGTTGCAAATGGATTTACGTGAAAATATGTAATTACAAATCAGGAATGACCACGTCAATCCAAATCATGTGTCAAACCCCTTCGAGTGATTTTCACCATCCCTCAGATAAGAAGTCGGTCAATCAAACTCCACGATTCCACCACAAAAATACATTCTTTAGTATGTAATCATTTTCGAGGGCTTTATTTTCTTTTTATTTCTAAGCCACGTATATATCAACATTCCCATTAAATTAGAACGCATGTATATCGCCTTAATGGCTTCTTTTAGATGTGTGAAATGATTTTCGGTGATTATGAAATGCCGCGACCCTCTTTTAGAGTTTAAAAAAGGTTTAGCCTCAAATAAAAAGTAAAATCCAAGGTGACGTTGCAAATATTTACGTGAAAAAACAAGTAAATTACAAATCAGGGAATGACCACGTCAATCCAAATCATGTGTCAAACCCCCTTCGAGTGATTTTCACCATCCCTCAGATAAGAAGTCGGTCAATCAAACACCCGATTCCACCATAAAAGACATTCTTTAAATTGTAATCATTTTTGAGCCTTTATTTTCATTTTATTTTCTAAGCCACGTATATATCAACATTCCCATTAAATAGAACGCATGTATATCGCCTTAATGGCTTCATTTAATGATGTGAAATGATTTTCGGTGATTTTGAAATGCCGCGACCCTTTTTTAAGAGTTTAAAAATGGTTTAAGGCCGCATATAAAACATGAAATTTACAAATCAGAGAATGACCACGTCATCCAAATCATGTGTCAAACCCCTTCGAGTGATTTTTCACCATCCGTCTCAGATAAGAAGTCGGTCAATCAAACACCCGATTCCACCACAAAAGACATTCTATAATGATGTAATCATTTTCGAGGCTTTATTTTCATTTTATTTCTAAGCCACGTATATACAACATTCCCATTAAATAGAACGCATGTATACACCTTAATGGCTTCATTTAGATATGTGAAATGATTTTCGGTGATTTTGAAATGCCGCGATCCTCGTTTAAGAGGTTAACAAAGGTTTTAAGCCTCAAATAAAAGTAAAATCCAAGGGACGTTGCAAATGGATTTACGTGAAAAACATGTAAATTACAAATTACAGAGAATGACCACCGTCAATCCAAATCATGTGTCAAACCCCTTCGAGTGATTTTCACCATCCCTTAGATAAGAAGTCGGTCAATCAAACACCCGATTCCACCACAAAAGACATTCTTTAGTATGTAATCATTTTCGAGGCTTTATTTTCTTTTTATTTCTAAGCCACGTATATATCAACATTCCCATTAAATAGAACGCATGTATATCGCCTTAATGGCTTCTTTTAGATGTGAAATGATTTTCGGTGATTATGAAAGCTGCGCCAACCCTCTTTTAGAGGTTAAAAAAGGTTTTAAGCCTCAAATAAAAGAAAATCCAAGGGGACGTTGCAAATGGATTTACGTGAAAAACATGTAAATTACAAAACAGAATGACCACGTCAATCCAAATCATGTGTAAATCCCCTCGAGTGATTTTAGCTCACCTCAGATAAGAAGTTGGTCAATCAAACACCCGATTCCACCATGAAAGACATTCTTTCAATTGTAATCATTTCGAGGCTTTATTTTCATTTTTTTCTAAGCCACGTATATATCAACATTCCCTTTAAATAGAACGCATGTATATCGCCTTAATGGCTTCATTTAGATGTGTGAAATGATTTTCGGTGATTTTGAAATGTCGCAACCCCCTTTTTAAGAGGTAACAAAGGTTTAAGCCTCAAATAAAAGTAAAATCCAAGGGGACGTGCAAATGGATTTACGTGAAAAACATGTAAATTACAAATCAGGAATGACCACGTCAATCCAAATCATGTCCAAACCCCTTCGAGTGATTTTCACCATCCCTCAGATAAGAACTCGGTCAATCAAACACCCGATTCCACCACAAAAGACATTCTTTAATATGTAATCATTTTCGAGGCTTTATTTTCTTTTATTTCTAAGCCACGTATATATCAACATTCCCATTAAATAAAACGCATGTATATCGCCTTAATGGCTTCTTTTAGATGTGTGAAATGATTTTCGGTGATTTTGAAATGCCGCGACCCTCTTTTAGAGGTTAAAAAAGGTTTAAGCCTCAAATAAAAGTAAAATCCAAGGGGACGTTGCAAATGGATTTACGTGAAAAACATGTAAATTACAAAACAGAGAATGACCACGTCAATCCAAATCAGGTGTCAAACCCCCATCGAGTGATTTTCACCATCCCTCAGATAAGAAATCGGTCAATCAAACACCTGATTCCATCACAAAAGACTTTGTTTCAATTGTAATCATTTTCGAGGCTTTATTTTCATTTTATTTCTAAGCCACGTATATATCAACATTCCCATTAAATAGAACGCATGTATATCGCCTTAATGGCTTCATTTAGATATGTGAAATGATTTTCGGTGATTTGAAATGCCGCGACCCTTTTTAAGAGGTTAAAAAAGGTTTAAGCCTCAAATAAAAGTAAAATCCAAGGGGACGTTGCAAATGGATTTACGTGAAAAACATGTAAATTACAAAACAGAGAATGACCACGTCAATCCAAATCATGTGTCAAACCCCTTCGAGTGATTTTCAACCATCCCTCAGATAAGAACTCGGTCATCAAACACCCGATTCCACCATGAAAGACATTCTTTAAATTGTAATCATTTTCGAACTTTATTTTCAATTTATTTCTAAGCCACGTATATATCAACATTCCCATTAAATAGAACGCATGTATATCGCCTTAATGCTTCATTTAGATGTGTGAAATGATTTTCGGTGATTTTGAAATGCCGCGACCCTTTTAAGAGGTTAACAAAGGGTTAAGCCTCAAATAAAAGTAAAATCCAAGGGGACGTTGCAAATGGATTTACGTGAAAAACATGTAAATTACAAATCAGGGAATGACCACGTCAATCCAAATCATGTGTCAAACCCCTTCGAGTGATTTTCACCATCCCTCAGATAAGAAGTCGTCAATCAAACACCCGATTCCACCACAAAAGACTTTTTTTAGTATGTAATCATTTTCGAGGCTTTATTTTCTTTTTATTTCTAAGCCACGTATATATCAACATTCCCATTAAATAAAGCATGTATATCGCCTTAATGGCTTCTTTTAGATGTGTGAAATGATTTTCGGTGATTTTGAAATGCCGCGACCCTCTTTTAGAGGTTAAAAAAGGTTTAAGCCTCAAATAAAAGTAAAATCCAAGGGACGTTGCAAATGGATTTACGTGAAAAACAAGTAAATTACAAATCAGGGAATGACCACGTCAATCCAAATCATGTGTCAAACCCCTTCGAGTGATTTTCACCATCCCTCAGATAAGAAGTCGGTCAATCAAACACCCGATTCCACCATAAAAGACATTCTTTTAAATTGTAATCATTTTTGAGCCTTTATTTTCATTTTATTTCTAAGCCACGTATATATCAACATTCCCATTAAATAGAACGCATGTATATCGCCTTAATGGCTTCATTTAGATGTGTGAAATGATTTTCGGTGATTTTGAAATGCCGCGACCCTTTTTAAGAGGTTAAAAATGTTAAAGCCTCATATAAAACATGTAAATTACAAAATCAGAGAATGACCACGTCAATCCAAATCATGTGTCAAACCCCATCGAGTGATTTTCACCATCACTCAGATAAGAACTCAGTCAATCAAACACCTGATTCCATCACAAAAGACTTTTTTTTCAATTGTAAACATTTTCGAGGCTCTATTTTCATTTTATTTCTAAGCATCGTATATATCAACATTCCCATTAAATAGAACGCATGTATATCCCCCTAATGGCTTCATTTAGATGTGTGAATAGAATTTCGGTGATTTTGAAATGCCGCCACCCACTTTAGAGGTAAAAAGGTCTAAGCCTCAAATAAAAGGAAAATCCAAGGTACGTTGAAAGTGGATTTACGTGAAAAACAAGTAAATTAAACAACGAGAATGACCACGTCAATCCAAATCATGTGTAAACCCCTTCGAGTGATTTTAACCATCCCAGATAAGAAGTTGGTCAATCAAACACCCGATTCCACCATGAAAGACATTCTTTAAAATTGTAATCATTTTCGAGGCTTTATTTTCATTTATTTCTAAGCCACGTATATATCAACATTCCCATTAAATATAGAACGCATGTATATCGCCTTAATGGCTTCATTTAGATGTGTGAAATGATTTTCGGTGATTTTGAAATGCCGCGACCCTTTTAAGAGGTTAACAAAGGTTTAAGCCTCAAATAAAAGTAAAATCCAAGGGGACGTTGCAAATGGATTTACGTGAAAAACATGTAAATTACAAATCAAGAATGACCACGTCAATCCAAATCATGTGTCAAACCCCTTCGAGTGATTTTCACCATCCCTCAGATAAGAAGTCGGTCAATCAAACACCCGATTCCACCACAAAAGACATTCTTTAGTATGTAATCATTTTCGAGGCTTTATTTTCTTTTTATTTCTAAGCCACGTATATATCAACATTCCCATTAAATAAAACGCATGTATATCGCCTTAATGGCTTCTTTTAGATGTGTGAAATGATTTTCGGTGATTATGAAATGCCGCGACCCTCTTTAGAGGTTAAAAAAGGTTTAAGCCTCAAATAAAAGTAAAATCCAAGGGGACGTTGCAAATGGATTTACGTGAAAAACATGTAAATTACAAAACAGAGAATGACCACGTCAATCCAAATCATGTGTCAAACCCCCATCGAGTGATTTTCACCATCCCTCATAAGAACTCGGTGAATCAAACACCTGATTCCATCACAAAAGACTTTGTTTCAATTGTAATCATTTTCGAAGCTTTATTTTCATTTTTATTTCTAAGCCACGTATATATCAACATTCCCATTAAATAGAACGCATGTATATCGCCTTAATGGCTTCATTTAGATATGTGAAATGATTTTCGGTGATTTTGAAATGCCACGACCCTTTTTAAGAGGTTAAAAAAGGTTTAGCCTCAAATAAAAGTAAAATCCAAGGGGATGTTGCATATGGATTTACATGAAAAACATGTAAATTACAAAACAGAGAATGACCACGTCAATCCAAATCATGTGTCAAACCCCATCGAGTGATTTTCACCATCCCTCAGATAAGAACTCGGTCAATCAAACACCCCCGATTCCACCATGAAAGACATTCTTTAAATTGTAATCATTTTCGAGACTTTATTTTCAATTTATTTCTAAGCCACGTATATATCAACATTCCCATTAAATAGAACGCATGTATATCGCCTTAATGGCTTCATTTAGATGTGTGAAATGATTTTCGGTGATTTTGAAATGTCGCGACCCATTTTAAGAGGTTAACAAAGGTTTAAGCCTCAAATAAAAGTAAAATCCAAGGGGACGTTGCAAATGGATTTACGTGAAAAACATGTAAATTACAAATCAGGGAATGACCACGTCAATCCAAATCATGTGTCAAACCCCTTCGAGTGATTTTCACCACCCTCAGATAAGAAGTCGGTCAATCAAACACCCGATTCCACCACAAAAGACATTCTTTAGTATGTAATCATTTTCGAGGCTTTATTTTCTTTTTATTTCTAAGCCACGTATATATCAACATTCCCATTAAATAAAACGCATGTATATCTCCTTAATGGCTTCTTTTAGATGTGTGAAATGATTTTCGGTGATTATGAAATGCCGCGACCCTCTTTTAGAGGTTAAAAAAGGTTTAAGCCTCAAATAAAAGTAAAATCCAAGGGACGTTGCAAATGGATTTACGTGAAAAACATGTAAATTACAAATCAGGAATGACCACGTCAATCCAAATCATGTGTCAAACCCCTTCGAGTGATTTTCACCATCCCTCAGATAAGAAGTCGGTCAATCAAACACCCGATTCCACCATAAAAGACATTCTTTAAATTGTAATCATTTTTGAGCCTTTATTTTCATTTTATTTCTAAGCCACGTATATATCAACATTCCCATTAAATAGAACGCATGTATATCGCCTTAATGGCTTCATTTAGATGTGTGAAATGATTTTCGGTGATTTTGAAATGCCGCGACCCTTTTTAAGAGGTTAAAAATGGTTTAAGCCTCATATAAAACATGTAAATTACAAATCAGAGAATGACCACGTCATCCAAATCATGTGTCAAACCCCTTCGAGTGATTTTCACCATCTGTCAGATAAGAAGTCGGTCAATCAAACACCCGATTCCACCACAAAAGACATTCTTTAATATGTAATCATTTTCGAGGATTTATTTTCATTTTATTTCTAAGCCACGTATATACAAACATTCCCATTAAATAGAACGCATGTATATCACCTTATTGGCTTCATTTAGATATGTGAAATGATTTTCGGTGATTTTGAAATGCCGCGATCCTCTTTAAGAGGTTAACAAAGGTTTAAGCCTCAAATAAAAGTAAAATCCAAGGGGACGTTGCAAATGGATTTACGTGAAAAACATGTAAATTACAAATCAGAGAATGACCACGTCAATCCAAATCATGTGTCAAACCCCTTCGAGTGATTTTCACCATCCCTTAGATAAGAAGTCGGTCAATCAAACACCCGATTCCACCACAAAAGACATTCTTTAGTATGTAATCATTTTCGAGGCTTTATTTTCTTTTTTTTCTAAGCCACGTATATATCAACATTCCCATTAACTAGAACGCATGTATATCGCATTAATGGCTTCTTTTAGATGTGTGAAATGATTTTCGGTGATTATGAAATGCCGCGACCCTCATTAAGAGGTTAAAAAAGGTTTAAGCCTCAAATAAAAGTAAAATCCAAGGGGACGTTGCTAATGGATTTACGTGAAAAACATGCAAATTAAAAAACGGAGAATGACCATGTCAATCCAAATCATGTGTCAAACCCTTTCGAGTGATTTCAACATCCCTCAATTAAGAACTCGGTCAATCAAACACCTGATTCCATCACAAAAGAGTTTTTTTCAATTGTAATCATTTTCGAGGCTTTATTTTCATTTTTATTTCAAAGCCACATATATATCAACATTCCCATTAAATAGAACGCATGTATATCGCCTTAGTGGCTTCATTAAGATATGTGAAATGATTTTCGATGATTATGAAATGCCGCGACCCTCTTTAAGAGGTTAAAAAGATTTAAGTCTCAAATAAAAGTAAAATTCAAGTGGCGTTGCAAATGGTTTTACGTGAAAAACATGTAAATTACAAAACAGAGAATGACCACGTCAATCCAAATCATGTGTCAAACCCCCAACGAGTGATTTTCACTATCCCTCGGATAAGAACTCGGTGAATCAAACACCTGATTCCATCACAAAAGTCTTTGTTTCAATTGTAATCATTTTCGAAGCTTTATTTTCATTTTTATTTCTAAGCCACGTATATATCAACATTCCCATTAAATAGAACGCGTGTATATTGCCTTAATGGCTTCATTTAGATATGTGAAATGATTTTCAGTGATTTTGAAATGCCGCGACCCTTTTTAAGAGGTTAAAAAATGTTTAAGCCTCAAATAAAAGTAAAATCCAAGGGGACGGTGCAAATGGATTTACGTGAAAAACATGTAAATTACAAAACAGAGAATGACCACGTCAATCCAAATCATGTGTCAAACCCCGTCGAGTGATTTTCACCATCACTCAGATAAGAACTCAGTCAATCAAACACCTGATTCCATCACAAAAGACTTTTTTTTCAATTGTAAACATTTTCGAGGCTCTCTTTTCATTTTATTTCTAAGCATCGTATATATCAACATTCCCATTAAATAGAACGCATGTATATCCCCCTAATGGCTTCATTTAGATGTGTGAATAGAATTTCGGTGATTTTGAAATGCCGCCACCCACGTTAAGAGGTTAAAAAGGTCTAAGCCTCAAATAAAAGGAAAATCCAAGGGTACGTTGAAAGTGGATTTACGTGAGAAACAAGTAAATTAAACAACGGAGAATGACCACGTCAATCCAAATCATGTGTAAATCCCCTTCGAGTGATTTTAAACCATACCTCAGATAAGAAGTTGGTCAATCAAACACCCGATTCCACCATGAAAGACATTCTTTAAATTGTAATCATTTTCGAGGCTTTATTTTCAATTTATTTCTAAGCCACGTATATATCAACATTCCCATTAAATAGAACGCATGTATATCGCCTTAATGGCTTCATTTAGATGTGTGAAATGATTTTCGGTGATTTTGAAATGTCGCAACCCTTTTTAAGAGGTTAACAAAGGTTTAAGCCTCAAATAAAAGTAAAATCCAAGGGGACGTTGCAAATGGATTTACGTGAAAAACATGTAAATTACAAATCAAGAAATGACCACGTCAATCCAAATCATGTGTCAAACCCCTTCGAGTGATTTTCACCATCCCTCAGATAAGAAGTCGGTCAATCAAACACCCGATTCAACCACAAAAGACATTCTTTAGTATGTAATCATTTTCGAAGCTTTATTTTCTTTTATTTCTAAGCCACGTATATATCAACATTCCCATTAAATAAAACGCATGTATATCGCCTTAATGGCTTCTTTTAGATGTGTGAAATGATTTTCGGTGATTATGAAATGCCGCGACCCTCTTTTAGAGGTTAAAAAAGGTTTAAGCCTCAAATAAAAGTAAAATCCAAGGGGACGTTGCAAATGGATTTACGTGAAAAACATGTAAATTACAAAACAGAGAATGACCACGTCAATCCAAATCATGTGTCAAACCCCCCATCGAGTGATTTTCACCATCCCTCGGATAAGAACTCGGTGAATCAAACACCTGATTCCATCACAAAAGACTTTGTTTCAATTGTAATCATTTCGAAGCTTTATTTTCATTTTTATTTCTAAGCCACGTATATATCAACATTCCCATTAAATAGAACGCATGTATATCGCCTTAATGGCTTCATTTAGATATGTGAAATGATTTTCGGTGATTTTGAAATGCCACGACCCTTTTTAAGAGGTTAAAAAAGGTTTAAGCCTCATATAAAAGTAAAATCCAAGGGGATGTTGCATATGGATTTACATGAAAAACATGTAAATTACAAAACAGAGAATGACCACGTCAATCCAAATCATGTGTCAAACCCCATCGAGTGATTTTCACCATCCCTCAGATAAGAACTCGGTCAATCAAACACCCGATTCCACCATGAAAGACATTCTTTAAATTGTAATCATTTTCGAGACTTTATTTTCAATTTATTTCTAAGCCACGTATATATCAACATTCCCATTAAATAGAACGCATGTATATCGCCTTAATGGCTTCATTTAGATGTGTGAAATGATTTTCGGTGATTTTGAAATGTCGCGACCCTTTTTAAGAGGTTAACAAAGGTTTAAGCCTCAAATAAAAGTAAAATCCAAGGGGTCGTTGCAAATGGATTTACGTGAAAAACATGTAAATTACAAATCAGGGAATGACCACGTCAATCCAAATCATGTGTCAAACCCCTTCGAGTGATTTTCACCAACCCTCAGATAAGAAGTCGGTCAATCAAACACCCGATTCCACCACAAAAGACATTCTTTAGTATGTAATCATTTTCGAGGCTTTATTTTCTTTTTATTTCTAAGCCACGTATATATCAACATTCCCATTAAATAAAACGCATGTATATCTCCTTAATGGCTTCTTTTAGATGTGTGAAATGATTTTCGGTGATTATGAAATGCCGCGACCCTCTTTTAGAGGTTAAAAAAGGTTTAAGCCTCAAATAAAAGTAAAATCCAAGGGACGTTGCAAATGGATTTACGTGAAAAACATGTAAATTACAAATCAGGGAATGACCACGTCAATCCAAATCATGTGTCAAACCCCTTCGAGTGATTTTCACCATCCCTCAGATAAGAAGTCGGTCAATCAAACACCCGATTCCACCATAAAAGACATTCTTTAAATGGTAATCATTTTTGAGCCTTTATTTTCATTTTATTTCTAAGCCACGTATATATCAACATTCCCATTAAATAGAACGCATGTATATCGCCTTAATGGCTTCATTTAGATGTGTGAAATGATTTTCGGTGATTTTGAAATGCCGCGACCCTTTTTAAGAGGTTAAAAATGGTTTAAGCCTCATATAAAACATGTAAATTACAAATCAGAGAATGACCACGTCATCCAAATAATGTGTCAAACCCCTTCGAGTGATTTTCACCATCTGTCAGATAAGAAGTCGGTCAATCAAACACCCGATTCCACCACAAAAGACATTTTTTAATATGTAATCATTTTCGAGGCTTTATTTTCATTTTATTTCTAAGCCACGTATATACAAACATTCCCATTAAATAGAACGCATGTATATCACCTTATTGGCTTCATTTAGATATGTGAAATGATTTTCGGTGATTTTGAAATGCCGCGATCCTCTTTAAGAGGTTAACAAAGGTTTAAGCCTCAAATAAAAGTAAAATCCAAGGGGACGTTGCAAATGGATTTACGTGAAAAACATGTAAATTACAAATCAGAGAATGACCACGTCAATCCAAATCATGTGTCAAACCCCTTCGAGTGATTTTCACCATCCCTTAGATAAGAAGTCGGTCAATCAAACACCCGATTCCACCACAAAAGACATTCTTTAGTATGTAATCATTTTCGAGGCTTTATTTTCTTTTTATTTCTAAGCCACGTATATATCAACATTCCCATTAACTAGAACGCATGTATATCGCATTAATGGCTTCTTTTAGATGTGTGAAATGATTTTCGGTGATTATGAAATGCCGCGACCCTCATTAAGAGGTTAAAAAAGGTTTAAGCCTCAAATAAAAGTAAAATCCAAGGGGACGTTGCAAATGGATTTACGTGAAAAACATGCAAATTAAAAAACGGAGAATGACCATGTTAATCCAAATCATGTGTCAAACCCTTTCGAGTGATTTTCAACATCCCTCAATTAAGAACTCGGTCAATCAAACACCTGATTCCATCACAAAAGAGTTTTTTTCAATTGTAATCATTTTCGAGGCTTTATTTTCATTTTTATTTCAAAGCCACATATATATCAACATTCCCATTAAATAGAACGCATGTATATCGCCTTAGTGGCTTCATTAAGATATGTGAAATGATTTTCGATGATTTTGAAATGTCGCGACCCTCTTTAAGAGGTTAAAAAGATTTAAGTCTCAAATAAAAGTAAAATTCAAGGTGGCGTTGCAAATGGTTTTACGTGAAAAACATGTAAATTACAAAACAGAAAATGACCACGTCAATCCAAATCATGTGTCAAACCCCCAACGAGTGATTTTCACCATCCCTCGGATAAGAACTCGGTGAATCAAACACCTGATTCCATCACAAAAGTCTTTGTTTCAATTGTAATCATTTTCGAAGCTTTATTTTCATTTTTATTTCTAAGCCACGTATATATCAACATTCCCATTAAATAGAACGCGTGTATATTGCCTTAATGGCTTCATTTAGATATGTGAAATGATTTTCAGTGATTTTGAAATGCCACGACCCTTTTTAAGAGGTTAAAAAATGTTTAAGCCTCAAATAAAAGTAAAATCCAAGGGGACGGTGCAAATGGATTTACGTGAAAAACATGTAAATTACAAAACAGAGAATGACCACGTCAATCCAAATCATGTGTCAAACCCCATCGAGTGATTTTCACCATCACTCAGATAAGAACTCAGTCAATCAAACACCTGATTCCATCACAAAAGACTTTTTTTTCAATTGTAAACATTTTCGAGGCTCTATTTTCATTTTATTTCTAAGCATCGTATATATCAACATTCCCATTAAATAGAACGCATGTATATCCCCCTAATGGCTTCATTTAGATGTGTGAATAGAATTTCGGTGATTTTGAAATGCCGCCACCCACGTTAAGAGGTTAAAAAGGTCTAAGCCTCAAATAAAAGGAAAATCCAAGGGTACGTTGAAAGTGGATTTACGTGAGAAACAAGTAAATTAAACAACGGAGAATGACCACGTCAATCCAAATCATGTGTAAATCCCCTTCGAGTGATTTTAACCATACCTCAGATAAGAAGTTGGTCAATCAAACACCCGATTCCACCATGAAAGACATTCTTTAAATTGTAATCATTTTCGAGGCTTTATTTTCAATTTATTTCTAAGCCACGTATATATCAACATTCCCATTAAATAGAACGCATGTACATCGCCTTAATGGCTTCATTTAGATGTGTGAAATGATTTTCGGTGATTTTGAAATGTCGCAACCCTTTTTAAGAGGTTAACAAAGGTTTAAGCCTCAAATAAAAGTAAAATCCAAGGGGACGTTGCAGATGGATTTACGTGAAAAACATGTAAATTACAAATCAGGGAATGACCACGTCAATCCAAATCATGTGTCAAACCCCTTCGAGTTATTTTCACCATCCCTCAGATAAGAAGTCGGTCAATCAAACACCCGATTCCACCACAAAAGACATTCTTTAGTATGTAATCATTTTTGAGGCTTTATTTTCTTTTTATTTCTAAGCCACGTATATATCAACATTCTCATTAAATAAAACGCATGTATATCGCCTTAATGGCTTCTTTTAGATGTGTGAAATAATTTTCGGTGATTATGAAATGCCGCGACCCTCTTTTAGAGGTTAAAAAAGATTTAAGCCTCAAATAAAAGTGAAATCCAAGGGGACGTTGCAAATGGATTTACGTGAAAAACATGTAAATTACAAAACAGAGAATGACCACGTCAATCCAAATCATGTGTCAAACCCCCATCGAGTGATTTTCACCATCCCTCGGATAAGAACTCGGTGAATCAAACACCTGATTCCATCACAAAAGACTTTGTTTCAATTGTAATCATTTTCGAAGCTTTATTTTCATTTTTATTTCTAAGCCACGTATATATCAACATTCCCATTAAATAGAACGCATCTATATCGCCTTAATGGCTTCATTTAGATATGTGAAATGATTTTCGGTGATTTTGAAATGCCACGACCCTTTTTAAGAGGTTAAAAAAGGTTTAAACCTCAAATAAAAGTAAAATCCAAGGGGATGTTGCATATGGATTTACATGAAAAACATGTAAATTACAAAACAGAGAATGACCACGTCAATCCAAATCATGTGTCAAACCCCATCGAGTGATTTTCACCATCCCTCAGATAAGAACTCGGTCAATCAAACACCCGATTCCACCATGAAAGACATTCTTTAAATTGTAATCATTTTCGAGACTTTATTTTCAATTTATTTCTAAGCCACGTATATATCAACATTCCCATTAAATAGAACGCATGTATATCGCCTTAATGGCTTCATTTAGATGTGTGAAATGATTTTCGGTGATTTTGAAATGTCGCGACCCTTTTTAAGAGGTTAACAAAGGTTTAAGCCTCAAATAAAAGTAAAATCCAAGGGGACGTTGCAAATGGATTTACGTGAAAAACATGTAAATTACAAATCAGGGAATGACCACGTCAATCCAAATCATGTGTCAAACCCCTTCGAGTGATTTTCACCATCCCTCAATTAAGAACTCGGTCAATCAAACACCTGATTCCTTCACAAAAGACTTTTTTTCAATTGTAATCATTTTCAAGGCTTTATTTTCATTTTATTTCAAAGCCACGTATATATCAACATTCCCATTAAATAAAACGCATGTATATCGCCTTAATGGCTTCATTTAGATATGTGAAATGATTTTCAGTGATTTTGAAATGCCGCGACCCTTTTTAAGAGGTTAAAAAATGTTTAAGCCTCAAATAAAAGTAAAATCCAAGGGGACGGTGCAAATGGATTTACGTGAAAAACATGTAAATTACAAAACAGAGAATGATCACGTCAATCCAAATCATGTGTCAAACCCCGTCGAGTGATTTTCACCATCACTCAGATAAGAACTCAGTCAATCAAACACCTGATTCCATCACAAAAGACTTTTTTTTCAATTGTAAACATTTTCGAGGCTCTATTTTCATTTTATTTCTAAGCATCGTATATATCAACATTCCCATTAAATAGAACGCATGTATATCCCCCTAATGGCTTCATTTAGATGTGTGAATAGAATTTCGGTGATTTTGAAATGCCGCCACCCACGTTAAGAGGTTAAAAAGGTCTAAGCCTCAAATAAAAGGAAAATCCAAGGGTACGTTGAAAGTGGATTTACGTGAGAAACAAGTAAATTAAACAACGGAGAATGACCACGTCAATCCAAATCATGTGTAAATCCCCTTCGAGTGATTTTAACCATACCTCAGATAAGAAGTTGGTCAATCAAACACCCGATTCCACCATGAAAGACATTCTTTAAATTGTAATCATTTTCGAGGCTTTATTTTCAATTTATTTCTAAGCCACGTATATATCAACATTCCCATTAAATAGAACGCATTTATATCGCCTTAATGGCTTCATTTAGATGTGTGAAATGATTTTCGGTGATTTTGAAATGTCGCAACCCTTTTTAAGAGGTTAACAAAGGTTTAAGCCTCAAATAAAAGTAAAATCCAAGGGGACGTTGCAAATGGATTTACGTGAAAAACATGTAAATTACAAATCAGGGAATGACCACGTCAATCCAAATCATGTGTCAAACCCCTTCGAGTGATTTTCACCATCCCTCAGATAAGAAGTCGGTCAATCAAACACCCGATTCCACCACAAAAGACATTCTTTAGTATGTAATCATTTTCGAGGCTTTATTTTCTTTTTATTTCTAAGCCACGTATATATCAACATTCCCATTAAATAAAACGCATGTATATCGCCTTAATGGCTTCTTTTAGATGTGTGAAATGATTTTCGGTGATTATGAAATGCCGCGACCCTCTTTTAGAGGTTAAAAAAGGTTTAAGCCTCAAATAAAAGTAAAATCCAAGGGGACGTTGCAAATGGATTTACGTGAAAAACATGTAAATTACAAAACAGAGAATGACCACGTCAATCCAAATCATGTGTCAAACCCCATCGAGTGATTTTCACCATCCCTCGGATAAGAACTCGGTGAATCAAACACCTGATTCCATCACAAAAGACTTTGTTTCAATTGTAATCATTTTCGAAGCTTTATTTTCATTTTTATTTCTAAGCCACGTATATATCAACATTCCCATTAAATAGAACGCATGTATATCGCCTTAATGGCTTCATTTAGATATGTGAAATGATTTTCGGTGATTTTGAAATGCCACGACCCTTTTTAAGAGGTTAAAAAAGGTTTAAGCCTCAAATAAAAGTAAAATCCAAGGGGATGTTGCATATGGATTTACATGAAAAACATGTAAATTACAAAACAGAGAATGACCACGTCAATCCAAATCATGTGTCAAACCCCATCGAGTGATTTTCACCATTCCTCAGATAAGAACTCGGTCAATCAAACACCCGATTCCACCATGAAAGACATTCTTTAAATTGTAATCATTTTCGAGACTTTATTTTCAATTTATTTCTAAGCCACGTATATATCAACATTCCCATTAAATAGAACGCATGTATATCGCCTTAATGGCTTCATTTAGATGTGTGAAATGATTTTCGGTGATTTTGAAATGTCGCGACCCTTTTTAAGAGGTTAACAAAGGTTTAAGCCTCAAATAAAAGTAAAATCCAAGGGGACGTTGCAAATGGATTTACGTGAAAAACATGTAAATTACAAATCAGGGAATGACCACGTCAATCCAAATCATGTGTCAAACCCCTTCGAGTGATTTTCACCAACCCTCAGATAAGAAGTCGGTCAATCAAACACCCGATTCCACCACAAAAGACATTCTTTAGTATGTAATCATTTTCGAGGCTTTATTTTCTTTTTATTTCTAAGCCACGTATATATCAACATTCCCATTAAATAGAACGCATGTATATCGCCTTAATGGCTTCATTTAGATGTGTGAAATGATTTTCGGTGATTTTGAAATGTCGCGACCCATTTTAAGAGGTTAACAAAGGTTTAAGCCTCAAATAAAAGTAAAATCCAAGGGGACGTTGCAAATGGATTTACGTGAAAAACATGTAAATTACAAATCAGGGAATGACCACGTCAATCCAAATCATGTGTCAAACCCCTTCGAGTGATTTTCACCATCCCTCAGATAAGAAGTCGGTCAATCAAACACCCGATTCCACCATAAAAGACATTCTTTAAATGGTAATCATTTTTGAGCCTTTATTTTCATTTTATTTCTAAGCCACGTATATATCAACATTCCCATTAAATAGAACGCATGTATATCGCCTTAATGGCTTCATTTAGATGTGTGAAATGATTTTCGGTGATTTTGAAATGCCGCGACCCTTTTTAAGAGGTTAAAAATGGTTTAAGCCTCATATAAAACATGTAAATTACAAATCAGAGAATGACCACGTCATCCAAATCATGTGTCAAACCCCATCGAGTGATTTTCACCATCTGTCAGATAAGAAGTCGGTCAATCAAACACCCGATTCCACCACAAAAGACATTTTTTAATATGTAATCATTTTCGAGGCTTTATTTTCATTTTATTTCTAAGCCACGTATATACAAACATTCCCATTAAATAGAACGCATGTATATCACCTTATTGGCTTCATTTAGATATGTGAAATGATTTTCGGTGATTTTGAAATGCCGCGATCCTCTTTAAGAGGTTAACAAAGGTTTAAGCCTCAAATAAAAGTAAAATCCAAGGGGACGTTGCAAATGGATTTACGTGAAAAACATGTAAATTACAAATCAGAGAATGACCACGTCAATCCAAATCATGTGTAAATCCCCTTCGAGTGATTTTCACCATCCCTTAGATAAGAAGTCGGTCAATCAAACACCCGATTCCACCATAAAAGACATTCTTTAAATTGTAATCATTTTCGAGGCTTTATTTTCATTTTATTTCTAAGCCACGTATATATCAACATTCCCAATAAGTAGAACGCATGTATATCGCCTTAATGGCTTCATTTAGATGTGTGAAATGATTTTCGGTGATTTTGAAATGCCGCGACCCTTTTTTATAGGTTAAAAAAGGTTTAAGCCTCAAATAAAAGATCCAATGGGACGTTGCAAATGGATTTACGTAAAAAACATGTAAATTACAAATCAGAGAATGACCACGTCAATCCAAATCATGTGTCAAACCCCTTCGAGTGATTTTCACCATCCCTCATATAAGAAGTCGGTTAATTAAACACCCGATTCCACCACAAAAGACATTCTTTAATATGTAATCATTTTCGAGGCTTTATTTTCATTTTATTTCTAAGCTACGTATATATCAACATTCCCATTAAATAGAACGCATGTATATCGCCTTAATGGCTTCTTTTAGATGTGTGAAATGATTTTTGGGATTTTGAAATGCCGCGACCCTCTTTAAGAGGTTAAAAAAGGTTTAAGCCACCAATAAAAGTAAAATCCAAGGGACGTTGCAAATGGATTTAGGTAAAAAACATGTAAATTAAAAAACAGAGAATGACCACGTCAATCCAAATCATGTGTCAAACCCATTCGAGTGATTTTCAACATCCCTCAATTAAGAATTCGGTGAATCAAACACCTGATTCCATCACAAAAGACTTTTTTTCAATTGTAATCATTTTCAAGGCTTTATTTTCATTTCTCTGTTCATGAGTTAACAACTTCTGATTTTCATCCTGAAGTAGTTTGATCTTCGCTTCCAATTCTTCTTGACTCTCCTGTGAAGATTCAACAATATCCAACATCTTTTTATCGTTCTTTCTCAACTGTTAAATTTCTTGCTGTTGCTGGTTAATAACCTTCATCATTTATGCAAGCTTCTGGTTAACTGCATTCATAACATCACTTGATACAGTAATCTGTGGTGTTGAAGCCTCAGCAACAGGAGTCTTTTTCTTAAACTTATTCAAGACTCTTTCCATAGCAGCATCAAAATCAGCAGGAGTATCAACATTCTTTTCAGCTGCTGATTTCTTCATCTTTTAGCAACTGGGGATGTCACGGGTGTAGCAGATTTTGAACTTGAAACTTCAGGAACTTTCTTTCCTGCAAGTAAGATCTCAACTTCTTTCGCCCGTCTCTTCTTAGGATTCTCTTTATCATCTTTCTTAGACATAGTTTTGTATTTGGGCTTCTTCTATTTTTCACCCACCATCGGAGATCCACTAAAAACTTGTTCACCAATTCCAAGACCCAGATCAATATCATCCATTACAATCGGACTCTTCAGTTTCTGTTCCTCTAAGGTTTTGTTAAGACTTTCAGACTCACCAGCCACAGTGGCCATGGGCTTGGTTTGTTTTACAGTCTCTTCACCTGAATCCCATCTCTCATCCGTTTGAGTCTCCTCAGAATCGGCAGACTCTTCATCAACCAGCATAGTCCCCTTTCTTGCTACGCTTTTCTTTCTTCTTGACGTTTTTTTTTTAGGTTCAGCCTCACCTCCTTTTCTTTACCTTTCCCTTTGCCACTCTTTGCACCAACATTCACCACTTGTCTCTTCCTCTTTGCTTCTGGATTAACAAGAAACAAAGGATCATCATTATCTGATTCACTGTTTGCATTTCTAGCATTATCCACACCCGGATCCTTATAATCTAGATTGATCAAATGTCCTAACAAATTCTTTTGAGGTGGTCTTTCGTTCTTAGGAACCCCTTTGTATCCTTTCATTCTTATCAAAGTGTTCAGACTCATATGATCTTGGACTAGGATCTGTGTAGGATCTTTTCTAAACTTCTTGTACCTCTGATCAAAAATCATTTGTAGAAATCTGGGATATAACAAAAACTTCTTGTGCTTCAAACCTTTTAGTGGTTCAAGCATGTGATCCAATATCATTCCAGATACATTAAACGGCTTGTTCAGTACTAGAGCAACCATTAATTAACTGTTGCTCTTCCTCATCACATCATAACCACCACTGACGGATCTAAAAACATGTAACATCACATGAGCTAGATATTTGAACTGTGGGCACAGTTTTTCTTTATGTAAAGCTCCATCTGTGATAGGTCCGTTATACTTCATGCGGAGAAAGCATTTTCTCTGTTCAGTCCATGACAAACTTCTAGGATCTGTCGGCTCATCCTTCAGTCTTAAGGCTTTCCGAATATCACTCTCAGTAACTATTGCAAGCTGTCCCTGAATGTTGCTTACAATAGTTGTCTGATTATCCCAATAGTTCATCTTCGCATTCTTCCAGAAATCTACTTGATGATCTTTATAGATAATGGCAGGTGTAGCTATTGCATCAATGACTCTGCTTCGCTTTAGAAACTCTATGATGCCAGAGAATTCTGTGTGTTTCTTGACCTCGCCAAGAAATGCACAGCAATTGTGAGCTTCTTCAAACGGCAATTCTTCTTCTGGTTTCTTTCCAGCAGCTTTTCCAGAAGATCCAGTTGGTATATCTGTGTTTTGTGGTTCTGCCATTTGGAATTCTGCAAAAACGAAACATGAAAATTCATTAAAAACGGACAAAATTTGCAAAATTGAATTTTTAGAAAGTCCACATTCGACCCATCGAGGGTTCGAATGAAGAATTTACATGGTTCTAATGTGAAAAATAAGGTTCGAATGTGAAAAAACTGTTTAAAATTGTTCATTCGACCTTTAATCCACATTCGACCCTATGAATAAGTCACATTCGACTAGAAAAGCCGCATTCGACCTTTCTTGAATTATTTAGTTTTAGATTGTTTTTACCAAAATCTAGGGCTCGTTCATTTTAAACAATCAATTATGCAATCTGTTAAGTTTTAAACCTAGATTTTGTTATATTCTCCCCCTAAAACAATCAACTAAATCCTAATCATCAATTGATCCTAAAACAGCCTGTAATTGATCAAACGTTTCAGTTTAGGGTTCGGTCACAAAATGAATCATTATGCCTTCATTTGTTGATGAATACCTGTGATTATGATATCAAAATGATCAGAATCAAGCAAGGATCACAATGATAAGATCTAGAAATTACGAGCAACAACGGTTGGTTATCTCAGATTTTTGAATTTTTTTTGAATGAGGGGTTCGAATGTGCAGAAGGTATATATAGACTTCCACTTTCGACCGTTTTGTAAGGGCGAATGTGAAACTATTTCTACATTCGACCCTACTGAAAGGCTCGAAAGTAGAAATGGGGTTTGAATGTACAAAATACACTGGACCACTCACATTCTACCAAATTAAAAAGCTCGAATGTAAGAAAAATTCCACATTCGACCCATCGAAGGGCGAATGAAGATTGGAATTTTCGAACATTTTACCAAATCTCAAAATCAAATCCCGTTCAATCTTTTTCACACCTTTTAAGCTTCAAACATTCATCATTTCACATTTAAAAGTTACAAAACTCAAATGGTTCATCAAGTTTCAGAAAACAACCATCAATCACCATCAGTTATCAAAAAATAACGCAGAATGGAAAATCATTTTGGTTTTTCTGAAATTTATGCTAAAACACACCTAAAATCTTTTTGAGTTTTTGTAAATTTTGAACAAATGTAAAAAGCAGAAATGTAATCATAAAGCAGTAAACATTTTGTAATTTCCGGTAAGAGGATCATATCAGTTTTTGAGAAATCTGATCACACCGTTGATCTTTAGTGTTTATTATCATTAAAGACAATGTGTGATCCAGCAATTGCCGATATTGTTATCCACATAAGCTCTCATGCAAACTGTTATGTAGTGTTTGATACAGCTATCTATAGTATAAACAAAATTGTTTGTGGTTCCCACGCACACGGCATACTCCCGTATCAAGGAATAATTGCACAAAGACTCATTGTAACGCGTGATTATGCTTTCGTTATCTGTAATATACAAGGTATTTGAGGCACAGAGGTGTGCAGGTCTGCAAATCAATGCTGCAAAGTAATGTATGCACTCCACCAGGTTGAGGGCTAATATCAATCATGATTTTCATCAATGATTGGATACGATGCATTAGATAATCTTTGATTATCGTCATACATCGAAAGTTCCACAATTCGGTAACTTTAGGTTTTGGCTTTAAAGCTCTTTTATGGAGATACCCTGTCTGATCTAGGTCCGTAAAACCTTACGACAGAAGATCAGAAAGGCTATCCCCAGATAACTAATAACATAACGATCCGAAAACTCCGAATTTTGTACAAAAACCCTATCAAACGAATTACGGTACTAAGACCATATGCCTATGAGGAGTTCATCCACATAACAATTCCTTTGATATGTATGTATCTAACATGCAGTAATAGGTTTACGAAGCCTACCAGCTGTGACACCTGGCATATTCAGGTTAATACTTTTCATACTTTACATACATACGTTTCATACTTTGCATACATACGAGTCTACCTCGACAAAAACATTGAGAACAGTTACTTAGTATCATACTTAACCGGGTCGGTTGAGTCGTGTCGATGATTCGGGATCATCGGGAGTCGTTACAATGGTCCGAGGGATCATTGGGTGTCGGTCCATAACCATGGGTACAAAGATTGGCGATTCGTAGAATCGTCGGGTTATTGCACACACGCAAGTCTTGAGTCCCGGGAATTGGTGATCGGATGGGAACGTGTTAGTTATCATGCATTATATACTCATAATCATTATATGACTTGTCGGTATGTGAAAACGTGCTTATATATGTTAAAATAGTGTTTAACGCGCCAAAAACCCGGTTAAAGATGCTGCAGGCGATTAGGCCACTGTGAATGGCCTAATCGCTAGTATAACATGCGATTGGGAGGAACTTTATGGGCGATTGGGGCCAATCACTAGTAGTTACACGCGATTGGAAACCCAAATCGCCTATACTGCTGCACAATCGCCTGACGTGTATTGAACGACTAGAAACGCCTATAAATACCCCCTTATGTTGTAAAACATCATTTGTGAAACCCTAATACACCCCAAAGCCATCCCACACCTTATCCAACCTCTGGAACACGTTTTTGCTCAAGAAATCACCTTTCCAAGCTTTACGCCTCATTATCTTACAATTTCAAGGTGTGTTCTTCATCCCAAACCTTTGTAATAATATTGTTTTGCTCCCTAAAGGTCCAGACCTGGTTTCTAAGCATTTTGTGTCTTTGAAAACTCATTAAAATCAGTTTCTAAACAAACCCAAACCTCTATGCTTGTTATATGTGATGTATTCATGCAAGGTAGGATTTTTATCGTTTAAACATGATCATGCTTGTATTATTGATATGTTTCTAACCTAAATAAGTTGTTATGATGTTAACCTAGGAGTTTAAGGTTCATAGATGTGTATTATTGATAATAGGCGTTTTGACCCGTTTGAATGATTATGAAGGATTAATGATGATATGTTGTGTTTTGTTGATTGTTTGAGGTTAGGGTTTACTCTAGGATGATGCTAGAACAGTAGAATAGTGTCGGACAACATCATTATGTGATGAAATCTGGATATTTGCTATTTAGGGTAAGTTTTTACATGTTGATGTGATGTTTACATGCTAGTTATGCTATTTTGGGAAAACGCTTGCATTCGGGACAACTAGGATGATAATAAATTGGGGGTTTTGGCTTGAAATAGTTTGATAAATGTTTTGGGTTTGATATTGGGCGTTTCCACATGTTTCGGATCTGATTTGGAGGGTTAAACACGCAAAAAGGCGGGATGGTGCAGCAGGGGCGATTGGCCCCAATCGCATGTTACATGAGGGGATTGGGAGCCTAATCACTAGTAGGTTCATGTGATTACAATCCTAATCACCAGTTGTCCATCCTAATCACCAGTTGACTTTCCTAATTGCATGTTTGATTCCTAATCGCGTGTACTACTGTTATATGTGTATTTTAAAATCCCGGGACACGTTTTGACACCTAGGAACATGTTAGGAACCCCGTGACATGTCCAGTAACTTAGTTATACGTGTCCGGATTTGTTTATGTGTTAATTAGGCTTCGTGCTAGATATAGTAAATTGTGGTGCATACTAAGTGTTTGATTGCATATGATTCCATGATATCTTGCATTCGGCTAACATGTTAGATGTCGGGTCACCAATGGGATGTCGAGTTTTGTCTGGTGTGGTAGGTTAAACGTTTAGACATCATTTCAAATGTACACGGTTATGGTCTGGACTGTTGGGGACTAACCAACCTACGGGTTGTTAGTCTAACATCTTATACGCTCGTCATGATAGGTCACCGGTAGTTGGTGCCATCTATTTGAGCGGGTTTACTTGTCTTAGAGGGGAAGCAGTATCAGGTGAGTTTCACGGCCCCACTTTATGTCCTTACATTTCGGGGGAGACACATGCTTTATACTTATTTCATAAATTATCATGTTATACTAGTGTTAATTCAATGACATACTATACGATACGTAAAGTCCCGGGGAAACCATGAATGTGCGGGGCACAACGGGGGAAATGTGGATAGATCTATTGGGACTGATAGACCCCACTCGTCGGCTGGGAGCCGGGCGGGTGCATATTGTCTCGATTATAACGCTACCGTGGGACGGTAGTGCATATCATTTCGGGCAAACTCATATTCATCTTGTCTGTAATGGTTTCCAGGTCGTAGTAGTATTATTCATGCGTCTAGCTAACGCTATCATTTCTAACATAGTGATAACATGATGGCTTTCATTACTTAAATGTTTAACATAAAACCTGTGAACTCACCGGCATTATTTGCTGACGTTTTAGCATGTTTGTCTCAGGTCGTTGAGGTAGCAGCATTGCATAGGCGCACGGAGTCACACGGCGTCTAGGATTCATATGCATTTTACTTAGCATTTTCAGACTTATATGCTTTATCCCTTTTGAGTTGCAATAAAATTTTACGCTTCCGCAGCGATGGATTGGTTATGAAACTCAATGGTTTATTTACGTCGTTTTTACGTATCATATAGTGTCGTTTATTGTGACCGTTGACTTGGATCCTGGTTTGTCACGCGCGTCACGGTAAAACCCTGCACGTGGAATTTGAGGGTGTGACAGATTGGTATCAGAGCGAATGGTTATAGTGAACTAGGACTGCATGTTGAGTCAAGTCTATAGCCGAGTCACACACACTAGACGGTCACATTCATATAAGTCATATCATGTGGGGAATTGCCGGGGTGTTAGTATTACATTCATTATCATCATTTATGCTTACATCATCTATCTATTATTCTTATTCTTATATTATTCTTCATCTCCGTGCTTTAGACGAAGAGGCTTACTATCCTTGCACGGTAGTGGTGTACATTGGAGTGGCTTCGGCATTCTTCGGAGATTTGTCCAAGATTCGGACATCTCCCATTTCTATACTCCAATGGACACACTTGCTCGCACACATTATCGCACACTTGTACTTGTTGTTTTACATCTTGGGTGTTTATCACTTAGGAGTTCTTATCAATTCTAGAACGTGGGTGCCTTGTGGTTTGAAAGTCAAGCTAGGAGCACGCCTCAGGGACCATGTAGAGCGTCTTATCATTTCGGGTGCACACGAAATAATAAGTTGAAATGCATGGAAATCTTGGTGGACTCTGTGTTTGATCCGACAATCATGATGGGATCCAGTTCTCTGGTTTAACTCTGTTACTCATTATTTCATGTTGTTTGTTCTGAAAATCTGATGTCTTGTCTTTGGCTTTGACAAAAGATGTCGGGACGCCGTGGTGGTCGCGTTGGTGGTCGGAATGGTGGTGGACGCAATGGGGGTCGTGGTAACATTAACATGACCCAGGCTGAGCTGAATAATCTGATTCAGGAGCATGTGGCAGCTGTTATTGCTGCGCAGCAGGCCGCCCAGCAGGGCCATGGTGGTAATTTAATTACCCCTACCCTCATTCATTATCTTTTGTTGCGTGGTATTCGTTTTGTGACCCGTGTTCTTTGTTGTAACAGGGAATGCTTTTCATCCTCCACCCACCTCCAATCCAATGTACTTACAAGATGTTTCAGGACTGCAAGCCCCATAACTTCAGTGGGACTGAGGGAGCGGTGGGACTACTTCGATGGTTGGAGAAGGTCGAGTCAGCTTTCTCCATGCGTAACTGCCCAGAGGAGTATCGTGTGAAGTATGCTTCGGGGACATTCGAGGGTCGTGCCTTGACTTGGTGGAATTCGACTGTACAGACTATTGGTTTACTTGAGGCCCATGCGTTGCCATGGACCGAGTTTGTGTTTCGTTTGAAGAGGGAGTATTGCCCCAGGGATGAGAATAAGAGTTTGGAGCATGAGCTGTGGAATCATCAGATGGTAGGATCTGAGGTCGAGGAGTATACCACTCATTATCATGAGTTGGCACTTTTGTGCCCGTATTCTGTGACTCCTGAGTATAAGGCTATTGAGTTCTACATTAGTGGGTTGGTGCCAGAGATTCGCGGATTGGTGACCGCGAATGATGCTACTACACTTCGGGATACCATTCGGTTGGCTCATAGGCTAACCAAACAGAAGGTTCAGGAGGGTGTTTTGCCTCCTAAGGGTACTGTGGTGAAGACCTCTGATGGCAACAAGAGGAAATGGGAGAGCGCGGGTAAGGGCACAGGTCAGCCTCAGCAGCAGCAGCCGAGGAAATTTGAGACTACGGGTTCATCTTCTGAGCAGAGGCAGAGTGGGTATACTGGGAGACTGCCTAGGTGTGATCGTTGTGGGTATCATCATGTTGGGAATTGTAGTTATTGTACCCGTTGTAAGAAGAACGAGCATCAGGCCCAGAGCTGCAGGGTGAATCTTCAGACGGCTCAGCAACAGGTGGTTGCCCCTACTACTGCTACTACTACCACTACTGCTCCTCGGGGAAAACAGGGATGCTTCAACTGTGGTGAAGCAGGGCACTTTAGGAAGGATTGCCCCAAACTGAAGCAGGGGAATGCTGGGAGGAATGACAGGGGTAACGAGGGTGGTGGCAGGAACGTGCGCGCCTTCGTCATTGGGTCGGGCGAGGCCCGTCAGGATCCGGATACTGTTACTGGTACGTTTCTTCTTATCGATCGTTGTGCCTCTGTTTTATTTCATTCAGGTGCCGACAAGAGTTTTATATCTGTTGAGTTTAGTCTGTTGTTAGACATAGTACCGACACCTTTGGAGGTTAAGTACTTAGTTGAATTGGCTGATGGTACGAAAATTGAGGCAACTCATACTCTTAAGGGATGCCAATTAGAACTTTCCGGGTTATCTTTTCCTATTGATCTCATGCCGGTGTCTTTGGGTAGTTTTGACGTTGTAGTGGGTATGGATTGGTTATCCTTATATCGAGCAGAAATCGTTTGTTTTGATAAAATCATTCGCCTTCCTCTCCCGGATGGAGAGATTCTTTTGGTTCCGAGAAAAGTGGTGTTCCTTTGAGTATCATTTCATGTATGAAAGCTTATAAGTATTTGCGTAAAGGGTATTCTGCTATCTTAGCTCTTGTTTCAGTCTCATCTGACGATGAGAAGAGGATTGAGGACATTCCTGTTGTTCATGATTTTCCCGACGTGTTTCCCGATGATTTGCCTGGTCTTCTGCCTCACCGTCAGGTCGAATTTAACATTGATCTTGCACCTGGTGCTGCACTTATTGCACGAGCTCCTTACCGCCTTGCACCTCCCGAGATGCAAGAATTATCTAATCAACTACAGGAGTTGTTGGAAAAAGGATTCATTCGGCCTAGTTCAACCCCGTGGGGAACTCCTATCTTATTTTTCAAAAAGAAAGATGGAAGCCGGATGTGTATCGACTATCGGGAACTGAACAAGGTGACCATCAAGAATCGTTACCCACTTCCCCGTATTGACGATTTATTCGACCAGTTCCAAGGCTCCAGTTTTTATTCTAAGATAGATCTGAGGTCTGGGTATCATCAGTTGAGGGTGCAGGAAGCTGACATTCCGAAGACTGCCTTTCGTACACGTTATGGCCACTTCAAATTCCTGGTCATGCCATTCGGTCTCACGAATGCACCTGCTGTCTTTATGGATTTGATGAATCGGGTTTGCAAGCCCTATCTTGATAAGTTCGTGATTGTTTTCATTGACGACATTCTCATTTACTCCAAGAACGAATACACCTGCGTCTGGTTTTGGAACTCTTGAGGCAAGAACAATTGTACACAAAATTCTCCAAGTGTGACTTTTGGTTACGTGAGGTCCAATTCCTTGGTCACGTAGTCAATAAAAGGGGAATTCATGTCGACCCTGCTAAGATAACAGCCATCAAGGACTAGGAAGCACCAAAGTCTCCAACCGAGGTGTGGCAGTTCTTAGGTCTAGCCGGCTACTACCGTCATTTCATTGAGGGTTTTTCGAAGATTGCTCAACCCCTTACCTACCTTACCCAGAACGGGTGCGATGGATCGATCAAAAGGAGCTGAACATGCGACAACGTCGATGGGTCGAGCGTCTGAATGATTATGACTGTGCCATCAAATTTCATCCAGGGAAAGCTAATGTAGTAGCTGATGCCCTCAATCGTAAGGAAATGAAACCCAAACGGGTGCGAGCTTTACAACTTACCATTCGTTCTAATCTTCCTGATAAGATACGTGAAGCCCAGGACGAGGCTTTGAAAGAAGAAAACATCAGGCTTGAAACTTTACACGGTGCTGATAAGCACTTGGAACTGAAGACGGATAGTCTTCTATACTTCATGAATCGAGTCTGGATACCACGGTTTGGGATCTCAGACAACTGGTGCTCGATGAAGCTCACACCACTCGATATTCGATACACCCTGGTTTGGACAAGATGTACCAAGATCTCAAAACTCCTTACCGGTGGCCAAACATGAAAGCTGAGATAGCCACTTATGTTAGTAAGTGCTTGACTTGCGCGAAGGTTAAGATTGAATATCATAAACCTTCAGGCCTACTCCAGCAACCTGAAATCCCTATGGATTTCATCACAAAGCTCCCTAGAACGCCAACTGGCCATAACATGATTTGGGTTATCGTGGAATCAGTTAACCAAATCGGCACACTTTCTGGCAATAAAGAAAACGGACTCGCTGGAGAAACTAGCAAATCTCTACGTCAAGGACGTAGTCTCTAGGCATGGAGTGCCTACTTCTATTATATCTGATCGCGATGTGCGATTCACTTCTCATTTTTGGACTACTCTCCAAAACACTTTGGGAACTCGCTTAGATATGAGCACAACCTTTCACCCGCAGACGGATGGACAAAGTGAACGTACCATCCAAACATTGGAGGATCTGTTACGAGCGTGCGTGGTGGATTTTGGCAACAGTTGGGATAAACACTTGCCTTTGATCGAATTCTCTTATAACAACAGCTATCACACTTCGATACAGTGTGCGCCTTTTGAGGCACTTTATGGGCGCAAGTGTAGGTCTCCCATCTGTTGGACTGAGGTTGGGGATAGCCAACTAGCAAGTCCCGAACTCGTGCACGAAACTTCTGAGAAGATAGTGCAAATCAGAAACCGGATGGCTGCTGCTCGTGATAGACAGAAAAGCTACGCGTATAAGCGTAGGAAACCTTTGGAGTTCCAGGTTGGGAACAAGGTTCTATTAAAGGTGTCACCATGGAAGGGTGTGATACGCTTTGGAAAACGGGGAAAGTTGAACCCGCGATACGTTGGACCATTCGAGCTTGTCGAAAGGATTGGTCCAGTAACTTATAGGTTGAACCTGCCTAATGAACTTAATGGGGTACACGATGTACACCACGTATTGAATATAAAGAAATGCTTATCGGATACAACACTGGTGGTGCCACTGGAGGATATCCAGGTGGACGATCAGCTACGGTTCGTGGAAGAATCGGTGGAGATTCTTGAGGGGGGTGTCAAGAAACTCAGACAGAGCATCATACCGACTGTTAAGGTGCGATGGAATTCCCGTCTAGGACCGGAATACACGTGGGAACGCAGGGATCAAATGCGACTTAAATACCCACACCTCTTTTCTGAACCTGAACCTGAACATAGATCGAACGCTAAACATTAAGCAGCTCTTTCAAAGTGAATTTCGGGGCGAAATTCCTTTCAACTTGGGGATGGTGTGACATCCGGGAACCAAGCGCACACTTTTCTAGCTGGCTTTATTGTTTACTTGCTGAATTTCGGGACGAAATTCTTTTCAACTTGGGGATAATGTGATACCCCGCAATTTCAGGTTCTCACTTAAACTAAACTCTAGTTACATTCCTTGCATTCTACTTAACTAGAGTTAGCTAGATAGGACCCACGTTGCACAGTTATAGGTTAATAACTGCATGAAGTGGTAATTCGGAGAATTACCAGATTGTATACATGATTAGTGAACCTCGGACGTTGGTGAACAATGAAGTTAAATAATTATGAATTAATTGATTGAGATTGATTGCAATTACATGCTTCTATGATACTCAGTGAAACTATGTGCAAACTGTATGTGATTACGTGAACTTAAACCGAATACATTAATAAACATCGTAATAGGTGGACTGGTAGGATGGTTGGGGTCTTAACACATGAGGTTACACGTATTATGGTCCAAAATAGCGAAAACATCGATGAAAACACGCTGTACGACGAAGCAGGTAACCCGGCGCGGGCCGAAGAGCTGTGAGCGGCCGCGCGCGGGCACCAGACCTCACCAAACCGCCTTAAACTATTATTTAAGCAACCTTAAGCCTCTTGTATCTCCTAAACTCAAACCCTAATCGCCCCCACTGCCCTATTTACGAAATATTAACCCCTAAACACCTGCTAAGGCTCAAGAACATCGATCAGGAAGCTTGGAGAGCATTCGGTTGATTGTTTTGAAAGGCTTGCGGTATAACCTTCAATCTCTTGTGTTTTAATCTTTCTTAATATGTTATAAAAACCTATAACTAAGTTTGTCCAGGTCTGAAACCTTTTTATAAAGATTAAAACTTGAATTTTATAAAGATTGAATGGGTTAAACATAATCCTATGTGATTAGAAATTGATAGGTTGCATGATTATGCATGTTCTTGATGTTTTAGACTCCTAGGGTTTATGAATGATGATGTTTATGATGTATCATTAGGGTTTTGATCAGATGTGGCTCTTATTGATGTTGTGTGATGATTATTAGGTGTTATTGATTGATAATATGCAACTAGGGTTTGATATAATTGATAATATTGCATGATTAGAATCTGGACAGAATCTGAATGTCGATTTGTAGGGTCTGTTACGTGACATTAAAGTGTTTATTTTGATCGATTCTTTGCATGAATGGATTGTAAATGGTCTTAGCTTTTTAGAATGGGCAAAATCATCTGATTTGGATGTCGTTTGATATGTTTTTGGAATTTTCTTTAATTAAAGGTCATATCAGATTTTCGGATTAACAAACTGGGTCAACTTTAAACAATCATAACTCGAGTTTTACAAGGAATTAAGTTATGAAATTTGGACAGTAGGTTAAAATTAGAAGGCTTTTCCAAGTAGATTCATCCCGTTTGGATGAATACACGATTTTTGGGAATTTTTCTACTAACCTGACCTGCTGTAGAAACTTTCTGGACACATCTGTGATGCACGATTTTTCATGATTTTTGTGTTTGGTTTTGAGACAAAACAAAGATATGGGTTATCAAATGAATCCCAAATAATATTCAGTAAAAATTTGGGAGTTTAATTCGTTTGTTAAGTATTTTAAACAGGTTAGTTTTCATGGCGCATAATCTGTCCTAAAAACGCATTATGTGACTATTTGGAGTCCTATGTGGTATGTTATTGGCATGAACTTGATGGGACACTTATATGAGATGCATAGGAAGTGTACAACTGATGGTAACCAACATATTCACCAACGGGTCCGTAGGGTTTACTTATGCATGTAGTACCACTAGGCGTCACTTATACGATTTTGAACAATTAAACGTCTTGGACAAAGGGGTTATATGGAGTAATGGTATTACACATATACTCACTTAGTGACACATGTACTAGGGAGTCGGTAGCACACCCTACTGTGGAGTTTAGATTTATTTTCTTGCATACTAAAGTGAGTTTCACTACTTTTTCTCAAAAGCATGCGTCTCGGGTTTGAGACAACTTACAAAACGTTTTCTAGTCCGGTTTGGGGCTACTTTTATATCTCGGGTTTTGAGATGTTTTGACTCCTTGTGTGGGTCGGGTTTACGATTCCTTGTGTGGATCGGGTTTTTGATCAGTTTAAAACTTATTGGTCCTTTGTGAACTAAACACTCTATCATTTGAAAAGTCCTTGCATATTATTGGGTTAATCGCCGGAGGCGAGCGGGGTATTAGTTGATAGCGCTATTAGGTTGTGCAGCAACCTCATGTCTGAGGTGGTTGAGGCACGGGCATGAACTTCTGACCACATTTGAGAACTGGTGTTGATAGACACCAGTTATTGAGGCAAATTACTATATTACTGAAGGTGTCCCAATAATTCTGTTTAGTCACATTGAGTGGGTTAGCTACGCCAGACACGCTTAAACTGATGATACTTGAATATTTTGGTCTGGAGGACCTACGCTTTTACTTGGTTACGTGGTTTTGGAAACCAGCGCATTTACTTACTCATTTTCTTTACTTAGTGAACTCACCAACATTGTTTGTTGACCCACGATATACATGCTTTTGCAGGTAGTTAGCTTCCGGTGCCACGATTAGAAAGCACTGCACACTTCACTGCATTTGGGGTTTTGGGCATACACTTAAATTATATATCATGCTTTTACATTTTCTTTCGTATGGTTTTAAGTTGGGCGCGTTGTTTTGCGCATGGTTTTAAAAGGTTTAAATTTGGTTTACGCTTCCGCGGCTTAACTAAACTTGGTTTTTGAAAACGAACTAAATGGTTTGGGCATTTAGAGTTCGTTCATATGACTTATGGCTATGGGATCCTGGTATGTCATGCGCCTCGCGGTATAAACCCCGCAGTAGAAATTTGAGGGTGTGACACAAACAAGATTTTTTATTGAGTAAGAGTTTTTTCTTTTTAAACTTAATGATAAAAGGTCTTAAAATTATTGTTTTCCATTACTATAAAATATCATGCCTTGGGAAAATGGAGTATTTTTTTTTATTTTATGATTTTCTTGACTACTAAAGACATCTGTGCATAATAAACAAAAAACAGTGAATTGATATTTGAATTTAAATTATTTAAATTATTTATATATATTTATTTGTAACGACATTGGGTTGAATTATTTGATAAGATTAACGGCAAACACCAAATATGTTCCAATAATAAATTAATAATGTGATCCATTTATCGGTAGTCCGGTATCTCCTTCAATGGCGTAGTGGCCTTCATTACATCCACACAATCATATACTAAATTAATACACACATCTCAATCACGTACAAATACAAATTCATTCTCTTTCTCTCTCCTATTCCATAAACGAGAGCAAATCCAATTCTTTTTGTGGGTTTGAGCTGTTGGTGAGGGAGAATTTGATTTGGTGTTAGAAATCAATAATCTCCCTCATCACCAGTCTCAATATCCCCCATTTTTCTCTTTGTTCAATCAACAAAAAGATAAAATAATATTACTTTTATTTCCTTAATCTTTTTTTTTCTTTATTTGTTTGATCACACCTATTTTAATTTTTGGTCCATTCTTGATTAATTCATTTCCATCCCACATATTTGATATTAGATTTTTAATTTTTATTTTTTTGTTGATTTGAATCTGATCCCATTAAAGCATTTTGTAATTTTTTTGTTTGACAAGACGAAGCCCACTCTGGGTTTGGTGGGCTTCGTCTAAACCTCTAAGCAAGGAGTGAGGAAAAAACCCGTAAATTTGAAAAGAAGATCCTTTCTTTCTCCACATAAAGTTTCAATCTTTCCAAGTTTGAGCTTTTCGATCAAAATGCTAATCTACTTTGTTACTATCCTCTCTGCTTTCATCTTCTTTTTTAAATACTCTCTACCCATTAAGCAACTTCCACCATGGTTTAATGAAGTTAGAGTGCTCTCTTTCCAATTCTTGGAAGAGTTATCGATCCTATTTCCTTGGGATAAATCTTTAAAAAGTGCATTTTCTGTATACTTGAGCTCAAAGATTGCGTTGAAGACCAAAAGAAAATGTTACTGCAACAAGTTGAACACAAATATAAGGGAAAATATTGAAAGCAATGCAACAAAAGAGACAAGTCTATTGGATTTGCCTGATTTGGCATTGGAAACCATTTTTGAGAAGCTTGAACCGGCTGACCTTTGTAATATGGCTAGTGTTTCAATGCATTTAAGGGACATTTGTTTGAGTGAACACCTCTGGAAACAACATATGAAGCAGAAATGGGGTAGCATTTTGGTTTTGTTGCCCAAAAGGAGTGGCAGCTGCATGTTGCGTCTCAAAAAGACGTTCTTGATGTGGCACAAACAAGAGGCTTTTTGTGTAAACTCTGGCCCCTTATGATGTTTGATGAAAGAAAGTCTATTCAGACACCTGACACTTGTTCGAGTGTGTCCTGCTTCAGAGCCCTTGAGACTGGGAGGTTCTGGTTTCCTGCTCAGGTTTTTAACCGTGAGGTATTTTCTTCTTCTTCTTTCTATTCCTATTAACATTAGGCATTGATTTGAAATATATAATATAATATATATAAAATCATCCTTAACTCGATTTTTGCCTTATAGTAGTTGATGGTTGGTCGATAATTGTTTTATTTTTATAGCCTTAACATTACAAGAGGTATTTTATGTTAGAAATCTTACAGCAAAATGGAGACTGATATGATCTGAAAAGAAACAAACAGGAAGAAAAATACGAAACAGATTAGCAAAGAAAACCGGGCTTATGTTTGACGCAATTCCCTTAAACAGATTCATTGTCTGTTCCCAGGGTACACCGATTCAACAGTGACGATGCACTACGGACTATCCCACTTGCCTAAAAAGAAACCGAAACGCTGCTGTGTCTATGAACTTGTTTCTGCGAATTTAGTTTTTGTTTTGTGATTTTGTGTGTGTCTACTGCACACATGAAGTCTGTGTTATATACTCAAATAGTCTAGAATGAAACTGATATATCATTCAACTTCGTCATTAAGTGCAGAAGACTAGAAGGTGAAACTGCTGAAGACTAGGAGTTGAAACTCCTCATTAACAGCAGCTGAAAACTAGGAGCTATAACTCCTTCTTCTGGAAGCTTTGATTTAAGTCACAAAATAAATAAGCGGGTAGCAAAAACCAGCATCACGTGAACCTAGGTTTTTCGAGCTGCATTCTTGTCCGTAGCTCGTGCGGGCGTTGCGTTGGTTCAAGAATTTTCTCGAGCCAGAACCTATTTTTGCACCCCCCCTGCGCGCGGGTAGGTGCCAGAGTATAATGTGACTTAACATTTTAATTCTTCCCATCAAGTTTCACCTTATAAACTCCTCCAATTTCCATCTCCCCACCAATGTGGGACAACCAAACTCACACTCACTTATAAACTTTCCAACAATCCCCCACATGAATGGGAGTTTGTGGTTCCTCCTCGACCACATAGGTGAGGAAATCTGGACTAAAGGATTTTTCAGTCCTTTGTCTTTTACTCCTTCGGATTTCACCTTCATCGATTTGGGGTTCTTCATTTGAAGCCTCTTCTCTTGAAGCACTTTCCCTAGTTGGATTTGATGGGCCCGGTTCATCATCTAGAACACTCTCATCAAATGGGTTTGGTGAACCCAATTTAGGCCTATCCAAGCATGGGAATATGTGCTCAAACCAAGAAGCATCCTTAGATTCCAATATAGTGCCGTTAGACACTCCAGGATTTTTCGATTCATGCACAAGAAAACGAAGTGGACCACCCAAACGAGTGTATCAATGAGCACACAATCTACAGTTTTGGGTTCTATCACAAGACGCTTTGGTGGTGTTACAATCACCTTAGCTAGGCACCCCCACACTCGCAAGTGTTTGTATGACGGTTTGATTCCCTCCATAATTCATACGGTGTTACATCCTTCTTCTTACGGGGAATGAAATTTAGAATGAAATTTGCTGGTAACAGCGCTTCCCTCCACATGTCCTCGCTCATCCCAGAGCTTATCAACATGGCATTCATCATTTCTTTCAATGTTCGAGTTTTACGTTCTGCTATGCCATTTGATTGTGGTGAGTAAGGAGTTGTGAGTTCATGTATGATTTCACTTTTTGCACAAAGATCAACAAAAGGTGAAACATATTCACCACCTCTATCACTCCTCACCTTTTTTATCTTTCGGTTAAGTTGATTTTCAACTTCGACCTTGAACACAACAAATTTGTCAATAGCCTCATCCTTACTCTTAAGTAAGTACACATAGCAAAATCGTGTGCTATCATCAATAAATGTTATGAAATACTTGTTCCTACCTCTAGTAGGAATAGCTTTCAAATCACACAAATCTATGTGGATCAAATCAAAAGGACCGGTGATTCGTTCAACCTTTTCGAATGATGTTCGTGTTTGTTTTCCTTCGACACAAGTTTCACATTTATAGTTTGAGTCAATATCAACTTTTGGTATGCTATTCAATTTAATCAAGTGACGAATAATTAAAGTTCACATGACCTAGTCTACCATGCCAAACATTAGAAGACTCAAGCAAGTAAGCAGAACTAGCGTTATTCATTCCAGTCATGACGGTTACATTCAACTTGAACATACCATTAAGGGCATAGCCCTTGCCAACATACATACCATTTTTGATCAACACGACCTTATCAAACTCAAACACCATTTTAAAACCAAACTTGTTCAACTGCCAACCAGACACGAGATTCTTACGAATCTCAGGAACATACAACACATTTGACAAAATAAGTTTCTTTCCCGAAGTCATCTTTAAGATCACATTTCCTTCCCATTTGATATCAACAGTTGCAGAATTTCCCATAAAGAGCTTTTCACCAGTAGCCTCCTTGAAGGTATTGAACAAGCTCTTGTCAAGGCACACATGCCGGGTTGCCCCAGTATCAACCCACCAATCCTTGGCATCCGTACCCACCATGTTTGCTTTAGTTACCATAATTTACAAATCAGATATCATAGCAACAAGATTATCAATCATGTTTGCTTTGTTGGGCCTTTTCCTTCTTGGAAAGCTTGCATTCCCTTGATTTATGCCCCGGTTTGTCACAATTATAACACGTTCCATTTAACTTCTTCTTCCCAACCCCACCTTTAGGTCCAAGGTGGGAGCTCTTTCCGTTGGTTTTCTTAAACCCAGCCCGTTTGTTGCTTTTGTTGCTTTTGTTACCCTTAGATGATTGACCATGTTCAACCACATTAGCTTTAGCGGTTTCAGGAATGACGTTCTTCTGTTGAGCAATCTTGTTGTCTTCCTCAATAAGAAGACGCACAACCAAATCTTCAATTCTCATTTCCTTTCGCTTATGCTTGAAGTAGTTCTTGAAATCAATCCAACTTGGTAGCAATTTTTCAATGAAAGCCGCAACTTGGAATGTCTCACTAAGCATCATTCCTTCGGCATGAATATCATGAAGAATCACCAGCAATTCTTGAACTTGACTTATAACAGTTTTTGAGTCAATCATAGCAAAGTCCAAGAATTTCGCCACCACAAACTTCTTAGTGCCCGTATCTTCAGTTTTGTATTTGCGTTCCAAAGATTCCCATAACTCTTTGGCAGTAACAGCTTTGCAATACACATTGTAGAGCGAGTCAACCATTCCATTCAAGATATAGTTTCTACACAAGAAATCAGAATGATTCCAAGCCTGAACCGCGCTCACAGTTTGAGCATTCATATCCTCTTCAGCAACATGAGGAGCAGTTTCAGTAAAGAACCTCGCAAGGTTCAATGTTGTTAAATAAAACAACATCTTTTGTTGCCACCGTTTGAAGTTTACACCAGCAAACTTCTCGGGTTTTTCCGCGTGGCTTGCCACTGCAGCAGGCAAAGGTGCCACTGAGGCAGCGGTAACAGCAACTGCAGACGTGAACACTGCAGAGAGTCCAGCAGCACTGGAACTCGTGAGAGGAGCAGAAGAAAACAAGGGCTGGGATGTGTTCTCCATTCCTGAAAAGAAACAGAACTGTTAGAATAAAAAAAATATTGTTAAGTTTTTTAGAAATCTTACAGCAAAATGAAGACTGATATGAATCTGAAAACAAACAAACAGGAAGAAAAATACGAAACAGATTAGCAAAGAAAACCAAGCTCGTGTTTGACACAATTCCCTTAAACATATTCGTCGTCTGTTCCCAGGGTACACCGGTTCAACAGTGATGGTGCACTGCGGACTATCCCACTTTCCTGAAAAGAAATAGAAACGCTGCTGTGTCTGTGAGCTGCATTCGTGTCCGCAGGTCGTGTGGGCATCGCGTTGGTTCAAGAAATTTCTTGAGCCAGAACCCATTTTTGCAGCTCCCCCTGCGCGCGGGTAGGTTCCAGGATATAATGTGACTTAACATTTTAATTCTTCCCATCAAGTTTCACCTTATAACCTCCTCCAATTTCCATCTCCCCACCAATATGGGACAACCAAACTCACATTCACTTATAAACTTTCAAACATTTTATAATTATCTTAAGTAGAATTAGAATTCTTGTATTCATAGGATTGTTGAACAAATAACAATCTATAAATACATCATCTAACCAAGCTTGGGGTAGAGGTGTGAGAATTAAAGGTTTTTGGTTTATTTTTCTTTGATAATTAGAGACCAAATTCTAATTTAATTGTGTGTGCATGTTTCTTGTGATAAACGAGATGTTGTGAACATGACAAAAATCCATTTATTGTGGTTTTACACAAAAGATTTTAGGTGTCACTATTAATGAATGTTTCATTACTTCACCTCTTGGGTGGAATACTAAATATATAGGAGATATAAACTTTAACAATGAATGTGCAAACAAATACAAGAAATGAATATTAATAGTCACCATTCCCATATTTTACAGAATTTATGCCGTTCAATTTATATAATATGTGGTGTATGTTAAATTTCTTGGTTTTACAGAATGGACATGTTGGGTTTATCATGTCGTGTTATGATGCGGAGCTCAGCTATGATTCTCACACCGATACTTTTGAGGCTAGGTACAACTCAATAACAAAATATTTAAATTGTTTTCAAATATCTGCCTCATAAAGAAACACAAGATTCATTTTTTTTGGTGGAGCAGATATCCACCACATGGGCCAAGGGTAGTGGCTGCAGAGAGCGGGGTAACATGGGATCGGCTAAGGGAAGTTCAAGTTGATAATTCACCACATGATCTTCATAGTTCAACATGTTTAGATGATTTGAGACCAAAAGATCACATTGAAATTCAATGGAGAAGAAATAAACATTTCCCTTACGGTATGTTCTTGTTGTACACATAGGATTTCTCTTTGGGTTTTTTTCAAGTTTGATATAAAAAACATGATTGGATCTCTTTGCAATTTCAATACTAAAAATATATTAAATTTGATGGGTACCAGTCATCCATGGTTTGATACTTTGATTAAGTGTATTTATTATGCATCTTAACTTATAAAAAAACATATATATATATAAAAGGCTTATATCTTCTATTGAAGATACAACATCCTTTGGTATGTTGTCATATCATCTGCTTGTCTAAATGACCAAATGTTCAACTATTGAAGATCACCCTATTCGTCATCCTTAAATCAGTTTCCCATTTTATTTCTATGTTCATGATCAAAACTTAGGTGGTTTCAATCATGTAAATAGGATATGACCCATATGAAGAAACGTAATTCTATTCCTCATGAACATGAAGTATCATTGAAATCAAACTCAACATATTGGATAAAAGATTACAAGGCATTATTCTTATGAGTGAACAAAATCTTTTGCAGGTTGGTGGTATGGTGTTATAGGGCACTTAGAAATGTGTGATGCCAATGAAACTTATTGCAGGTGCCATGAAAGCGGTTAGTAGATCTTCTATTTTTCCCTTCAAAATACTTTTAGGTGTAAATTTGTCTCGTATAGTTAAATTTGGACTGATATGGGTTGTGTTTTTATCCTAAGCCGATCCTTTTAAATTTAATTAAGAAGTGAAATGGGTCAATAAACGTTTAGCAAAAAAAATTGCATAAGTTAGTGTTTTCAAGAAGCCAGGTATTCAGACTGACCCACTTTGATTTGGTCTAAACTTTACTCATTTTGACCCATTACCCGTCGACAACAGCTATTAGTATTCAAATATAGAAATGATTATGTGACAGATATGGTGATGCTAGAGTTCAAGCAGTATGCACCTGGTTCGCGTTGGAGACGTAGGACGATTAACAGGAAAGACCATCGTGAAGAAGGAAATGAGACCTACGGGTTCTATGGAGGGATTAAAAAACTACATAACAAAGATGAGATCTCTATGTGGCAACGATTTTGGCCAAACGATATATTGGAATAACTAAGCATAACAAGTAGAGGTTAAGGTATTTTTTTAGTTTTATATTGGCTAATTGGAGATTTGGGATATAAGCTGCAAATATAATCTTATCTCTCGGGAGAAATACAACTTCATCTACCTTGATCCTTTTTGTCTAATCGACATGTCCTTTTAATGGCTTAATTTAGATGTGTGAAATGATTTTCGGGGATTTTGAAATATCGCGACCCTCTTTAAGAGGTTAAAAGAGCTTTAAGCCACAAATAAAAGTAAAATCCAAGGGGACGTTGCAAATGGATTTACTTGAAAAACATGTAAATTACAAAACAGAGAATGACGACGTCAATCCAAATCATGTGTCAAACCCCTTGTAGTAATTTTCAACATCTCTCAATTAAGAACTCGGTCAATCAAACACCTGATTCCATCACAAAAAGACTTTTTGCAATTGCAATCATTTTCGATGCTTTATTTTCATTTTATTTCTAAGCGACGTATCTATCAACATTACCATTAAATAGAACGCGTGTATATCGCCTTAATGACTTCATTTAGATGTGTGAAATGATTTTTGGTGATTTTAAAATACTGCGACCCTCTTTAAGAGGTTAAAAATGTTTAGGCCTCAAATAAAAGTAAAATTCAAGGGAACGTTGTAAATGGATTTACATGAATAACATGTAAATTACAAAACAGAGAATGACCACGTCAATCCAAAACATGTGTCAAACCCCTTCGAGTGATTTTTACCATCTCTCAGATAAGAACTCGGTCAATCAAACACCTGATTCCATCACAAAAGACTTTTTTTTAATTGCAATCATTTTCGATGCTTTATTTTCATTTTATTCTAATCGACGTATCTATCAACATTACCATTAAATTGAACGCATGTATATCGGCTTAATGGCTTAATTTAGATGTGTGAAATGATTTTCGGTGATTTTAAAATGTCGCGGCCCTCTTTAAGAGGTTAAAAGAGGTTTAAGCCACAAATAAAAGTAAAATCCAAGGGTACGTTGCAAATGGATTTACATGAAAAACATGTAAATTACAAAACAAAGAATGACCACGTCAATCCAAATCATGTGTCAAACCCCTTGTAGTGATTTTCAACATCCCTCAATTAAGAACTCGGTCAATCAAACACCTGATTACATCACAAAAGGCCTTTTTTTTCAATTGCAATCATTTTCGATGCTTTATTTTCATTTTATTTCTAAGCCACGTATATATCAACACGCCCATTAAATTGAACGCATGTATTAATGGCATAATTTAGATGTGTGAAATGATTTTCGGGGTTTTTGAAATGGCGCGACCCTCTTTAAAAGGTTAAAAAAGGTTTAGGCCTCAAATAAAAGTAAAATCCATGGGGACGTTGCAAATGGATTTACGTGAAAAACATGTAAATTAAAAAACAGAGAATGACCACGTCAATCCAAATCATGGGTTAAACCCTTCGAGTGATTTTCAACATCCCTCACTTAAAAACTTGGTCAATCAAACACCCGATTCCACCAGAAAAAAACATTCTTTAAATTGTAATCATTTTCGAGGCTTTATTTTCATTTTATTTCAAAGCCTTGTATATATCAACATTCCCATTAAATAGAACGCGTGTATATCGCCTTAATGGCTTCATTTAGATGTGTGAAATGATTTTTGGTGATTTTAAAATGCTGGGACCCTCTTTAAGAGGTTAAAAAGGTTTAGGCCTCAAATAAAAGTAAAATCCAAGGGGACGTTGCAAATAGATTTACATGAATAACATGTAAATTACAAAACAGAGAATGACCACGCCAATCCAAATCATATGTCGAACACCTTCGAGTGATTTTCAACATCCCTCAATTAAGAACTCGGTCAATCAAACACCTAATTCCATCACAAATGACTTTTTTTTAATTGCAATCATTTTCGATGCTTTATTTTCATTTTATTTCTAAGCCACGTATCTATCTACATTACCATTAAATTGAACGCATGTATATCGGCTTAATGGCTTAATTTAGATGCGTGAAATGATTTTCGGTGATTTTGAAATATTGCGGCCCTCTTTAAGAGGTTAAAAGAGCTTTAAGCCACAAATAAAAGTAAAATCCAAGTGGACGTTGCAAATGGATTTACCTGAAAAACATGTAAATTACAAAACAGAGAATGACGACGTCAATCCAAATCATGTGTCAAACCCCTTGTAGTGATTTTCAACATCTCTCAATTAAGAACTCGGTCAATCAAACACCTGATTCCATCACAAAAAGACTTTTTGCAATTGCAATCATTTTCGATGCTTTATTTTCATTTTATTTCTAAGCGACGTATCTATCAACATTACCATTAAATAGAACGCGTGTATATCGCCTTAATGGCTTCATTTAGATGTGTGAAATGATTTTTTGTGATTTTAAAATGCTGCGACCCTCTTTAAGAGGTTAAAAATGTTTAGGCCTCAAATAAAAGTAAAATTCAAGGGGACGTTGCAAATGGATTTACATGAATAACATGTAAATTACAAAACAGAGAATGACCACGTCAATCCAAAACATGTGTCAAACCCCTTCGAGTGATTTTTACCTTCTCTCAGATAACAACTCGGTCAATCAAACACCAGATTCCATCACAAAAGACTTTTTTTTTAATTGCAATCATTTTCGATGCTTTATTTTCATTTTATTTCTAAGCGACGTATCTATCAACATTACCATTAAATTGAACGCATGTATATCAGCTTAATGGCTTAATTTAGATGTGTGAAATGATTTTCGGTGATTTTGAAATGTCGCGGCCCTCTTTAAGAGGTTAAAAGAGGTTTTAAGCCACAAATAATAGTAAAATCCAAGGGTACGTTGCAAATGGATTTACATGAAAAACATGTAAATTACAAAACAAAGAATGACCACGTCAATCCAAATCATGTGTCAAACCCTTGTAGTGATTTTCAACATCCCTCAATTAAGAACTCGGTCAATCAAAACACCTGATTCCATCACAAAAGACTTTTTTTTCAATTGCAATCATTTTCGATGCTTTATTTTCATTTTATTTCTAAGCCACGTATATATCAACACGCCCATTAAATTGAACGCATGTATTAATGGCATAATTTAGATGTGTGAAATGATTTACGGGGTTTTTGAAATGCCGCGACCCTCTTTAAAAGGTTAAAAAAGGTTTAGGCCTCAAATAAAAGTAAAATCCATGGGGACGTTGCAAATGGATTTACGTGAAAAACATGTAAATTAAAAAACAGAGAATGACCACGTCAATCCAAATCATGGGTTAAACCCTTCGAGTGATTTTCAACATCCCTCACTTAAAAACTTGGTCAATCAAACACCCGATTCCACCAGAAAAAAACATTCTTTAAATTGTAATCATTTTCGAGGCTTTATTTTCATTTTATTTCAAAGCCTTGTATATATCAACATTCCCATTAAATAGAACGCGTGTATATCGCCTTAATGGCTTCATTTAGATGTGTGAAATGATTTTTGGTGATTTTAAAATGCTGGGACCCTCTTTAAGAGGTTAAAAAGGTTTAGGCCTCAAATAAAAGTAAAATCCAAGGGGACGTTGCAAATAGATTTACATGAATAACATGTAAATTACAAAACAGAGAATGACCACGCCAATCCAAATCATATGTCGAACACCTTCGAGTGATTTTCAACATCCCTCAATTAAGAACTCGGTCAATCAAACACCTAATTCCATCACAAATGACTTTTTTTTTAATTGCAATCATTTTCGATGCTTTATTTTCATTTTATTTCTAAGCCACGTATCTATCTACATTACTGATGGGATTGGGTACTCTTCACTGCGCAAAGCATACCCAAACCCGGAATACAATATCGCGAAGAGGCTTCTCAAGCGCAAAGTAAACTTCGCCAGCAAGCAAAGCAGCAACGACTCTCCTACAATCACGGAGTGATGCCCGCGCGCGTAAGCGGTAAAAGCGGTAATCGTTCCATGTTTCCTTATTTACTGCTATCTCTTAACTACTTTACTAATATAATCCTTGGGTAGTGGAGACAACCCTAATCGGGCCTGGCCCATTACGATTAGGGTTTCGGGTAATGGTGGCATACGTCCACCTCTATATAAAGGATCATATCCTTAATAGAGAGGACACTTTTGGCTAACCTTAAGAGCTATCACACTTGATAGTATCCCTATTCACCCACGTTTTTGTTATAAACTACTACCTTGTGTAGTCGTCTCCCTACCCACTTAATCTTTATTGCAGGTTACTCTAATCCAGGAAGTGCTAGTGAAGGATCAGTCTTGTGGTTGCATCTAGGCTATCATCCTTACAAGGAGGTTAGGCTATTTGTTTCTTCATTGGCGCCATCCCTTACGGTCTACCAATCTTTCAAACTAGTGCAAATGGATTCTGGAACCGAACAACGTGCCGACCCCATCAATGTTGATGATGGAGTCCAAGCGAATCAAGACACAGTAGCACCAACGACGGTGACTAAGAACGTGAATCAGAGACAGGCTACCACAAACTTTCCAATGTTTGCACCAAGAAAGTCGGCGTTAGCAGCGCAAAAGAAAACGGCAGAAGAGCCTGTTGAAGACCTGGAAGAATGGTTGGCTCAAGAAAATGCTAAGACTATAGCAGAGTACCAGAAGAGACTGATAGCAAAGGCCAGGTTGGAAGCAAGAAAAACTTTGAACTTTGACGCCGAAGACAACTCTCAAAACGAAGAACAACCTGCTTTTCGTCATACAGCTAAACCCCGCCAGGCGGTACGTGGTGGAGAACGTGGTAAGACTACTCACGTTCAGGACCACGTCAACCTGACTGGGGAACCTGACGGTTATGAATCTGAGAATGAGATCAATTCCGATCCAACTTGGAAGCCGCGTAATAAGTCTGTGGCTAGCAATCATACTAACCCAGACGATGATCTGCACAAGCCATATCGTCCAAAGTCATTTGCGGAAAGATCCAAGTTCTGTGCAAGAATTGCGCTGGCACCTATGCCAGTCGAATGTAAGCTGCCGAACACGATCGGAAAATATGATGGTTTGCGCGATCCGGATGATCACTTGCACGCATTTGACTGCGCAGGCAGTTCTAAGCCATGGCCGGTTCAAGCTTGGTGCCATCTGTTTGTTCAAACCTTAACAGGCGCGGCAAGAGTATGGTATGAAAGTTTACCGGTCGGAAGTCTTGTCGACTTCGATGATCTGATAAAGAAATTCAAGAATCATTTCTCCCACCTAAGGAAGCACAAGAAAGACAAGGCTCAGATTCTGTTATGTTCCCGGAAAGATAATGAGAGCCTAGAAGATTATATTGTCCGATATAACAAAGAAGCTCTACAATTGGGGTGTGGTGAAGAACTAACCAGGGCCGCATTCATTCATGGAGTGCGAAACGATGATCTCATGAGATGCTTGACTGGGAAAGAAGGCGTGCCTGAAGCATGGGATGAGCTGATAGAGGCAGCAAAGGTATATGCGTCGTCGGAACGCTCGTTTACACGCTCGAAAAACTTTTATCACAACAACAATCAAGGTACGAACACGAACGACAGAGGCAAGGGAAAACAGTCTGTGTGGTCAAGAATTTCGGGTACCGCAGATGAAGGGAAGTACTCTTCGGGGCAAGATGCGCGGCAATTCCTCAATAGCAAGCATTCACGTGATTCGAAACCGCCAAGCAGGAAGAATTATGATTGGACCGCACTGTCCAAAACACCTTCGGAAGTTTTGAAGACTGAACAAATCCAGTTCCCCAAGCCTAGGGAACTGAGCAAAGATAGAAGAAATGTGGACACGTCAAGGTATTGTGACTACCATGAAGATTACGGCCATCTGACAGACAATTGCTACAGGCCAACTGTCCCATTTAGTAAAAAACATGCGGAAGAAGTCCAGGGACTCGCAGGGAGAAGGCGATGTCAATAACAAGAGGATCAAAAACCTTAACGCGCACCATGTGCAGCGCTCCGGACGCCACAACTGCTACATGACTCACAACAGGAATCAAAAGAAGAGATCTTACTCCATTATTCAAGACGATTCCTGGAAGGAAACACCTGTCGTTATGCCGCGCGTTAAGGGAGGTGCGTCTTCCACAACACCACTGATCATAACTGGAGTCATTGGGCACTATCGCACAAGGTATATGTTCCTCGATAACGGGAGCAGTACCGACATCATGTACCAACAATGTTTTGATCAGTTAGACGCGGACGACAAAGCAAAGCTCGTCCCAACTACGGAGCCAATATCCGGATTTATTCATGAGGTAATCCTCCCATTGGGCATACTCACACTCCCCGTCACATGGACAGACGGACAACTCTCTCGCACCGAGGTTTGTGACTTCATGGTTTTACCAGTGAGTTCCTTGCACGATGTCCTCATAGGAAGAGAGGGTTTGGCAAAGTTTAATTGTAACGCGTCCACACCGCACCAGATGGTCGGTTTCCCAACGCGTGGAGGAGTGGCTTTCATACGGGGTAACAAGAATTGCCATGCAACAGACACATGCAAGCCACCCAAGATAATGAAACCGTCGAACCGTACTGATCCCGAAAAATGGGTTATTAACCCTAAATTCCCAGATCAGACGGTTGTCATAGGCCCAGTAATCTCAGACACCATACGTGCGCACTTGAAGCAGTTATTAACCAAGAATATGGATGTCTTTGCTTTTCAACCTGCGGACATGGTTGGCGTTCCACGTCATATTGCGGAGCATCGGCTCAATGTTTACAAGTCTGTCGAACCAGTCGTCCAGAAAAAACGCAGTATGGGGCCAGAGAAAACAAGGGCCATGAACGAACAAGTGGCTGAATTATTAGACGCAGGCATCCTGCGAAGAACAAGATACCAAACTTGGGTCGCTAACCCGGTCATGGTAGCGAAATCCAATGGGGGCTGGCGGATGTGCGTGGATTATAAAGACATAAATAAGGCATGCCCGAAAGACTGTTATCCACTACCCGAGATAGACTTAAAGGTAGATTCACTGGCACCATTTCGGTTTAAGTGTTTTCTTGATGCCTATAAAGGGTATCATCAAATCCAAATGGCAAAGGAGGATGAGGACAAGACATCCTTCCGCACAGATACGGGGACTTATTGCTATACCAAAATGCCATTCGGGTTGAAAAACGCGGGTGCCACATATCAGCGTTTAATGGACACCGTGTTCAGCAAACAAATCGGAGTCAATCTCGAAGTATACGTAGATGATTTGGTCATAAAAAGCACTGAAGAAGACCAAATGCTTGTGGATATCCAAAAAACCTTTGATCAACTCCGCACAGTCCGAATGAAACTTAATCCGAGCAAGTGTTCCTTTGGAATGGAGGAAGGCAAATTCCTAGGGGTGGTTGTTACTAAAGAGGGTTTCCGCGCGAACCCCGATAAAGTACAGGCAATTGAACGCATGCCATCTCCGTCCTCGGTCCGGGAAGTTCAGACACTAATGGGACGCCTAGTAGCCCTCAATCGTTTTCTGTCAAATTATGCCTCCAGGTCATTTCCTTTTGTGAGTACATTGAAAAGTTGCCTCAAGAAATCGAATTTCGCTTGGACAGATGAGGCTGAGGCAGCCTTTAAGGAAATGAAAGAATGTTTAAGTCACTTGCCTACGCTCACAGCGCCACTTCCAAAGGAGCCATTAACGTTATACTTATCAGTAACAGACAAGGCAATAGGTGCTGTTCTCATGGTCGACCGAAAAGGTGTGCAAACTCCAGTTTATTACATCAGCAGAACTTTGCTCGACGCAGAAACTCGATACTCCATGATGGAAAAGCTGGTGCTGGCACTAGTGCACGCATCACGAAGGCTGCGGAGATACTTCCAAGGACACCCCATCATCGTCCTCACAGACTTCCGTATTAATGATATTTTGCGCAAGCCAGAATTATCAGGCCGCCTGGCTAAGTGGGCCATCGAGCTGGGCGAGCACTCAATTGAGTATAAGTCCAGAACATCTTTCAAGGGGCAGATACTCGTAGACTTCGCCGCGGAAGTCCCCACTGAAAGCATCACTGAATGCCAACAAGCACACGTCACTTCTCCCACTCCCAAACCAGCGGAGATATGGGAGCTATATACAGATGGGGCGTGCAATGAGGACGGCGCAGGAGCAGGTTTGCGCCTAATCACTCCAAAGGGAAAAGATTTCACATATGCAATCCGGCTCGATTTCCCAACAACGAATAATGAAGCGGAGTATGAAGCGTTGCTCGCAGGATTGCGCATCGCGAAAAAGATGGGTGTACAACACTTGGAAGCTCACGTCGATTCTCAACTGGTAGCAAACCACATCGACGGCTCATACGAAGCGCGCGAAGCATCAATGATTTTGTACTTAGAGCAAGTCAAAGCCCTCATGCGTGATTTTGAATACTGCAAGGTTAACCACATCAAGCGAAGCCAAAATAAGCCCGCTGACGCGTTAAGTAAGATGGCATCAACAGTATTTGACCATCTGGCGAAAGATGTGCGGGTGGAGGTGTTGAATCATCCATCCGTGCCCCAAAAGCAAGTTAATATTGTCCAAACCGGCAAGACATCTTGGACAACTCCAATAAAAGGTTATCTCACGCATGGGACACTCCCAGAGAACAAGGCAGAAGCTCGAAAGCTCCAGAACAAGGCACTGCATTATCAAGTCATAGACGGAACATTATATCGTCGCTCTTATTTAGGGCCGCTGCTGCGATGTGTGGACTCCGCAGAAGCAATGTACCTTATCAGAGATATCCATGAAGGATCATGCGGATTACACGCTGGCCCAAGGATGGTCGTGGCTAAGATAATGAACGCGGGATACTACTGGCCCGGAATGCACATGGATGCTATGACAGAGCTGCGCAAATGCAAGTCTTGCCAGCGCCACGCGCCAGGAACTTTGCGGCCCAAGAACAACTTGATACCCGTTACCACGGCATGGCCATTTCAAAAGTGGGCCATTGACCTTGTGGGTCCTTTCCCCACAGCTCCGGGAAACGTCAAATACTTGGTGGTGGCAATTGATTACTTCACCAAATGGGTGGAAGCAAAAACCTTAGCATCAATTGATGGAAAAAGCATCAAGAAGTTTATCTGGGAATTCATCATTTGCCGTTTTGGCTTACCGATGGAGGTCGTAAGTGACAATGGCACGCAGTTCGCAGACCAACACTTACAAGAATGGCTCTCTTCCATGGGTATCAGTCAGATATTCACCTCGGTAGCGCACCCACAAGGTAACGGGCAAGTCGAGCGCGCAAACAGAAGCATAGTAGAAGGCATAAAAACCAGGCTTGGTACAAAGCGCACTGGTTGGGTTGACGAACTCCCCCATGTCCTATGGGCTCACCGCACACTCTCCAAGACAAGCAACGGAGAGTCACCGTTTAGCCTCACGTATGGAACAGAGGCTGTCATACCCGCAGAAATGCATTGCGCATCGCCAAGGATCTTACTGGCAGATCATCGAGTCAATGACACGGAGTTAAAGCTCAATCTGGACCTGCTAGAAGAACGCAGAGATATGGCCGCTATTAAAGAAGCCAATTACAAGCGGCAGCTGGAACGATACTATAATGCTAAGGTTAAGGCAGAGGCTTTCCGCGTTGGGGACTATGTCTTTCGCAACAATGAAGCATCCAACGCGGAGAAGCCAGGCAAGCTAGCGCCAAACTGGGAAGGGCCATACAAGGTGCAAGAAGTATTGGGGAAAGGCGCTTATGCTCTAGAGCGTTTGGATGGTACCCCAATCCTGCGCACATGGAACGCAGCCCAGTTGCGCATTTGTTACCTATAGAAATTTATTTCATGATTGTAATAATTAGCCTATGGCTACGTTCGTTTCAATTTCAATAAAGGAAAGTTTCATTTTACTTTGTACTATTTCAATGTCGATTGCATGCAATGACAACCATGATCAAAAAACATTACAGTCAGTTATGAAGCATCAACAAGCTGCAAAAACAACACGACAAGCTGATACTACATACATGCCACTACCAAAAAGAGACATACAAAAAGCAAAAGGGGTGGCCTAATCAATACAATATTTGCATCATTAATTACTTAGCAAACAAAAGATAACCATCCCTGCTACGCAGCATGCTGCCAGCCAGTGGATGTTCGACGAAGCCTAAGCTTAGGAATCTTTGGCATATCACTGAGCTCATCCAACTTCTTCATCTTCACCGGAGCAGCAGACGGTCCTTCCTGATTCACTTGATCACCAGTTAGCAAGAGGTAACCGCAATAGGTGGCCAACTGGTGCATGGGAGTGGGAGGAACCTTGATCACAGGAGGATGATCGGATAACATTAACATCCCGTGGAGTGCTTCAACTTCAATGTTGGTAATTTTTAAAGGAGAAGCCATTGGAATGAGAAGTGAGGAAAATAAAGTATTGTGTTTGGAGGCTAAACAATAGTTAACCTTTTATAGAAGAAAAAGGGCAGCCCATTAATTACCATTAATGGTTGATACTCGAGTAGGGAGGCTAACCGTCACATCAATCACCTGAAGCGCCGTCAATACTGTCAGACGACGTCAGCACACAGGGACAAGTGGCATCCATTTCAGAGGTGACGTCATACAATCATTATGACAAATTTAATTATCACACAAATTCAAGTCAAGCACAAATATCCAAACAAAGTGCAGAATACGAAAGGGCAGATAATTGTTCAAGAACATAACACAAGTCTAAAAAAATAAAGGAAGACAGCGAACATCACTCATAGTCTATAAGATCTATGTACGTGTCCACTTCAGCTTCTTCATGCACCGCGCCAGAGCTCGCACCAGCAGCGGATGACTCTCCTCCTCCCTGCGTCGCAGCTCTCCGTGCCTCTTCCTCCCTGCGCTCTTTCTCCTCCATCTCCGCGCCAAGGCGGTCAGACTCTTCGAAATAGCCGCGAAGCTGCCCAATAGGATCTTCCGTCCTCAAACATTGATCCACCACATCAAAGACATCAAACGTCAGGGTCTCAAACTCTTGCTGCGCAGCAACGGCTTCATCCTCATATGGCTTACCAAAATGCTCTCCATCTTCGAGCGCCAAGCCAGCAGCATGATGATGATAGCCTTCAGCAAATCCCTGTTGCACACCACTACGCATGGATGTGGCTCCAATCTTCGCCACCACATCGCCAAATTTGGGCTCATTCCATATGCGCTTGAAAACCTATGGATCACACGTGAACTAGTCAAGTTACAAAAAACATAGCAGAAACATAAGACATAGATTATAAATAATCTCACCCCTTGAAGACCATGCTGCATCATCCAAGATAATCGCTCTTGGGCAGCTCGAGAGGTTTGCACGGCAGTTTGGAGCTCATTTTGAGTCTGTTGGAGGTTTACTTCCAATTGCACGCGCGACGAATCCAGCAAAGCATTCGTCTCTTCAAGCTGTGTCTTCTCATCAGCAAGCCCCTTAACTTGTCCTTCCAACTCGGACATCCGCGTTGTGGCAGTCACAAGGGCTTCATGCTGTTCCTTCAACTTTATCACAGTGTCTGCCAACTCAGCCTGTTTGGCATCAAGAGCCTTCTGCTTCTCTTTTGCCTCGAGCACCACTCGGGCAAGATCATTTTTCACCTTCTCAACAGCTTTCCCCCTACGCTCAAGATCTAGGTTGGTGCGCTCACATGATTCTTTCCACTGCTTGGCAGCTTCAGCTTTCTCTGCTTTCAACTTTTGGATCTCACTTTCGGCTGCTCAAAGTTGACCTCTCAATTGCTCAACTTCCGAGCGAGAATCCACACGGGCACGCTGGAATTCCTCCTCCTTTTTTCTCTGAGCATCCTCCGCACTCCTCAAAGCTTGCAAAGATCGCTGGAACTCTTCCTCCTGCCTCATGATAGACCCATAGTTACTAAAGCAGAGCGCAAGGTTCAAGCTCATATCGGACATCAGTGAGCGGCGATCTATGCCATCCTGGTAGTCTCGTTCACTAGGCGGCACAGCGTAGGCGATGAACTCCTCCGCGACAAGCGGATTGGTAAACCGAGTCGTCTGCTTAATGTCCCATCGGGGTTGATAAGGTCTGTTGGGATCATAGTCCGGGGGAGCTATCCTTCCCCTACCCCCGCTGGTTCTCCCCGATCCTTGCAGTGTCTCAGTTGCACTCCTTTTAGGGGTTGAGGCCGATGACATAACACCCGCAGACGTCTTCTCCGCATGCACCTCTGTGGTGACAAGAACACTCGGTGCAGACGGCTGATCAAGCTGAACACCTCCTTCATTATGGCAAACGTCAGTGGACACGTTTGTAACATCAACATTTACAGATGACGGCTCCACCAGTGGACGTTTCCCAGCTTTCTTGCTTGCCTCAGGAGTCAACGTCACTCCTTCAACTTGACCAGCTGATTGCGCCCCCAAAACAGACAAATTCGTCCCTTCCGTGTTTTCGGGGACGGGCTCACTAACCTCTTTCACACTCACCGCTGTTTTCTTCACAGTCGCTTGTTGAACAGGGCCCTTACCTACAAAAACACACAAAGGAAATCAATTAACTTGGGATCTCTATCAATAAAGAGATAACGACATCTAAACGGGCAGCTCACCAGAAGCTTGCTTAACAGATTTTATAAACAGGGGTTGACGTTTGGGCGGAGGCTTAACAACCAGTTTCACTCCGCTCGGCATAGCATTTGTTTCCCCTCCAGTAGCCGGCTCCGTACCCACACCCGATGATGCCACCTTAGCGGTCTCCGAAGTCGGCTTCGGGACTTGCACCTGTGTTTGGGCAAGATCATCAAGACGTTTCTGATACAACTCAGTGGAAACTTCAACGGAATCATCCGGAGGAGTAGGCCCGCTGGTACGTTGGCGCTTAGTCTCCTCATCGGATTCCGTCGCCTCATCATCTCCTTTAGACGCTGCGGAGCTCGAGGCCACCTTTTTCCCCTTGCGCGACTCTTTGCGCTGGCGCTTTGGCCCAGTTCCTAAATTACATTAAAACAAAGTCAGAGGTCACCAACATTCAGATAACTACAAACAGGATTACCTGTACATGCCATCTTTTTACGACTTGGGGAGGTCTCTTCTTGGCCAACCCCAGGTTTCTTCACGGAGTGGATTCCTGCGCCTGAAACAAAGGGCACGCCGGATCAGAGTAAGCACCGCGCGAATCACACCGCACCCTTCTTGGCGCAGGAACAGTCCACTATCATGACTGTCATAACCGACACATAGCAACAAAGAAAAAACAATACCTGTACGCGCATAATGGCGCGAAGCATCTTTGAGTTGAGGCATCAAGAAATTGCGCTCCAATCGCTCCATGACTGTAGGTGCACCAGGGGGTAAAGCTACGTAACTTAGTTTGGCAGCACCACGAGCATCGAACAAATCAAACTTCGTCATCCCTACAGAAACAGAAGCATAAGGAGAAAGTACCACTATGAAGTCAACTATTAAACGAAAAAGGGAATGGACATGTTACTTACTGGCATCAGCCGCGGTAGGCTCACGACCCTCCGGGTTCCCTAAACGGCTGAGACCCAACATTACAAGCACTCCCTCAGGGCACTTCTCCATAGATAACGGAGTAGCATGAGCGCACAGGGTTTCATACCAAGGTTGGTTTTTGTAATCTTTCATCGGAGGGAACTCCGCAATTCTCTCCTTCACACCAACACTCATCCACTGCATAGCAACAGGGATTACCCCCTATGAATGTAGAAAAATTTCTCCTTCCAATCGTACATCGACTTTGGACTCTCCGAGACCACCTGAGTCCGATTCCGTCGTGGTGCTACACTTTACCACCCGGATCCCCCACGAGCCTCTTCCAGAACGTAGAACACGTTCAACATGTCAAAAGTCAGCTCCAAGTCTAATGATCGGCAGGTAGCCTCGAAATGTACCAGTCTGGACAGCCCAAAGGGAGTCATCTGTGTGGGGTGAACCCCATACTTCATAAAGGCACTAACCAGGAACTTCGTAATCGGAAGACGGAAGCAACACCGGGTGAAAAATGCTTCATACAATGTAATCTTGCCAGGGGAAGCTTCCAACGCCGTTTTACCGGCGGCCGGTAACTCCGGCTCCCAAGAGGCTTCAATCCCGTACTGGTCAAGAAAGGTGGAAAACGAAGCGGCATCCCACTTGATACTGGTGGTGGTAATACCTTTCTCGGTTTTCTCGGTCACTTTGGATTGGTCAGCAACACCGGAAGTTTCTTGAGACATTTTTAGGGAAGATGGAAGAAAAGAACTTAGGTCAAGAAAGGAGTGGGAAATGTGTCAGTTGAAGAAATTTTGAAATGACTTTATACTGTGTGCAATAACTGCCGTTGACGTCAGCCTGGGTAAGTGGAAACGACTTTCCAATCGACACGTGGCATTAAATAGCGAAATAGGCGGCACACGCGCTAAACACGCGCTTTCACGCGACTGACTCAGCCGTCTGCCATAATTGATGGGATGCTCACTGACATAGGCATAGCTTGTGGCAGACGCCACCCGCCACGTCGTGCTCAGAAGTAAACAACTGTCCTCCACTATCGGAACTCGTCCGCGGTTGCGGAGAATTTACGTCAAATTAAGTACCGTTCTCCGCAATCCGCGTTAACGATGCTCCGAATTCTCTTTCACCCGAACACATCCTCCACCAACACCCTTTTTCCGCTACCAAAACAGGATGAGCTATCATCAGAGCTTCAATACTATGAGTCCACCATCCACCATCCTCTCTCATACACTCGAGAAAAGGGTACACGCTGGACTGGGGGACTTGATGGGATTGGGTACTCTTCACTGCGCAAAGCATACCCAAACCCGGAATACAATATCGCGGAGAGGCTTCTCAAGCACAAAGTAAACTTCGCCAGCAAGCAAAGCAGCAACGACTCTCCTACAATCACGGAGTGATGCCCGCGCGCGTAAGCGGTAAAAGTGGTAATCGTTCCATGTTTCCTTATTTACTGCTATCTCTTAACTACTTTACTAATATAATCCTTGGGTAGTGGAGACAACCCTAATCGGGCCTGGCCCATTACGATTAGGGTTTCGGGTAATGGTGGCATACGTCCACCTCTATATAAAGGATCATATCCTTAATAGAGAGGACACTTTTGGGCTAACCCTAAGAGCTATCACACTTGATAGTATCCCCATTCACCCACGTTTTTGTTATAAACTACTACCTTGTGTAGTCGTCTCCCTACCCACTTAATCTTTATTGCAGGTTACTCTAATCCAGGAAGTGCTAGTGAAGGATCAGTCTTGTGGTTGCATCTAGGCTATCATCCTTACAAGGAGGTTAGGCTATTTGTTTCTTCAATTACCATTAAACTGAACGCATGTATATCGGCTTAATGGCTTAATTTAGATGTGTGAAATGATTTTCGGTGATTTTGAAATATCGCGACCCTCTTTAAGAGGTTAAAAGAGCTTTAAGCCACAAATAAAAGTAAAATCCAAGTGGACGTTGCAAATGGATTTACCTGAAAAACATGTAAATTACAAAACAGAGAATGACGACGTCAATCCAAATCATGTGTCAAACCCCTTGTAGTGATTTTCAACATCTCTCAATTAAGAACTCGGTCAATCAAACACCTGATTCCATCACAAAAAGACTTTTTGCAATTGCAATCATTTTCGATGCTTTATTTTCATTTTATTTCTAAGCGACGTATCTATCAACATTACCATTAAATAGAACACGTGTATATCGCCTTAATGCCTTCATTTAGATGTGTGAAATGATTTTTGGTGATTTTAAAATGCTGCGACCCTCTTTAAGAGGTTAAAAATGTTTAGGCCTCAAATAAAAGTAAAATTCAAGGGGACGTTGCAAATGGAATTACATGAATAACATGTAAATTACAAAACAGAGAATGACAACGTCAATCCAAAACATGTGTCAAACCCCTGGGTCAAACCCTTCGAGTGATTTTCAACATCCCTCAATTAAGAACTTGGTCAATCAAACACCCGATTCCACAACAAAAGACATTCTTTAAATTGTAAACATTTTCGAGGCTTTATTTTCATTTTATTTCAAATCCTCGTATATATCAACATTTCCATTAAATAGAACGCATGTATATCGGCTTAATGGCTTCATTTAGATCTGAGAAATGATTTTCGGTTATTTTGAAATGCTGCGACCCTCTTTAAGAGGTTAAAAAAGTAAAATCCATGGGGACGTTGCGAATGGATTTACATGAAAAACATGTAAATTACAAAACAGACAATGACCACGTCAATCCAAATAATGGGTCAACCCTTTCGAGTGATTTTCAACATCCCTCACTTAAAAACTTGGTCAATCAAATACCCGATTCCACCAAAAAAGACATTCTTTAAATTGTTATCATTTTCGAGGCTTTATTTTCATTTTATTTCAAAGCCTTGTATATATCAACATTCCCATTAAATAGAACGCGTGTATATCGCCTTAATGGCTTCATTTAGATGTGTGAAATGATTTTTGGTGATTTTAAAATGCTGGGACACTCTTTAAGAGGTTAAAAAGGTTTAGGCCTCAAATAAAAGTAAAATCCAAGGGGACGTTGCAAATAGATTTACATGAATAACATGTAAATTACAAAACAGAGAATGACCACGCCAATCCAAATCATATGTCGAACACCTTCGAGTGATTTTCACCATCTCTCAGATAAGAACCCGGTCAGTCAAACACCTGATTCCATCACAAATGACTTTTTTTTAATTGCAATTATTTTCGATGCTTTCTTTTCATTTTATTTCTAAGCCACGTATCTATCTACATTACCATTAAATTGAACGCATGTATATCGGCTTAATGGCTTAATTTAGATGTGTGAAATGATTTTCGGTGATTTTGAAATGTCGCGGCCCTCTTTAAGAGGTTAAAAGAGGTTTAAGCCACAAATAAAAGTAAAATCCAAGGGTACGTTGCAAATGGATTTACATGAAAAACATGTAAATTATAAAACAAAGAATGACCACGTCAATCCAAATCATGTGTCAAACCCCTTGTAGTGATTTTCAACATCCCTCAATTAAGAACTCGGTCAATCAAACACCTGATTCCATCACAAAAGACTTTTTTTCTATTGCAATCATTTTCGATGCTTTATTTTCATTTTATTTCTAAGCCACGTATATATCAACACGCCCATTAAATTGAACGCATGTATATCGACTTAATGGCTTAATTTAGATTGTGAAATGATTTTCGGGGTTTTTGAAATGCCGCGACCCTCTTTAAAAGGTTAAAAAAGGTTTAGGCCTCAAATAAAAGTACAATCCATGGGGACGTTGCAAATGGATTTACATGAAAAACATGTAAATTAAAAAACAGAGAATGACCACGTCAATCCAAATCATGGGTCAAACCCTTCGAGTGATTTTCAACATCCCTCAATTAAGAACTTGGTCAATCAAACACCCGATTCCACAACAAAAGACATTCTTTAAATTGTAAACATTTTCGAGGCTTTATTTTCATTTTATTTCAAAGCCTTGTATATATCAACATTCCCATTAAATAGAACGCGTGTATATCGCCTTAATGGCTTCATTTAGATGTGTGAAATGATTTTTGGTGATTTTAAAATGCGGGGACCCTCTTTAAGAGGTTAAAAAGGTTTAGGCCTCAAATAAAAGTAAAATCCAAGGGGACGTTGCAAATAGATTTACATGAATAACCTGTAAATTACAAAACAGAGAATGACCACGCCAATCCAAATCATATGTCGAACACCTTCGAGTGATTTTCACCATCTCTCAGATAAGAACTCGGTCAATCAAACACCTGATTCCACCACAAATGACTTTTTTTTTAATTGCAATCATTTTCGATGCTTTATTTTCATTTATTTCTAAGCCACGTATCTATCTACATTACCATTAAATTGAACGCATGTATATCGGCTTAATGGCTTAATTTAGATGTGTGAAATGATTTTCGGTGATTTTGAAATGTCGCGGCCCTCTTTAAGAGGTTAAAAGAGGTTTAAGCCACAAATAAAAGTAAAATCCAAGGGTACGTTGCAAATGGATTTACATGAAAAACATGTAAATTATAAAACAAAGAATGACCACGTCAATCCAAATCATGTGTCAAACCCCTTGTAGTGATTTTCAACATCCCTCAATTAAGAACTCGGTCAATCAAACACCTGATTCCATCACAAAAGACTTTTTTTCTATTGCAATCATTTTCGATGCTTTATTTTCATATTATTTCTAAGCTACGTATATATAACACGCCCATTAAATTGAACACATGTATATCGGCTTAATGGCTTAATTTAGATGTGTGAAATGATTTTCGGGGTTTTTAAAATGCCGCGACCCTCTTTAAAAGGTTAAAAAAGGTTTAGGCCTCAAATAAAAGTAAAATCCATGGGGACGTTGCAAATGGATTTACATGAAAAACATGTAAATTAAAAAACAGAGAATGACCACGTCAATCCAAATCATGGGTCAAACCCTTCGAGTGATTTTCAACATCCCTCAATTAAGAACTTGGTCAATCAAACACCCGATTCCACAACAAAAGACATTCTTTAAATTGTAAACATTTTCGAGGCTTTTTTTTCATTTTATTTCAAAGCCTCGTATATATCAACATTTCTATTAAATAGAACGCATGTATATCGGCTTAATGGCTTCATTTAGATCTGAGAAATGATTTTCGGTTATTTTGAAATGCTGCGGCCCTCTTTAAGAGGTTAAAAAAGTAAAATCCATGGGGACGTTGCGAATGGATTTACATGAAAAACATGTAAATTACAAAACAGACAATGACCACGTCAATCCAAATAATGGGTCAAACCTTTCGAGTGATTTTCAACATCCCTCACTTAAAAACTTGGTCAATCAAATACCCGATTCCACCAAAAAAGACATTCTTTAAATTGTTATCATTTTCGAGGCTTTATTTTCATTTTATTTCAAAGCCTTGTATATATCAACATTCCCATTAAATAGAACGCGTGTATATCTCCTTAATGGCTTCATTTAGATGTGTGAAATGATTTTTGGTGATTTTAAAATGTTGGGACATTCTTTAAGAGGTTAAAAAGGTTTAGGCCTCAAATAAAAGTAAAATCCAAGGGGACGTTGCAAATAGATTTACATGAATAACATGTAAATTACAAAACAGAGAATGACCACGCTAATCCAAATCATATGTCGAACACCTTCGAGTGATTTTCACCATCTCTCAGATAAGAACTCGGTCAGTCAAACACCTGATTCCATCACAAATGACTTTTTTTTTTAATTGCAATTATTTTCGATGCTTTCTTTTCATTTTATTTCTAAGCCACGTATCTATCTACATTACCATTAAATTGGACGCATGTATATCGGCTTAATGGCTTAATTTAGATGTGTGAAATGATTTTCGGTGATTTTGAAATGTCGCGGCCCTCTTTAAGAGGTTAAAAGAGGTTTAAGCCACAAATAAAACTAAAATCCAAGGGTACGTTGCAAATGGATTTACATGAAAAACATGTAAATTATAAAACAAAGAATGACCACGTCAATCCAAATCATGTGTCAAACCCCTTGTAGTGATTTTCAACATCCCTCAATTAAGAACTCGGTCAATCAAACACCTGATTCCATCACAAAAGACTTTTTTTCTATTGCAATCATTTTCGATGCTTTATTTTCATTTTATTTCTAAGCCACGTATATATCAAGACGCCCATTAAATTGAACGCATGTATATCGGCTTAATGGCTTAATTTAGATTGTGAAATGATTTTCGGGGTTTTTGAAATGACGCGACCCTCTTTAAAAGGTTAAAAAAGGTTTAGGCCTCAAATAAAAGTAAAATCCATGGGGACGTTGCAAATGGATTTACATGAAAAACATGTAAATTAAAAAACAGAGAATGACCACGTCAATCCAAATCATGGGTCAAACCCTTCGAGTGATTTTCAACATCCCTCAATTAAGAACTTGGTCAATCAAACACCCGATTCCACAACAAAAGACATTCTTTAAATTGTAAACATTTTCGAGGCTTTTTTTTCATTTTATTTCAAAGCCTCGTATATATCAACATTTCCATTAAATAGAACGCATGTATATCTGCTTAATGGCTTCATTTAGATCTGAGAAATGATTTTCGGTTATTTTGAAATGCTGCGACCCTCTTTAAGAGGTTAAAAAAGTAAAATCCATGGGGACGTTGCGAATGGATTTACATGAAAAACATGTAAATTACAAAACAGACAATGACCACGTCAATCCAAATTATGGGTCAAACCTTTCGAGTGATTTTCAACATCCCTCACTTAAAAACTTGGTCAATCAAATACCCGATTCCACCAAAAAAGACATTCTTTAAATTGTTATCATTTTCAAGGCTTTATTTTCATTTTATTTCAAAGCCTTGTATATATCAACATTCCCATTAAATAGAACGCGTGTATATCGCCTTAATGGCTTCATTTAGATGTGTGAAATGATTTTTGGTGATTTTAAAATGCTGGGACACTCTTTAAGAGGTTAAAAAGGTTTAGGCCTCAAATAAAAGTAAAATCCAAGGGGACGTTGCAAATAGATTTACATGAATAACATGTAAATTACAAAACAGAGAATGACCACGCTAATCCAAATCATATGTCGAACACCTTCGAGTGATTTTCACCATCTCTCAGATAAGAACTCGGTCAATCAAACACCTGATTCCATCACAAATGACTTTTTTTTAATTGCAATTATTTTCGATGCTTTCTTTTCATTTTATTTCTAAGCCACGTATCTATCTACATTACCATTAAATTGAACGCATATATATCGGCTTAATGGCTTAATTTAGATGTGTGAAATGATTTTCGATGATTTTGAAATGTCGCGGCCCTCTTTAAGAGGTTAAAAGAGCTTTAAGCCACAAATAAAAGTAAAATCCAAGGGTACGTTGCAAATGGATTTACATGAAAAACATGTAAATTACAAAACAAAGAATGACCACGTCAATCCAAATCATGTGTCAAACCCCTTGTAGTGATTTTCAACATCCCTCAATTAAGAACTCGGTCAATCAAACACCTGATTCCATCACAAAAGACTTTTTTTCAATTGCAATCATTTTCGATGCTTTATTTTCATTTTATTTCTAAGCCACGTATATATCAACACGCCCATTAAATTGAACGCATGTATATCGGCTTAATGGCTTAATTTAGATGTGTGAAATGATTTTCGGGGTTTTTGAAATGCCTCGACCCTCTTTAAAAGGTTAAAAAAGGTTTAGGCCTCAAATAAAAGTAAAATCCATGGGGACGTTGCAAATGGATTTACGTGAAAAAGATGTAAATTAAAAAACAGAGAATGACCACGTCAATCCAAATCATGGGTTAAACCCTTCGAGTGATTTTCAACATCCCTCACTTAAAAACTTGGTCAATCAAACACCCGATTCCCCCAGAAAAAAACAGTCTTTAAATTGTAATAATTTTCGAGGCTTTATTTTCATTTTATTTCAAAGCCTTGTATATATCAACATTCCCATTAAATAGAACGCGTGTATATCGCCTTAATGGCTTCATTTAGATGTGTGAAATGATTTTTGGTGATTTTAAAATGCTGGGACCCTCTTTAAGAGGTTAAAAAGGTTTAGACCTCAAATAAAAGTAAAATCCAAGGGGACGTTGCAAATAGATTTACATGAATAACATGTAAATTACAAAACAGAGAATGACCACGTCAATCCAAATCATATGTCGAACACCTTCGAGTGATTTTCACCATCTCTCAGATAAGAACTCGGTCAATCAAACACCTGATTCCATCACAAATGACTTTTTTTTTAATTGCAATCATTTTCGATGCTTTATTTTCATTTTATTTCTAAGCCATGTATCTATCTACATTACCATTAAATTGAACGCATGTATATCGGCTTAATGGCTTAATTTAGATGTGTGAAATGATTTTCGGTGATTTTGAAATGTCGCGGCCCTCTTTAAGAGGTTAAAAGAGGTTTAAGCCACAAATAAAAGTAAAATCCAAGGGTACGTTGCAAATGGATTTACATGAAAAACATGTAAATTATAAAACAAAGAATGACCACGTCAATCCAAATCATGTGTCAAACCCCTTGTAGTGATTTTCAACATCCCTCAATTAAGAACTCGGTCAATCAAACACCTGATTCCATCACAAAAGACTTTTTTTCTATTGCAATCATTTTCAATGCTTTATTTTCATTTTATTTCTAAGCCACGTATATATCAACACGCCATTAAATTGAACGCATGTATATCGGCTTAATGGCTTAATTTAGATGTGTGAAATGATTTTCGGGGTTTTTGAAATGCCGCGACTCTCTTTAAAAGGTTAAAAAAGGTTTAGGCCTCAAATAAAAGTAAAATCCATGGGGACGTTGCAAATGGATTTACATGAAAAACATGTAAATTAAGAAACAGAGAATGACCACGTCAATCCAAATCATGGGTCAAACCCTTCGAGTGATTTTCAACATCCCTCAATTAAGAACTTGGTCAATCAAACACCCGATTCCACAACAAAAGACATTCTTTAAATTGTAAACATTTTCGAGGCTTTATTTTCATTTTATTTCAAAGCCTCGTATATATCAACATTTCCATTAAATAGAACGCATGTATATCGGCTTAATGGCTTCATTTATATCTGAGAAATGATTTTCGGTTATTTTGAAATGCTGCGACCCTCTTTAAGAGGTTAAAAAAGTAAAATCCTTGGGGACGTTGCGAATGGATTTACATGAAAAACATGTAAATTACAAAACAGACAATGACCACGTCAATCCAAATAATGGGTCAAACCTTCGAGTGATTTTCAACATCCCTCACTTAAAAACTTGGTCAATCAAATACCCGATTCCACCAAAAAAGACATTCTTTAAATTGTTATCATTTTCGAGGCTTTATTTTCATTTTATTTCAAAGCCTTGTATATATCATCATTCCCATTAAATAGAACGCGTGTATATCGCCTTAATGGCTTCATTTAGATGTGTGAAATGATTTTCGGTGATTTTGAAATGTCGCGGCCCTCTTTAAGAGGTTAAAAGAGCTTTAAGCCACAAATAAAAGTAAAATCCATGGGGACGTTGCAAATGGATTTACATGAAAAACATGTAAATTACAAAACAGAGAATGACGACGTCAATCCAAATCATGTGTCAAACCCCTTGTAGTGATTTTCAACATCCCTCAATTAAGAACTCGGTCAATCAAACACCTGATTCCATCACAAAAAGACTTTTTTCAATTGCAATCATTTTCGATGCTTTATTTTCATTTTATTTCTAAGCCACGAATATATCAACACCCATTAAAGTGAACGCATGTATATCGGCTTAATGGCTTAATTTAGATGTGTGAAATGATTTTCGGGGTTTTTGAAATGCCGCGACCCTCTTTAAAAGGTTAAAAAAGGTTTAGGCCTCAAATAAAAGTAAAATCCATGGGGACGTTGCAAATGGATTTACGTGAAAAACATTTAAATTAAAAAACAGAGAATGACCACGTCAATCCAAATCATTGGTCAAACCCTTCGAGTGATTTTCAACATCCCTCACTTAAGAACTTGGTCAATCAAACACCCGATTCGACCAGAAAAAACATTCTTTAAATTGTAATCATTTTCGAGGCTTTATTTTCATTTTATTTCAAAACCTTGTATATATCAACATTCCCATTAAATAGAACGCGTGTATATCGCCTTAATGGCTTCATTTAGATGTGTGAAATGATTTTTGGTGATTTTAAAATGCTGGGACCCTCTTTAAGAGGTTAAAAAGGTTTAGACCTCAAATAAAAGTAAAATCCAAGGGGACGTTGCAAATGGATTTACATGAATAACATGTAAATTACAAAACAGAGAATGACCACGTCAATCCAAATCATATGTCGAACACCTTCGAGTGATTTTCACATCTCTCAGATAAGAACTCGGTCAATCAAACACCTGATTCCATCACAAATGACTTTTTTTTTAATTGCAATCATTTTCGATGCTTTATTTTCATTTTATTTCTAAGCCATGTATCTATCTACATTACCATTAAATTGAACGCATGTATATCGGCTTAATGGCTTAATTTAGATGTGTGAAATGATTTTCGGTGATTTTGAAATGTCGCGGCCCTCTTTAAGAGGTTAAAAGAGGTTTAAGCCACAAATAAAAGTAAAATCCAAGGGTACGTTGCAAATGGATTTACATGAAAAACATGTAAATTATAAAACAAAGAATGACCACGTCAATCCAAATCATGTGTCAAACCCCTTGTAGTGATTTTCAACATCCCTCAATTAAGAACTCGGTCAATCAAACACCTGATTCCATCACAAAAGACTTTTTTTCTATTGCAATCATTTTCGATGCTTTATTTTCATTTTATTTCTAAGCCACGTATATATCAACACCCATTAAATTGAACGCATGTATATCGGCTTAATGGCTTAATTTAGATGTGTGAAATGATTTTCGGGGTTTTTGAAATGCCGCGACTCTCTTTAAAAGGTTAAAAAAGGTTTAGGCCTCAAATAAAAGTAAAATCCATGGGGACGTTGCAAATGGATTTACATGAAAAACATGTAAATTAAGAAACAGAGAATGACCACGTCAATCCAAATCATGGGTCAAACCCTTCGAGTGATTTTCAACATCCCTCAATTAAGAACTTGGTCAATCAAACACCCGATTCCACAACAAAAGACATTCTTTAAATTGTAATCATTTTCGAGGCTTTATTTTCATTTTATTTCAAAGCCTCGTATATATCAACATTTCCATTAAATAGAACGCATGTATATCGGCTTAATGGCTTCATTTAGATCTGAGAAATGATTTTCGGTTATTTTGAAATGCTGCGACCCTCTTTAAGAGGTTAAAAAAGTAAAATCCTTGGGGACGTTGCGAATGGATTTACATGAAAAACATGTAAATTACAAAACAGACAATGACCACGTCAATCCAAATAATGGGTCAAACCTTTCGAGTGATTTTCAACATCCCTCACTTAAAAACTTGGTCAATCAAATACCCGATTCCACCAAAAAAGACATTCTTTAAATTGTTATCATTTTCGAGGCTTTATTTTCATTTTATTTCAAAGCCTTGTATATATCATCATTCCCATTAAATAGAACGCGTGTATATCGCCTTAATGGCTTCATTTAGATGTGTGAAATGATTTTCGGTGATTTTGAAATGTCGCGGCCCTCTTTAAGAGGTTAAAAGAGCTTTAAGCCACAAATAAAAGTAAAATCCATGGGGACGTTGCAAATGGATTTACATGAAAAACATGTAAATTACAAAACAGAGAATGACGACGTCAATCCAAATCATGTGTCAAACCCCTTGTAGTGATTTTCAACATCCCTCAATTAAGAACTCGGTCAATCAAACACCTGATTCCATCACAAAAAGACTTTTTGCAATTGCAATCATTTTCGATGCTTTATTTTCATTTTATTTCTAAGCCACGTATATATCAACACGCCCATTAAAGTGAACGCATGTATATCGGCTTAATGGCTTAATTTAGATGTGTGAAATGATTTTCGGGGTTTTTGAAATGCCGCGACCCTCTTTAAAAGGTTAAAAAAGGTTTAGGCCTCAAATAAAAGTAAAATCCATGGGGACGTTGCAAATGGATTTACATGAAAAACATTTAAATTAAAAAACAGAGAATGACCACGTCAATCCAAATCATTGGTCAAACCCTTCGAGTGATTTTCAACATCCCTCACTTAAGAACTTGGTCAATCAAACACCCGATTCGACCAGAAAAAAACATTCTTTAAATTGTAATCATTTTCGAGGCTTTATTTTCATTTTATTTCAAAGCCTTGGATATATCAACATTCCCATTAAATAGAACGCATGTATATCGGCTTAATGGCTTCATTTAGATGTGTGAAATGATTTTTGGTGATTTTAAAATGTTGCGACCCTCTTTAAGAGGTTAAAAAGGTTTAGGCCTCAAATAAAAGTAAAATCCAATGGGACGTTGCAAATGGATTTACATGAAAAACATGTAAATTACAAAACAGAGAATGACCACGTCAATCCAAATCATGTGGCAAACCCTTCGAGTGATTTTCACATCTCTCAGATAAGAACTCGGTCAATCAAACACCTGATTCTATCACAAAAGACTTTTTTTTAATTGCAATCATTTTTGATGCTTTATTTTCATTTTATTTCTAAGCGACGTATATATCAACATTACCATTAAATTGAACGCATGTATATCGGCTTAATCGCTTAGTTTAGATGTGTGAAATGATTTTCGGTGATTTTGAAATGTCGCGGCTCTCTTTAAGAGGTTAAAAAGGTTAAGGCCTCAAATAAAAGTAAAATCCAAGGGGACGTTGCAAATGGATTTACATGAAAAACATGTAAATTACAAAACAGAGAATGACCACGTTAATCCAAATCATATGTCGAACACCTTCGAGTGGTTTTCACATATCTCAGATAAGAACTCGGTCAATCAAACACCTGATTTTCAACATCCCTCAATTAAGAACTTGGTCAATCAAACACCCGATTCCACAACAAAAGACATTCTTTAAATTGTAATCATTTTCGAGGCTTTATTTTCATTTTATTTCAAAGCCTCGTATATATCAACATTCCCATTAAATAGAACGCATGTATATCGCCTTAATGGCTTCATTTTGATGTGTGAAATGATTTTCGGTGATTTTGAAATGCCGCGACCTTCTTTAAGAGGTTAAAAGAGGTTTAAGCCTCAAATGAAAGTAAAATCCAAGGGGACGTTGCAAATGGATTTACGTGAAAAACAAGTAAATTACAAAACAGTGAATGACCACGTCAATCCAAATCATGTGTCAAACCCCTTCGAGTGATTTTCAACATCCCTCCATTAAAAACTCGGTCAATTAAATACCTGATTCCATCACAAAAGTCTTTTTTCAATTGTAATCATTTTCGATGCTACATTTTCATTTATTTCAAAGCCTCGTATATATCAACATTCCCATTAAATAGAACGCATGTATATCGGCTTAATGGCTTCATTTAGATCTGAGAAATGATTTTCGGTGATTTTGAAATGCTGCGACCCTCTTTAAGAGGTTAAAAAAGTAAAATCCATGGGGACGTTGCGAATGGATTTACATGAAAAACATGTAAATTACAAAACAGACAATGACCACGTCAATCCAAATAATGGGTCAAACCCTTCGAGTGATTTTCAACATCCCTCACTTAAGAACTTGGTCAATCAAACACCCGATTCCACCAAAAAAGACATTCTTTAAATTGTTATCATTTTCGAGGCTTTATTTTCATTTTATTTCAAAGCCTTGTATATATCAACATTCCCATTAAATAGAACGTGTGTATATCGCCTTAATGGCTTCATTTAGATGTGTGAAATGATTTTTGGTGATTTTAAAATGCGGCGTCCCTCTTTAAGAGGTTAAAAAGGTTTAGGCCTCAAATAAAAGTAAAATCCAAGGGGACGTTGCAAATGGATTTACATGAATAACATGTAAATTACAAAACAGAGAATGAGCACGTCAATCCAAATCATATGTCGAACACCTTCGAGTGGTTTTCACCATCTCTCAGATAAGAACTCGGTCAATCAAACACCTGATTCCATCACAAAAGACTTTTTTTTAATTGCAATCATTTTCGATGCTTTATTTTCATTTTATTTCTAAGCCACGTATCAATCAACATTACCATTAAATTGAACGCATGTATATCGGCTTAATGGCTTAATTTAGATGTGTGAAATGATTTTCGGTGATTTTGAAATGTCGCGGCCCTCTTTAAGAGGTTAAAAGAGCTTTAAGCCACAAATAAAAGTAAAATCCAAGGGGACGTTGCAAATGGATTTACATGAAAAACATGTAAATTACAAAACAGAGAATGACGACGTCAATCCAAATCATGTGTCAAACCCCTTGTAGTGATTTTCAACATCCCTCAATTAAGAACTCGGTCAATCAAACACCTGATTCCATCACAAAAAGACTTTTTTTCAATTGCAATCATTTTCGATGCTTTATTTTCATTTTATTTCTAAGCCACGTATATATCAACACGCCCATTAAATTGAACGCATGTATATCGGCTTAATGGCTTAATTTAGATGTGTGAAATGATTTTCGGGGTTTTTGAAATGCCGCGACCCTCTTTAAAAGGTTAAAAAAGGTTTAGGCCTCAAATAAAAGTAAAATCCATGGGGACGTTGCAAATGGATTTACGTGAAAAACATGTAAATTAAAAAACAGAGAATGACCACGTCAATCCAAATCATGGGTCAAACCCTTCGTGTGATTTTCAACATCCCTCAATTAAGAACTTGGTCAATCAAAAACCCGAATCCACAACAAAAGACATTCTTTAAACTGTAATCATTTTCGAGTCTTTATTTTCATTTTATTTCAAAGCCTCGTATATATCAACACGCCATTAAATTGAACGCATGTATATCGACTTAATGGCTTAATTTAGATGTGTGAAATGATTTTCGGGGTTTTTGAAATGTCGCGACCCTCTTTAAAAGGTTAAAAAAGGTTTAGGCCTCAAATAAAACTAAAATCCATGGGGAAATGGAGAGAGATAAAGTTGCAGAAGTGCTTCTAGATCTCATGGAATAAGGCAGAATTTAGAACAAAACTTTCCATCTCTTGCTTTCATAGAATTTTTTTTTTGAAAATACCGATTCCATTACCGCAGGCCAAAATGGATTTACGTGAAAAACATGTAAATTTAAAAACAGAGAATGACCACGTCAATCCAAATCATGGGTCAAACCCTTCGTGTGATTTTCAACATCCCTCAATTAAGAACTTGGTCAATCAAAAACCCGAATCCACAACAAAAGACATTCTTTAAACTGTAATCATTTTCGAGTCTTTATTTTCATTTTATTTCAAAGCCTCGTATATATCAATTTTCCCATTAAATTGAACGCATGTATATCGGCTTAATTTAGACGGGTGAAATGATTTTCGGTGATTTTGAAATGCCGCGACCCTCTTTAAAAGGTTAAAAAAGGTTTAGGCCTCAAATAAAAGTAAAATCCATGGGGACGTTGCAAATGGATTTACGTGAAAAACATGTAAATTAAAAAACAGAGAATGACCACGTCAATCCAAATCATGGGTCAAACCCTTCGAGTGATTTTCAACATCCCTCAATTAAGAACTTGGTCAATCAAACACCGATTCCACAACAAAAGACATTCTTTAAATTGTAATCATTTTCGAGGCTTTATTTTCATTTTATTTCAAAGCCTCGTATATATCAACATTCCCATTAAATAGAACGCATGTATATCGCCTTAATGGCTTCATTTAGATGTGTGAAATGATTTTCGGTGATTTTGAAATGCCGCGACCCTCTTTAAGAGGTTAAAAGAGGTTTAAGCCTCAAATGAAAGTAAAATCCAAGGGGACGTTGCAAATGGATTTACGTGAAAAACAAGTAAATTACAAAACAGTGAATGACCACGTCAATCCAAATCATGTGTCAAACCCCTTCGAGTGATTTTCAACATCCCTCCATTAAGAACTCGGTCAATCAAAAACCTGATTCCATCACAAAAGTCTTTTTTCAATTGTAATCATTTTCGATGCTTTATTTTCATTTATTTCAAAGCCTCGTATATATCAACATTCCCATTAAATAGAACGCATGTATATCGGCTTAATGGCTTCATTTAGATGTGAGAAATGATTTTCGGTGATTTTGAAATGCTGCGACCCTCTTAAAGAGGTTAAAAAAGTAAAATCCATGGGGACGTTGCAAATGGATTTACATGAAAAACATGTAAATTACAAAACAGAGAATGACCACGTCAATCCAAATCATGGGTCAAACCCTTCGAGTGATTTTCAACATCCCTCAATTAAGAACTTGGTCAATCAAACACCCGATTCCACCAAAAAGACATTCTTTAAATTGTTATCATTTTCGATGCTTTATTTTCATTTTATTTCAAAGCCACGTATATATCAACACGCCCATTAAATGGAACGCATGTATATCGGCTTAATGGCTTAATTTAGATGTGTGAAATGATTTTCGGGGTTTTTGAAATGTCGCGACCCTCTTTAAAAGGTTAAAAAAGGTTTAGGCCTCAAATAAAAGTAAAATCCATGGGGACGTTGCAAATGGATTTACGTGAAAAACATGTAAATTAAAAAACAGAGAATGACCACGTCAATCCAAATCATGGTCAAACCCTTCGTGTGATTTTCAACATCCCTCAATTAAGAACTTGGTCAATCAAAAACCCGAATCCACAACAAAAGACATTCTTTAAACTGTAATCATTTTCGAGTCTTTATTTTCATTTTATTTCAAAGCCTCGTATATATCAATTTTCCCATTAAATAGAACGCATGTATATCGGCTTAATTTAGACGGGTGAAATGATTTTCGGTGATTTTGAAATGCCGCGACCCTCTTTAAAAGGTTAAAAAAGGTTTAGGCCTCAAATAAAAGTAAAATCCATGGGGACGTTGCAAATGGATTTACGTGAAAAACATGTAAATTAAAAAACAGAGAATGACCACGTCAATCCAAATCATGGGTCAAACCCTTCGAGTAATTTTCAACATCCCTCAATTAAGAACTTGGTCAATCAAACACCCGATTCCACAACAAAAGACATTCTTTAAATTGTAATCATTTTCGAGGCTTTATTTTCATTTTATTTCAAAGCCTCGTATATATCAACATTCCCATTAAATAGAACGCATGTATATCGCCTTAATGGCTTCATTTTGATGTGTGAAATGATTTTCGGTGATTTTGAAATGTCGCGACCCTCTTTAAGAGGTTAAAAGAGGTTTAAGCCTCAAATGAAAGTAAAATCCAAGGGGACGTTGCAAATGGATTTACGTGAAAAACAAGTAAATTACAAAACAGTGAATGACCACGTCAATCCAAATCATGTGTCAAACCCCTTCGAGTGATTTTCAACATCCCTCCATTAAGAACTCGGTCAATCAAAAACCTGATTCCATCACAAAAGTCTTTTTTCAATTGTAATCATTTTCGATGCTACATTTTCATTTTATTTCTAAGCCTCGTATATATCAACATTCCCATTAAATAGAACGCATGTATATCGGCTTAATGGCTTCATTTAGATCTTAGAAATGATTTTCGGTGATTTTGAAATGTTGCGACCCTCTTTAAGAGGTTAAAAAAGTAAAATCCATGGGGACGTTGCGAATGGATTTACATGAAAAACATGTAAATTACAAAACAGACAATGACCACGTCAATCCAAATAATGGGTCAAACCCTTCGAGTGATTTTCAACATCCCTCACTTAAGAACTTGGTCAATCAAACACCCGATTCCACCAAAAAAGACATTCTTTAAATTGTTATCATTTTCGAGGCTTTATTTTCATTTTATTTCAAAGCCTTGTATATATCAACATTCCCATTAAATAGAACGCGTGTATATCGCCTTAATGGCTTCATTTAGATGTGTGAAATGATTTTTGGTGATTTTAAAATGCTGCGTCCCTCTTTAAGAGGTTAAAAAGGTTTAGGCCTCAAATAAAAGTAAAATCCAAGGGGACGTTGCAAATGGATTTACATGAATAACATGTAAATTACAAAACAGAGAATGACCACGTCAATCCAAATCATATGTCGAACACCTTCGAGTGGTTTTCACCATCTCTCAGATAAGAACTCGGTCAATCAAACACCTGATTCCATCACAAAATACTTTTTTTTAATTGCAATCATTTTCGATGCTTTATTTTCATTTTATTTCTAAGCCACGTATCTATCAACATTACCATTAAATTGAACGCATGTATATCGGCTTAATGGCTTAATTTAGATGTGTGAAATGATTTTCGGTGATTTTGAAATGTCGCGGCCCTCTTTAAGAGGTTAAAAGAGCTTTAAGCCACAAATAAAAGTAAAATCCAAGGGGACGTTGCAAATGGATTTACATGAAAAACATGTAAATTACAAAACAGAGAATGACGACGTCAATCCAAATCATGTGTCAAACCCCTTGTAGTGATTTTCAACATCCCTCAATTAAGAACTCGGTCAATCAAACACCTGATTCCATCACAAAAAGACTTTTTTTCAATTGCAATCATTTTCGATGCTTTATTTTCATTTTATTTCTAAGCCACGTATATATCAACATTCCCATTAAATTGAACGCATGTATATCGGCTTAATGGCTTAATTTAGAGGTGTGAAATGATTTTCGGTGATTTTGAAATGCCGCGACCCTCTTTAAAAGGTTAAAAAAGGTTTAGGCCTCAAATAAAAGTAAAATCCATGGGGACGTTGCAAATGGATTTACATGAAAAACATGTAAATTACAAAACAGAGAATGACCACGTCAATCCAAATCATGGGTCAAACCCTTCGAGTGATTTTCAACATCCCTCAATTAAGAATTCGGTCAATCAAACACCTGATTCAATCCCAAAAGACTTTTTTTCAATTGTAATCATTTTCGATGCTTTATTTTCATTTTATTTCTAAGCCACGTATATATCAACATTCCCATTAAATGGAACGCATCGGCTTAATGGCTTAATTTAGATGTGTGAAATGATTTTCGGGGTTTTTGAAATGCCGCGACCCTCTTTAAAAGGTTAAAAAAGGTTTAGGCCTCAAATAAAAGTAAAATCCAAGGGGACGTTGCAAATGGATTTACGTGAAAAACATGTAAATTAAAAAACAGAGAATGACCACGTCAATCCAAATCATGGGTCAAACCCTTCGAGTAATTTTCAACATCCCTCAATTAAGAACTTGGTCAATCAAACACCCGATTCCACAACAAAAGACATTCTTTAAATTGTAATCATTTTCGAGGCTTTATTTTCATTTTATTTCAAAGCCTCGTATATATCAACATTCCCATTAAATAGAACGCATGTATATCGCCTTAATGGCTTCATTTTGATGTGTGAAATGATTTTCGGTGATTTTGAAATGTCGCGACCCTCTTTAAGAGGTTAAAAGAGGTTTAAGCCTCAAATGAAAGTAAAATCCAAGGGGACGTTGCAAATGGATTTACGTGAAAAACAAGTAAATTACAAAACAGTGAATGACCACGTCAATCCAAATCATGTGTCAAACCCTTCGAGTGATTTTCAACATCCCTCCATTAAGAACTCGGTCAATCAAAAACCTGATTCCATCACAAAGTCTTTTTTCAATTGTAATCATTTTCGATGCTACATTTCTAAGCCTCGTATATATCAACATTCCCATTAAATAGAACGCATGTATATCGGCTTAATGGCTAATTTAGATGTGTGAAATGATTTTCGGTGATTTTGAAATGTCGCGACCCTCTTTAAGAGGTTAAAAGAGGTTTAAGCCTCAAATAAAAGTAAAATCCATGGGGACGTTGCAAATGGATTTACATGAAAAACATGTAAATTACAAAACAGAGAATGACCACGTCAATCCAAATCATGTGTCAAACCCTTCGAGTGATTTTCAACATCCCTCAATTAAGAACTCGGTCAATCAAACACCTGATTCCATCACAAAAAGACTTTTTTTCAATTGCAATCATTTTCGATGCTTTATTTTCATTTTATTTCTAAGCCACGTATATATCAACATTCCCATTAAATAGAACGCATGTATATCGGCTTAATGGCTTAATTTAGATGTGTGAAATGATTTTCGGTGATTTTGAAATGCCGCGACCCTCTTTAAGAGGTTAAAAAAGGTTTAGGCCTCAAATAAAAGTAAAATCCATGGGGACGTTGCAAATGGATTTACATGAAAAACATGTAAATTACAAAACAGAGAATGACGACGTCAATCCAAATCATGTGTCAAACCCCTTGTAGTGATTTTCAACATCCCTCAATAAAAACTCGGTCAATCAAACACCTGATTCCATCACAAAAAGACTTTTTTTCAATTGCAATCATTTTCGATGCTTTATTTTCATTTTATTTCTAAGCCACGTATATATCAACATTCCCATTAAATTGAACGCATGTATATCGGCTTAATGGCTTCATTTAGAGGTGTGAAATGATTTTCGGTGATTTTGAAATGCCGCGACCCTCTTTAAAAGGTTAAAAAAGGTTTAGGCCTCAAATAAAAGTAAAATCCATGGGGACGTTGCAAATGGATTTACATGAAAAACATGTAAATTACAAAACAGAGAATGACCACGTCAATCCAAATCATGGGTCAAACCCTTCGAGTGATTTTCAACATCCCTCAATTAAGAATTCGGTCAATCAAACACCTGATTCAATCCCAAAAGACTTTTTTTCAATTGCAATCATTTTCGATGCTTTATTTTCATTTTATTTCTAAGCCACGTATATATCAACATTCCCATTAAATGGAACGCATGTATATCGGCTTAATGGCTTAATTTAGATGTGTGAAATGATTTTCGGGGTTTTTGAAATGCCGCGACCCTCTTTAAAAGGTTAAAAAAGGTTTAGGCCTCAAATAAAAGTAAAATCCATGGGGACGTTGCAAATGGATTTACGTGAAAAACATGTAAATTAAAAAACAGAGAATGACCACGTCAATCCAAATCATGGGTCAAACCCTTCGTGTGATTTTCAACATCCCTCAATTAAGAACTTGGTCAATCAAAAACCCGAATCCACAACAAAAGACATTCTTTAAACTGTAATCATTTTCGAGTCTTTATTTTCATTTTATTTCAAAGCCTCGTATATATCAATATTCCCATTAAATAGAACGCATGTATATCGGCTTAATTTAGACGGGTGAAATGATTTTCGGTGATTTTGAAATGCCGCGACCCTCTTTAAAAGGTTAAAAAAGGTTTAGGCCTCAAATAAAAGTAAAATCCATGGGGACGTTGCAAATGGATTTACGTGAAAAACATGTAAATTAAAAACAGAGAATGACCACGTCAATCCAAATCATGGGTCAAACCCTTCGAGTAATTTTCAACATCCCTCAATTAAGAACTTGGTCAATCAAACACCCGATTCCACAACAAAAGACATTTTTTAAATTGTAATCATTTTCGAGGCTTTATTTTCATTTTATTTCAAAGCCTCGTATATATCAACATTCCCATTAAATAGAACGCATGTATATCGCCTTAATGGCTTCATTTTGATGTGTGAAATGATTTTCGGTGATTTTGAAATGTCGCGACCCTCTTTAAGAGGTTAAAAGAGGTTTAAGCCTCAAATGAAAGTAAAATCCAAGGGGACGTTGCAAATGGATTTACGTGAAAAACAAGTAAATTACAAAACAGTGAATGACCACGTCAATCCAAATCATGTGTCAAACCCCTTCGAGTGATTTTCAACATCCCTCCATTAAGAACTCGGTCAATCAAAAACCTGATTCCATCACAAAAGTCTTTTTTCAATTGTAATCATTTTCGATGCTACATTTTCATTTTATTTCTAAGCCTCGTATATATCAACATTCCCATTAAATAGAACGCATGTATATCGGCTTAATGGCTTCATTTAGATCTGAGAAATGATTTTCGGTGATTTTGAAATGCTGCGACCCTCTTTAAGAGGTTAAAAAAGTAAAATCCATGGGGACGTTGCGAATGGATTTACATGAAAAACATGTAAATTACAAAACAGACAATGACCACGTCAATCCAAATAATGGGTCAAACCCTTCGAGTGATTTTCAACATCCCTCACTTAAGAACTTGGTCAATCAAACACCCGATTCCACCAAAAAAGACATTCTTTAAATTGTTATCATTTTCGAGGCTTTATTTTCATTTTATTTCAAAGCCTTGTATATATCAACATTCCCATTAAATAGAACGCGTGTATATCGCCTTAATGGCTTCATTTAGATGTGTGAAATGATTTTTGGTGATTTTAAAATGCTGCGTCCCTCTTTAAGAGGTTAAAAAGGTTTAGGCCTCAAATAAAAGTAAAATCCAAGGGGACGTTGCAAATGGATTTACATGAATAACATGTAAATTACAAAACAGAGAATGACCACGTCAATCCAAATCATATGTCGAACACCTTCGAGTGGTTTTCACCATCTCTCAGATAAGAACTCGGTCAATCAAACACCTGATTCCATCACAAAATACTTTTTTTTAATTGCAATCATTTTCGATGCTTTATTTTCATTTTATTTCTAAGCCACGTATATATCAACATTACCATTAAATTGAACGCATGTATATCGGCTTAATGGCTTAATTTAGATGTGTGAAATGATTTTCGGTGATTTTGAAATGTCGCGGCCCTCTTTAAGAGGTTAAAAGAGCTTTAAGCCACAAATAAAAGTAAAATCCAAGGGGACGTTGCAAATGGATTTACATGAAAAACATGTAAATTACAAAACAGAGAATGACGACGTCAATCCAAATCATGTGTCAAACCCCTTGTAGTGATTTTCAACATCCCTCAATTAAGAACTCGGTCAATCAAACACCTGATTCCATCACAAAAAGACTTTTTTTCAATTGCAATCATTTTCGATGCTTTATTTTCATTTTATTTCTAAGCCACGTATATATCAACATTCCCATTAAATTGAACGCATGTATATCGGCTTAATGGCTTAATTTAGAGGTGTGAAATGATTTTCGGTGATTTTGAAATGCCGCGACCCTCTTTAAAGGTTAAAAAGGTTTAGGCCTCAAATAAAAGTAAAATCCATGGGGACGTTGCAAATGGATTTACATGAAAAACATGTAAATTACAAAACAGAGAATGACCACGTCAATCCAAATCATGTGTCAAACCCTTCGTAGTGATTTTCAACATCCCTCAATTAAGAACTCGGTCAATCAAACACCTGATTCCATCACAAAAGACTTTTTTTCAATTGTAATCATTTTCGATGCTTTATTTTCATTTTATTTCTAAGCCACGTATATATCAACATTCCCATTAAATTGAACGCATGTATATCGGCTTAATGGCTTAATTTAGATGTGTGAAATGATTTTCGGTGATTTTGAAATGCCGCGACCCTCTTTAAGAGGTTAAAAAGGTTTAGGCCTCAAATAAAAGTAAAATCCAAGGGGACGTTGCAAATGGATTTACGTGAAAAACATGTAAATTACAAAACAGAGAATGACCACGTCAATCCAAATCATGTGTCAAACCCTTCGAGTGATTTTCAACATCCCTCCATTAAGAACTCGGTCAATCAAAAACCTGATTCCATCACAAAAGACTTTTTTCAATTGTAATCATTTTCGATGCTTTATTTTCATTTTATTTCTAAGCCTCGTATATATCAACATTCCCATTAAATAGAACGCATGTATATCGGCTTAATGGCTTCATTTAGATCTGTGAAATGATTTTCGGTGATTTTGAAATGCTGCGACCCTCTATAAGAGGTTAAAAAAGTAAAATCCATGGGGACGTTGCAAATGGATTTACGTGAAAAACATGTAAATTACAAAACAGAGAATGACCACGTCAATCCAAATCATGGGTCAAACCCTTCGAGTGATTTTCAACATCCCTCACTTAAGAACTTGGTCAATCAAACACCCGATTCCACCAAAAAAGACATTCTTTAATTGTAATCATTTTCGAGGCTTTATTTTCATTTTATTTCAAAGCCTCGTATATATCAACATTCCCATTAAATAGAACGCATGTATATCGCCTTAATGGCTTCATAATGTGTGAAATGATTTTCGGTGATTTTGAAATGCCGCGACCCTCTTTAAGAGGTTAAAAGAGGTTTAAGCCTCAAATGAAAGTAAAATCCAAGGGGACGTTGCAAATGGATTTACGTGAAAAACATGTAAATTACAAAACAGTGAATGACCACGTCAATCCAAATCATGTGTCAAACCCTTCGAGTGATTTTCAACATCCCTCCATTAAGAACTCGGTCAATCAAAAACCTGATTCCATCACAAAAGTCTTTTTTCAATTGTAATCATTTTCGATGCTTTATTTTCATTTTATTTCTAAGCCTCGTATATATCAACATTCCCATTAAATAGAACGCATGTATATCGCTTAATGGCTTCATTTAGATGTGTGAAATGATTTTCGGTGATTTTGAAATGCTGCGACCCTCTTTAAGAGGTTAAAAAAGTAAAATCCATGGGGACGTTGCAAATGGATTTACATGAAAAACATGTAAATTACAAAACACACAATGAAACACCCGATTCCACCAAAAAAGACATTCTTTAAATTGTTATCATTTTCGAGGCTTTATTTTCATTTTATTTCAAAGCCTTGTATATATCAACATTCCCATTAAATAGAACGCGTGTATATCGCCTTAATGGCTTCATTTAGATGTGTGAAATGATTTTTGGTGATTTTGAAATGCTGCGTCCCTCTTTAAGAGGTTAAAAAGGTTTAGGCCTCAAATAAAAGTAAAATCCAAGGGGACGTTGCAAATGGATTTACATGAAAAACATGTAAATTACAAAACAGAGAATGACCACGTCAATCCAAATCATGTGTCGAACACCTTCGAGTGATTTTCAACATCTCTCAATAAGAACTCGGTCAATCAAACACCTGATTCCATCACAAAAGACTTTTTTTAAATTGCAATCATTTTCGATGCTTTATTTTCATTTTATTTCTAAGCCACGTATATATCAACATTACCATTAAATTGAACGCATGTATATCGGCTTAATGGCTTAATTTAGATGTGTGAAATGATTTTCGGTGATTTTGAAATGCCGCGGCCCTCTTTAAGAGGTTAAAAAGGTTTAGGCCTCAAATAAAAGTAAAATCCAAGGGGACGTTGCAAATGGATTTACATGAAAAACATGTAAATTACAAAACAGAGAATGACCACGTCAATCCAAATCATGTGTCAAACCCTTCGTAGTGATTTTCAACATCCCTCAATTAAGAACTCGGTCAATCAAACACCTGATTCCATCACAAAAGACTTTTTTTCAATTGCAATCATTTTCGATGCTTTATTTTCATTTTATTTCTAAGCCACGTATATATCAACATTCCCATTAAATTGAACGCATGTATATCGGCTTAATGGCTTAATTTAGATGTGTGAAATGATTTTCGGTGATTTTGAAATGCCGCGACCCTCTTTAAAAGGTTAAAAAAGGTTTAGGCCTCAAATAAAAGTAAAATCCATGGGGACGTTGCAAATGGATTTACGTGAAAAACATGTAAATTACAAAACAGAGAATGACCACGTCAATCCAAATCATGGTCAAACCCTTCGAGTGATTTTCAACATCCCTCAATTAAGAATTCGGTCAATCAAACACCTGATTCAATCCCAAAAGACTTTTTTTCAATTGTAATCATTTTCGATGCTTTATTTTCATTTTATTTCTAAGCCACGTATATATCAACATTCCCATTAAATAGAACGCATGTATATCGGCTTAATGGCTTAATTTAGATGTGTGAAATGATTTTCGGTGATTTTGAAATGCCGCGACCCTCTTTAAAAGGTTAAAAAAGGTTTAGGCCTCAAATAAAAGTAAAATCCATGGGGACGTTGCAAATGGATTTACGTGAAAAACATGTAAATTAAAAAACAGAGAATGACCACGTCAATCCAAATCATGGGTCAAACCCTTCGAGTGATTTTCAACATCCCTCAATTAAGAACTTGGTCAATCAAAAACCCGATTCCACAACAAAAGACATTCTTTAAATTGTAATCATTTTCGAGCTTTATTTTCATTTTATTTCAAAGCCTCGTATATATCAACATTCCCATTAAATAGAACGCATGTATATCGGCTTAATTTAGATGGGTGAAATGATTTTCGGTGATTTTGAAATGCCGCGACCCTCTTTAAAAGGTTAAAAAAGGTTTAGGCCTCAAATAAAAGTAAAATCCATGGGGACGTTGCAAATGGATTTACATGAAAAACATGTAAATTACAAAACAGAGAATGACCACGTCAATCCAAATAATGGGTCAAACCCTTCGAGTGATTTTCAACATCCCTCAATTAAGAACTTGGTCAATCAAACACCCGATTCCACCAAAAAGACATTCTTTAAATTGTAATCATTTTCGAGGCTTTATTTTCATTTTATTTCAAAGCCTTGTATATATCAACATTCCCATTAAATAGAACGCATGTATATCGCCTTAATGGCTTCATTTAGATGTGTGAAATGATTTTTGGTGATTTTGAAATGCTGCGTCCCTCTTTAAGAGGTTAAAAAGGTTTAGGCCTCAAATAAAAGTAAAATCCAAGGGGACGTTGCAAATGGATTTACATGAAAAACATGTAAATTACAAAACAGAGAATGACCACGTCAATCCAAATCATATGTCGAAACCCTTCGAGTGATTTTCAACATCCCTCAGATAAGAACTTGGTCAATCAAACACCTGATTCCATCACAAAAAGACTTTTTTTAAATTGCAATCATTTTCGATGCTTTATTTTCATTTTATTTCTAAGCCACGTATATATCAACATTCCCATTAAATAGAACGCATGTATATCGGCTTAATGGCTTCATTTAGATGTGTGAAATGATTTTCGGTGATTTTGAAATGCCCGGCCCTCTTTAAGAGGTTAAAAGAGGTTTAAGCCTCAAATAAAAGTAAAATCCAAGGGGACGTTGCAAATGGATTTACATGAAAAACATGTAAATTACAAAACAGAGAATGACCACGTCAATCCAAATCATGTGTCAAACCCCTTCGAGTGATTTTCAACATCCCTCAATTAAGAACTCGGTCAATCAAACACCTGATTCCATCACAAAAGACTTTTTTTCAATTGCAATCATTTTCGATGCTTTATTTTCATTTTATTTCTAAGCCACGTATATATCAACATTCCCATTAAATTGAACGCATGTATATCGGCTTAATGGCTTAATTTAGAGGTGTGAAATGATTTTCGGTGATTTTGAAATGCCGCGACCCTCTTTAAAGGTTAAAAAAGGTTTAGGCCTCAAATAAAAGTAAAATCCATGGGGACGTTGCAAATGGATTTACATGAAAAACATGTAAATTACAAAACAGAGAATGACCACGTCAATCCAAATCATGGTCAAACCCTTCGAGTGATTTTCAACATCCCTCAATTAAGAACTCGGTCAATCAAACACCTGATTCAATCCAAAAGACTTTTTTTCAATTGCAATCATTTTCGATGCTTTATTTTCATTTTATTTCTAAGCCACGTATATATCAACATTCCCATTAAATTGAACGCATGTATATCGGCTTAATGGCTTAATTTAGATGTGTGAAATGATTTTCGGTGATTTTGAAATGCCGCGACCCTCTTTAAAAGGTTAAAAAAGGTTTAGGCCTCAAATAAAAGTAAAATCCATGGGGACGTTGCAAATGGATTTACGTGAAAAACATGTAAATTACAAAACAGAGAATGACCACGTCAATCCAAATCATGGGTCAAACCCTTCGAGTGATTTTCAACATCCCTCAATTAAGAACTTGGTCAATCAAAAACCTGATTCCACAACAAAAGACATTCTTTAATTGTAATCATTTTCGATGCTTTATTTTCATTTTATTTCAAAGCCTCGTATATATCAACATTCCCATTAAATAGAACGCATGTATATCGGCTTAATTTAGATGGGTGAAATGATTTTCGGTGATTTTGAAATGCCGCGACCCTCTTTAAAAGGTTAAAAAAGGTTTAGGCCTCAAATAAAAGTAAAATCCATGGGGACGTTGCAAATGGATTTACGTGAAAAACATGTAAATTACAAAACAGAGAATGACCACGTCAATCCAAATCATGGGTCAAACCCTTCGAGTGATTTTCAACATCCCTCAATTAAGAACTTGGTCAATCAAACACCCGATTCCACAACAAAAGACATTCTTTAAATTGTAATCATTTTCGAGGCTTTATTTTCATTTTATTTCAAAGCCTCGTATATATCAACATTCCCATTAAATAGAACGCATGTATATCGCCTTAATGGCTTCATTTAGATGTGTGAAATGATTTTCGGTGATTTTGAAATGCCGCGACCCTCTTTAAGAGGTTAAAAAGGTTTAGGCCTCAAATAAAAGTAAAATCCATGGGGACGTTGCAAATGGATTTACATGAAAAACATGTAAATTACAAAACAGAGAATGACCACGTCAATCCAAATCATGGGTCAAACCCTTCGAGTGATTTTCAACATCCCTCATTAAGAACTTGGTCAATCAAACACCTGATTCCACCACAAAAGACATTCTTTAAATTGTAATCATTTTCGAGGCTTTATTTTCATTTTATTTCAAAGCCTTGTATATATCAACATTCCCATTAAATAGAACGCATGTATATCGCCTTAATGGCTTCATTTAGATGTGTGAAATGATTTTCGGTGATTTTGAAATGTCGCGTCCCTCTTTAAGAGGTTAAAAAGGTTTAAGCCTCAAATAAAAGTAAAATCCAAGGGGACGTTGCAAATGGATTTACATGAAAAACATGTAAATTACAAAACAGAGAATGACCACGTCAATCCAAATCATGTGTCAAACACCTTCGAGTGATTTTCAACATCCCTCAATAAGAACTCGGTCAATCAAACACCTGATTCCATCACAAAATACTTTTTTTCAATTGCAATCATTTTCGATGCTTTATTTTCATTTTATTTCTAAGCCACGTATATATCAACATTCCCATTAAATTGAACGCATGTATATCGGCTTAATGGCTTAATTTAGATGTGTGAAATGATTTTCGGTGATTTTGAAATGCCGCGACCCTCTTTAAGAGGTTAAAAAAGGTTTAAGCCTCAAATAAAAGTAAAATCCAAGGGGACGTTGCAAATGGATTTACATGAAAAACATGTAAATTACAAAACAGAGAATGACGACGTCAATCCAAATCATGTGTCAAACCCTTCGAGTGATTTTCAACATCCCTCAATTAAGAACTCGGTCAATCAAACACCTGATTCCATCACAAAAGACTTCTTTTCAATTGCAATCATTTTCGATGCTTTATTTTCATTTTATTTCTAAGCCACGTATATATCAACATTCCCATTAAATTGAACGCATGTATATCGGCTTAATGGCTTAATTTAGATGTGTGAAATGATTTTCGGTGATTTTGAAATGCCGCGACCCTCTTTAAAAGGTTAAAAAAGGTTTAGGCCTCAAATAAAAGTAAAATCCATGGGGACGTTGCAAATGGATTTACATGAAAAACATGTAAATTACAAAACAGAGAATGACCACGTCAATCCAAATCATGGGTCAAACCCTTCGAGTGATTTTCAACATCCCTCAATTAAGAATTCGGTCAATCAAACACCTGATTCAATCCCAAAAGACTTTTTTTCAATTGCAATCATTTTCGATGCTTTATTTTCATTTTATTTCTAAGCCACGTATATATCAACACACCCATTAAATGGAACGCATGTATATCGGCTTAATGGCTTAATTTAGATGTGTGAAATGATTTTCGGGATTTTGAAATGCCGCGACCCTCTTTAAAAGGTTAAAAAAGGTTTAGGCCTCAAATAAAAGTAAAATCCATGGGGACGTTGCAAATGGATTTACGTGAAAAACATGTAAATTAAAAAACAGAGAATGACCACGTCAATCCAAATCATGGGTCAAACCCTTCGTGTGATTTTCAACATCCCTCAATTAAGAACTTCGGTCAATCAAACACCCTGATTCCATCCCAAAAGACTTTTTTTCAATTGCAATCATTTTCGATGCTTTATTTTCATTTTATTTCTAAGCCACGTATATATCAACATTCCCATTAAATGGAACGCATGTATATCGGCTTAATGGCTTTTTAGATGTGTGAAATGATTTTCGGTGATTTTGAAATGCCGCGACCCTCTTTAAAAGGTTAAAAAAGGTTTAGGCCTCAAATAAAAGTAAAATCCATGGGGACGTTGCAAATGGATTTACGTGAAAAACATGTAAATTACAAAACAGAGAATGACCACGTCAATCCAAATAATGGGTCAAACCCTTCGAGTGATTTTCAACATCCCTCAATTAAGAACTTGGTCAATCAAAAACCCGATTCCACAACAAAAGACATTCTTTAAATTGTAATCATTTTCGAGTCTTTATTTTCATTTTATTTCAAAGCCTCGTATATATCAACATTCCCATTAAATAGAACGCATGTATATCGGCTTAATTTAGATGTGTGAAATGATTTTCGGTGATTTTGAAATGCCGCGACCCTCTTTAAAAGGTTAAAAAGGTTTAGGCCTCAAATAAAAGTAAAATCCATGGGGACGTTGCAAATGGATTTACATGAAAAACATGTAAATTACAAAACAGAGAATGACCACGTCAATCCAAATCATGGGTCAAACCCTTCGAGTGATTTTCAACATCCCTCACTTAAGAACTTGGTCAATCAAACACCCGATTCCACAAAAAAGACATTCTTTAAATTGTAATCATTTTCGAGGCTTTATTTTCATTTTATTTCAAAGCCTTGTATATATCAACATTCCCATTAAATAGAACGCATGTATATCGCCTTAATGGCTTCATTTAGATGTGTGAAATGATTTTCGGTGATTTTGAAATGTTGCGACCCTCTTTAAGAGGTTAAAAAGGTTTAGGCCTCAAATAAAAGTAAAATCCAAGGGGACGTTGCAAATGGATTTACATGAAAAACATGTAAATTACAAAACAGAGAATGACCACGTCAATCCAAATCATGTGTCAAACCCTTCGAGTGATTTTCAACATCCCTCAGATAAGAACTCGGTCAATCAAACACCTGATTCCATCACAAAAGACTTTTTTTTAATTGCAATCATTTTCGATGCTTTATTTTCATTTTATTTCTAAGCCACGTATATATCAACATTCCCATTAAATTGAACGCATGTATATCGGCTTAATGGCTTAATTTAGATGTGTGAAATGATTTTCGGTGATTTTGAAATGTCGCGGCCCTCTTTAAGAGGTTAAAAAAGCTTTAAGCCTCAAATAAAAGTAAAATCCAAGGGGACGTTGCAAATGGATTTACATGAAAAACATGTAAATTACAAAACAGAGAATGACCACGTCAATCCAAATCATGTGTCAAACCCTTGTAGTGATTTTCAACATCCCTCAATTAAGAACTCGGTCAATCAAACACCTGATTCCATCACAAAAGACTTTTTTTCAATTGCAATCATTTTCGATGCTTTATTTTCATTTTATTTCTAAGCCACGTATATATCAACATTCCCATTAAATTGAACGCATGTATATCGGCTTAATGGCTTAATTTAGATGTGTGAAATGATTTTCGGTGATTTTGAAATGCCGCGACCCTCTTTAAAAGGTTAAAAAAGGTTTAGGCCTCAAATAAAAGTAAAATCCATGGGGACGTTGCAAATGGATTTACATGAAAAACATGTAAATTACAAAACAGAGAATGACGACGTCAATCCAAATCATGTGTCAAACCCTTCGAGTGATTTTCAACATCCCTCAATTAAGAATTCGGTCAATCAAACACCTGATTCCATCCAAAAGACTTCTTTTCAATTGCAATCATTTTCGATGCTTTATTTTCATTTTATTTCTAAGCCACGTATATATCAACACCCATTAAATGGAACGCATGTATATCGGCTTAATGGCTTAATTTAGATGTGTGAAATGATTTTCGGGATTTTGAAATGCCGCGACCCTCTTTAAAAGGTTAAAAAAGGTTTAGGCCTCAAATAAAAGTAAAATCCATGGGGACGTTGCAAATGGATTTACGTGAAAAACATGTAAATTAAAAAACAGAGAATGACCACGTCAATCCAAATCATGGGTCAAACCCTTCGTGTGATTTTCAACATCCCTCAATTAAGAATTCGGTCAATCAAACACCTGATTCAATCACAAAAGACTTTTTTTCAATTGCAATCATTTTCGATGCTTTATTTTCATTTTATTTCTAAGCCACGTATATATCAACACCCATTAAATGGAACGCATGTATATCGGCTTAATGGCTTAATTTAGATGTGTGAAATGATTTTCGGGTTTTTGAAATGCCGCGACCCTCTTTAAAAGGTTAAAAAAGGTTTAGGCCTCAAATAAAAGTAAAATCCATGGGGACGTTGCAAATGGATTTACGTGAAAAACATGTAAATTAAAAAACAGAGAATGACCACGTCAATCCAAATCATGGGTCAAACCCTTCGAGTGATTTTCAACATCCCTCAATTAAGAACTTGGTCAATCAAAAACCCGATTCCAACAAAAGACATTTTTTAAATGTAATCATTTTCGAGTCTTTATTTTCATTTTATTTCAAAGCCTCGTATATATCAACATTCCCATTAAATAGAACGCATGTATATCGGCTTAATTTAGATGTGAAATGATTTTCGGTGATTTTGAAATGCCGCGACCCTCTTTAAAAGGTTAAAAAAGGTTTAGGCCTCAAATAAAAGTAAAATCCATGGGGACGTTGCAAATGGATTTACATGAAAAACATGTAAATTACAAAACAGAGAATGACCACGTCAATCCAAATCATGGGTCAAACCCTTCGAGTGATTTTCAACATCCCTCAATTAAGAACTTGGTCAATCAAACACCCGATTCCACCAAAAAAGACATTCTTTAAATTGTAATCATTTTCGAGGCTTTATTTTCATTTTATTTCAAAGCCTCGTATATATCAACATTCCCATTAAATAGAACGCATGTATATCGCCTTAATGGCTTCATTTAGATGTGTGAAATGATTTTCGGTGATTTTGAAATGCTGCGACCCTCTTTAAGAGGTTAAAAAGGTTTAGGCCTCAAATAAAAGTAAAATCCAAGGGGACGTTGCAAATGGATTTACATGAAAAACATGTAAATTACAAAACAGAGAATGACCACGTCAATCCAAATCATGTGTCAAACCCTTCGAGTGATTTTCAACATCCCTCAATAAGAACTCGGTCAATCAAACACCTGATTCCATCACAAAAGACTTTTTTTTAATTGCAATCATTTTCGATGCTTTATTTTCATTTTATTTCTAAGCCACGTATATATCAACATTCCCATTAAATTGAACGCATGTATATCGGCTTAATGGCTTAATTTAGATGTGTGAAATGATTTTCGGTGATTTTGAAATGTCGCGGCCCTCTTTAAGAGGTTAAAAGAGTTTAAGCCTCAAATAAAAGTAAAATCCAAGGGGACGTTGCAAATGGATTTACATGAAAAACATGTAAATTACAAAACAGAGAATGACGACGTCAATCCAAATCATGTGTCAAACCCCTTGTAGTGATTTTCAACATCCCTCAATTAAGAACTCGGTCAATCAAACACCTGATTCCATCACAAAAAGACTTTTTTTCAATTGCAATCATTTTCGATGCTTTATTTTCATTTTATTTCTAAGCCACGTATATATCAACATTCCCATTAAATTGAACGCATGTATATCGGCTTAATGGCTTAATTTAGAGGTGTGAAATGATTTTCGGTGATTTTGAAATGCCGCGACCCTCTTTAAAAGGTTAAAAAAGGTTTAGGCCTCAAATAAAAGTAAAATCCATGGGGACGTTGCAAATGGATTTACATGAAAAACATGTAAATTACAAAACAGAGAATGACCACGTCAATCCAAATCATGTGTCAAACCCTTCGAGTGATTTTCAACATCCCTCAATTAAGAACTCGGTCAATCAAACACCTGATTCAATCCAAAAGACTTTTTTCAATTGCAATCATTTTCGATGCTTTATTTTCATTTTATTTCTAAGCCACGTATATATCAACATTCCCATTAAATGGAACGCATGTATATCGGCTTAATGGCTTAATTTAGATGTGTGAAATGATTTTCGGGGTTTTGAAATGCCGCGACCCTCTTTAAAAGGTTAAAAAAGGTTTAGGCCTCAAATAAAAGTAAAATCCATGGGGACGTTGCAAATGGATTTACGTGAAAAACATGTAAATTAAAAAACAGAGAATGACCACGTCAATCCAAATCATGGGTCAAACCCTTCGTGTGATTTTCAACATCCCTCAATTAAGAACTTGGTCAATCAAAAACCCGAATCCACAACAAAAGACATTCTTTAAATTGTAATCATTTTCGAGTCTTTATTTTCATTTTATTTCAAAGCCTCGTATATATCAATATTCCCATTAAATAGAACGCATGTATATCGGCTTAATTTAGACGGGTGAAATGATTTTCGGTGATTTTGAAATGCCGCGACCCTCTTTAAAAGGTTAAAAAAGGTTTAGGCCTCAAATAAAAGTAAAATCCATGGGGACGTTGCAAATGGATTTACGTGAAAAACATGTAAATTAAAAAACAGAGAATGACCACGTCAATCCAAATCATGGGTCAAACCCTTCGAGTAATTTTCAACATCCCTCAATTAAGAACTTGGTCAATCAAACACCCGATTCCACAACAAAAGACATTTTTTAAATTGTAATCATTTTCGAGGCTTTATTTTCATTTTATTTCAAAGCCTCGTATATATCAACATTCCCATTAAATAGAACGCATGTATATCGCCTTAATGGCTTCATTTTGATGTGTGAAATGATTTTCGGTGATTTTGAAATGTCGCGACCCTCTTTAAGAGGTTAAAAGAGGTTTAAGCCTCAAATGAAAGTAAAATCCAAGGGGACGTTGCAAATGGATTTACGTGAAAAACAAGTAAATTACAAAACAGTGAATGACCACGTCAATCCAAATCATGTGTCAAACCCCTTCGAGTGATTTTCAACATCCCTCCATTAAGAACTCGGTCAATCAAAAACCTGATTCCATCACAAAAGTCTTTTTTCAATTGTAATCATTTTCGATGCTACATTTTCATTTTATTTCTAAGCCTCGTATATATCAACATTCCCATTAAATAGAACGCATGTATATCGGCTTAATGGCTTCATTTAGATTGAGAAATGATTTTCGGTGATTTTGAAATGCTGCGACCCTCTTTAAGAGGTTAAAAAAGTAAAATCCATGGGGACGTTGCGAATGGATTTACATGAAAAACATGTAAATTACAAAACAGACAATGACCACGTCAATCCAAATAATGGGTCAAACCCTTCGAGTGATTTTCAACATCCCTCACTTAAGAACTTGGTCAATCAAACACCCGATTCCACCAAAAAAGACATTCTTTAAATTGTTATCATTTTCGAGGCTTTATTTTCATTTTATTTCAAAGCCTTGTATATATCAACATTCCCATTAAATAGAACGCGTGTATATCGCCTTAATGGCTTCATTTAGATGTGTGAAATGATTTTTGGTGATTTTAAAATGCTGCGTCCCTCTTTAAGAGGTTAAAAAGGTTTAGGCCTCAAATAAAAGTAAAATCCAAGGGGACGTTGCAAATGGATTTACATGAATAACATGTAAATTACAAAACAGAGAATGACCACGTCAATCCAAATCATATGTCGAACACCTTCGAGTGGTTTTCACCATCTCTCAGATAAGAACTCGGTCAATCAAACACCTGATTCCATCACAAAATACTTTTTTTCAATTGCAATCATTTTCGATGCTTTATTTTCATTTTATTTCTAAGCCACGTATCTATCAACATTACCATTAAATTGAACGCATGTATATCGGCTTAATGGCTTAATTTAGATGTGTGAAATGATTTTCGGTGATTTTGAAATGTCGCGGCCCTCTTTAAGAGGTTAAAAGAGCTTTAAGCCACAAATAAAAGTAAAATCCAAGGGGACGTTGCAAATGGATTTACATGAAAAACATGTAAATTACAAAACAGAGAATGACGACGTCAATCCAAATCATGTGTCAAACCCCTTGTAGTGATTTTCAACATCCCTCAATTAAGAACTCGGTCAATCAAACACCTGATTCCATCACAAAAAGACTTTTTTTCAATTGCAATCATTTTCGATGCTTTATTTTCATTTTATTTCTAAGCCACGTATATATCAACATTCCCATTAAATTGAACGCATGTATATCGGCTTAATGGCTTAATTTAGATGTGTGAAATGATTTTCGGGGTTTTTGAAATGCCGCGACCCTCTTTAAAAGGTTAAAAAAGGTTTAGGCCTCAAATAAAAGTAAAATCCATGGGGACGTTGCAAATGGATTTACGTGAAAAACATGTAAATTAAAAAACAGAGAATGACCACGTCAATCCAAATCATGGGTCAAACCCTTCGTGTGATTTTCAACATCCCTCAATTAAGAACTTGGTCAATCAAAAACCCGAATCTACAACAAAAGACATTCTTTAAAATGTAATCATTTTCGAGTCTTTATTTTCATTTTATTTCAAAGCCTCGTATATATCAACATTCCCATTAAATAGAACGCATGTATATCGGCTTAATTTAGACGGGTGAAATGATTTTCGGTGATTTTGAAATGCCGCGACCCTCTTTAAAAGGTTAAAAAAGGTTTAGGCCTCAAATAAAAGTAAATCCATGGGGACGTTGCAAATGGATTTACGTGAAAAACATGTAAATTAAAAAACAGAGAATGACCACGTCAATCCAAATCATGGGTCAAACCCTTCGAGTGATTTTCAACATCCCTCAATTAAGAACTTGGTCAATCAAACACCCGATTCCACAACAAAAGACATTTTTTAAATTGTAATCATTTTCGAGGCTTTATTTTCATTTTATTTCAAAGCCTCGTATATATCAACATTCCCATTAAATAGAACGCATGTATATCGCCTTAATGGCTTCATTTTGATGTGTGAAATGATTTTCGGTGATTTTGAAATGTCGCGACCCTCTTTAAGAGGTTAAAAGAGGTTTAAGCCTCAAATGAAAGTAAAATCCAAGGGGACGTTGCAAATGGATTTACGTGAAAAACAAGTAAATTACAAAACAGTGAATGACCACGTCAATCCAAATCATGTGTCAAACCCCTTCGAGTGATTTTCAACATCCCTCCATTAAGAACTCGGTCAATCAAAAACCTGATTCCATCACAAAAGTCTTTTTTCAATTGTAATCATTTTCGATGCTACATTTTCATTTTATTTCTAAGCCTCGTATATATCAACATTCCCATTAAATAGAACGCATGTATATCGGCTTAATGGCTTCATTTAGATTGAGAAATGATTTTCGGTGATTTTGAAATGCTGCGACCCTCTTTAAGAGGTTAAAAAAGGTAAAATCCATGGGGACGTTGCGAATGGATTTACATGAAAAACATGTAAATTACAAAACAGACAATGACCACGTCAATCCAAATAATGGGTCAAACCCTTCGAGTGATTTTCAACATCCCTCACTTAAGAACTTGGTCAATCAAACACCCGATTCCACCAAAAAAGACATTCTTTAAATTGTTATCATTTTCGAGGCTTTATTTTCATTTTATTTCAAAGCCTTGTATATATCAACATTCCCATTAAATAGAACGCGTGTATATCGCCTTAATGGCTTCATTTAGATGTGTGAAATGATTTTTGGTGATTTTAAATGCTGCGTCCCTCTTTAAGAGGTTAAAAAGGTTTAGGCCTCAAATAAAAGTAAAATCCAAGGGGACGTTGCAAATGGATTTACATGAATAACATGTAAATTACAAAACAGAGAATGACCACGTCAATCCAAATCATATGTCGAACACCTTCGAGTGGTTTTCACCATCTCTCAGATAAGAACTCGGTCAATCAAACACCTGATTCCATCACAAAATACTTTTTTTCAATTGCAATCATTTTCGATGCTTTATTTTCATTTTATTTCTAAGCCACGTATCTATCAACATTACCATTAAATTGAACGCATGTATATCGGCTTAATGGCTTAATTTAGAGGTGTGAAATGATTTTCGGTGATTTTGAAATGTCGCGGCCCTCTTTAAGAGGTTAAAAGAGCTTTAAGCCACAAATAAAAGTAAATCCAAGGGGACGTTGCAAATGGATTTACATGAAAAACATGTAAATTACAAAACAGAGAATGACGACGTCAATCCAAATCATGTGTCAAACCCCTTGTAGTGATTTTCAACATCCCTCAATTAAGAACTCGGTCAATCAAACACCTGATTCCAATACAAAAAGACTTTTTTTCAATTGCAATCATTTTCGATGCTTTATTTTCATTTTATTTCTAAGCCACGTATATATCAACATTCCCATTAAATTGAACGCATGTATATCGGCTTAATGGCTTAATTTAGATGTGTGAAATGATTTTCGGGGTTTTTGAAATGCCGCGACCCTCTTTAAAAGGTTAAAAAAGGTTTAGGCCTCAAATAAAAGTAAAATCCATGGGGACGTTGCAAATGGATTTACGTGAAAAACATGTAAATTAAAAAACAGAGAATGACCACGTCAATCCAAATCATGGGTCAAACCCTTCGTGTGATTTTCAACATCCCTCAATTAAGAACTTGGTCAATCAAAAACCCGAATCCACAACAAAAGACATTCTTTAAAATGTAATCATTTTCGAGTCTTTATTTTCATTTTATTTCAAAGCCTCGTATATATCAATATTCCCATTAAATAGAACGCATGTATATCGGCTTAATTTAGACGGGTGAAATGATTTTCGGTGATTTTGAAATGCCGCGACCCTCTTTAAAAGGTTAAAAAAGGTTTAGGCCTCAAATAAAAGTAAATCCATGGGGACGTTGCAAATGGATTTACGTGAAAAACATGTAAATTAAAAAACAGAGAATGACCACGTCAATCCAAATCATGGGTCAAACCCTTCGAGTGATTTTCAACATCCCTCAATTAAGAACTTGGTCAATCAAACACCCGATTCCACAACAAAAGACATTTTTTAAATTGTAATCATTTTCGAGGCTTTATTTTCATTTTATTTCAAAGCCTCGTATATATCAACATTCCCATTAAATAGAACGCATGTATATCGCCTTAATGGCTTCATTTAGATGTGTGAAATGATTTTCGGTGATTTTGAAATGTCGCGACCCTCTTTAAGAGGTTAAAAGAGGTTTAAGCCTCAAATAAAAGTAAAATCCAAGGGGACGTTGCAAATGGATTTACGTGAAAAACATGTAAATTACAAAACAGTGAATGACCACGTCAATCCAAATCATGTGTCAAACCCCTTCGAGTGATTTTCAACATCCCTCAATTAAGAACTCGGTCAATCAAAAACCTGATTCCATCACAAAAGACTTTTTTCAATTGTAATCATTTTCGATGCTTTATTTTCATTTTATTTCTAAGCCTCGTATATATCAACATTCCCATTAAATAGAACGCATGTATATCGGCTTAATGGCTTCATTTAGATGTGTGAAATGATTTTTGGTGATTTTGAAATGCTGCGTCCCTCTTTAAGAGATTAAAAAGGTTTAGGCCTCAAATAAAAGTAAAATCCAAGGGGACGTTGCAAATGGATTTACATGAAAAACATGTAAATTACAAAACAGAGAATGACCACGTCAATCCAAATCATATGTCGAACACCTTCGAGTGGTTTTCAACATCTCTCAATAAGAACTCGGTCAATCAAACACCTGATTCCATCACAAAATACTTTTTTTCAATTGCAATCATTTTCGATGCTTTATTTTCATTTTATTTCTAAGCCACGTATATATCAACATTACCATTAAATTGAACGCATGTATATCGGCTTAATGGCTTAATTTAGAGGTGTGAAATGATTTTCGGTGATTTTGAAATGTCGCGGCCCTCTTTAAGAGGTTAAAAGAGCTTTAAGCCACAAATAAAAATAAATCCAAGGGGACGTTGCAAATGGATTTACATGAAAAACATGTAAATTACAAAACAGAGAATGACGACGTCAATCCAAATCATGTGTCAAACCCTTGTAGTGATTTTCAACATCCCTCAATTAAGAACTCGGTCAATCAAACACCTGATTCCATCACAAAAAGACTTTTTTTCAATTGCAATCATTTTCGATGCTTTATTTTCATTTTATTTCTAAGCCACGTATATATCAACATTCCCATTAAATTGAACGCATGTATATCGGCTTAATGGCTTAATTTAGATGTGTGAAATGATTTTCGGGGTTTTTGAAATGCCGCGACCCTCTTTAAAAGGTTAAAAAAGGTTTAGGCCTCAAATAAAAGTAAAATCCATGGGGACGTTGCAAATGGATTTACGTGAAAAACATGTAAATTAAAAAACAGAGAATGACCACGTCAATCCAAATCATGGGTCAAACCCTTCGTGTGATTTTCAACATCCCTCAATTAAGAACTTGGTCAATCAAAAACCCGAATCCACAACAAAAGACATTCTTTAAAATGTAATCATTTTCGAGTCTTTATTTTCATTTTATTTCAAAGCCTCGTATATATCAATATTCCCATTAAATAGAACGCATGTATATCGGCTTAATTTAGACGGGTGAAATGATTTTCGGTGATTTTGAAATGCCGCGACCCTCTTTAAAAGGTTAAAAAAGGTTTAGGCCTCAAATAAAAGTAAAATCCATGGGGACGTTGCAAATGGATTTACGTGAAAAACATGTAAATTAAAAAACAGAGAATGACCACGTCAATCCAAATCATGGGTCAAACCCTTCGAGTAATTTTCAACATCCCTCAATTAAGAACTTGGTCAATCAAACACCCGATTCCACAACAAAAGACATTTTTTAAATTGTAATCATTTTCGAGGCTTTATTTTCATTTTATTTCAAAGCCTCGTATATATCAACATTCCCATTAAATAGAACGCATGTATATCGCCTTAATGGCTTCATTTTGATGTGTGAAATGATTTTCGGTGATTTTGAAATGTCGCGACCCTCTTTAAGAGGTTAAAAGAGGTTTAAGCCTCAAATGAAAGTAAAATCCAAGGGGACGTTGCAAATGGATTTACGTGAAAAACAAGTAAATTACAAAACAGTGAATGACCACGTCAATCCAAATCATGTGTCAAACCCCTTCGAGTGATTTTCAACATCCCTCCATTAAGAACTCGGTCAATCAAAAACCTGAATCCATCACAAAAGTCTTTTTTCAATTGTAATCATTTTCGATGCTACATTTTCATTTTATTTCTAAGCCTCGTATATATCAACATTCCCATTAAATAGAACGCATGTATATCGGTTTAATGGCTTCATTTAGATCTGAGAAATGATTTTCGGTGATTTTGAAATGCTGCGACCCTCTTTAAGAGGTTAAAAAAGTAAAATCCATGGGGACGTTGCGAATGGATTTACATGAAAAACATGTAAATTACAAAACAAACAATGACCACGTCAATCCAAATAATGGGTCAAACCCTTCGAGTGATTTTCAACATCCCTCACTTAAGAACTTGGTCAATCAAACACCCGATTCCACCAAAAAAGACATTCTTTAAATTGTTATCATTTTCGAGGCTTTATTTTCATTTTATTTCAAAGCCTTGTATATATCAACATTCCCATTAAATAGAACGCGTGTATATCGCCTTAATGGCTTCATTTAGATGTGTGAAATGATTTTTGGTGATTTTAAAATGCTGCGTCCCTCTTTAAGAGATTAAAAAGGTTTAGGCCTCAAATAAAAGTAAAATCCAAGGGGACGTTGCAAATGGATTTACATGAATAACATGTAAATTACAAAACAGAGAATGACCACGTCAATCCAAATCATATGTCGAACACCTACGAGTGGTTTTCACCATCTCTCAGATAAGAACTCGGTCAATCAAACACCTGATTCCATCACAAAATACTTTTTTTCAATTGCAATCATTTTCGATGCTTTATTTTCATTTTATTCTAAGCCACGTATCTATCAACATTACCATTAAATTGAACGCATGTATATCGGCTTAATGGCTTAATTTAGAGGTGTGAAATGATTTTCGGTGATTTTGAAATGTCGCGGCCCTCTTTAAGAGGTTAAAAGAGCTTTAAGCCACAAATAAAAATAAATCCAAGGGGACGTTGCAAATGGATTTACATGAAAAACATGTAAATTACAAAACAGAGAATGACGACGTCAATCCAAATCATGTGTCAAACCCCTTGTAGTGATTTTCAACATCCCTCAATTAAAAACTCGGTCAATCAAACACCTGATTCCAATACAAAAAGACTTTTTTTCAATTGCAATCATTTTCGATGCTTTATTTTCATTTTATTTCTAAGCCACATATATATCAACATTCCCATTAAATTGAACGCATGTATATCGGCTTAATGGCTTAATTTAGATGTGTGAAATGATTTTCGGGGTTTTTGAAATGCCGCGACCCTCTTTAAAAGGTTAAAAAAGGTTTAGGCCTCAAATAAAAGTAAAATCCATGGGGACGTTGCAAATGGATTTACGTGAAAAACATGTAAATTAAAAAACAGAGAATGACCACGTCAATCCAAATCATGGGTCAAACCCTTCGTGTGATTTTCAACATCCCTCAATTAAGAACTTGGTCAATCAAAAACCCGAATCTACAACAAAAGACATTCTTTAAAATGTAATCATTTTCGAGTCTTTATTTTCATTTTATTTCAAAGCCTCGTATATATCAATATTCCCATTAAATAGAACGCATGTATATCGGCTTAATTTAGACGGGTGAAATGATTTTCGGTGATTTTGAAATGCCGCGACCCTCTTTAAAAGGTTAAAAAAGGTTTAGGCCTCAAATAAAAGTAAAATCCATGGGGACGTTGCAAATGGATTTACGTGAAAAACATGTAAATTAAAAAACAGAGAATGACCACGTCAATCCAAATCATGGGTCAAACCCTTCGAGTAATTTTCAACATCCCTCAATTAAGAACTTGGTCAATCAAACACCCGATTCCACAACAAAAGACATTTTTTAAATTGTAATCATTTTCGAGGCTTTATTTTCATTTTATTTCAAAGCCTCGTATATATCAACATTCCCATTAAATAGAACGCATGTATATCGCCTTAATGGCTTCATTTTGATGTGTGAAATGATTTTCGGTGATTTTGAAATGTCGCGACCCTCTTTAAGAGGTTAAAAGAGGTTTAAGCCTCAAATGAAAGTAAAATCCAAGGGGACGTTGCAAATGGATTTACGTGAAAAACAAGTAAATTACAAAACAGTGAATGACCACGTCAATCCAAATCATGTGTCAAACCCCTTCGAGTGATTTTCAACATCCCTCCATTAAGAACTCGGTCAATCAAAAACCTGAATCCATCACAAAAGTCTTTTTTCAATTGTAATCATTTTCGATGCTACATTTTCATTTTATTTCTAAGCCTCGTATATATCAACATTCCCATTAAATAGAACGCATGTATATCGGTTTAATGGCTTCATTTAGATCTGAGAAATGATTTTCGGTGATTTTGAAATGCTGCGACCCTCTTTAAGAGGTTAAAAAAGTAAAATCCATGGGGACGTTGCGAATGGATTTACATGAAAAACATGTAAATTACAAAACAAACAATGACCACGTCAATCCAAATAATGGGTCAAACCCTTCGAGTGATTTTCAACATCCCTCACTTAAGAACTTGGTCAATCAAACACCCGATTCCACCAAAAAAGACATTCTTTAAATTGTTATCATTTTCGAGGCTTTATTTTCATTTTATTTCAAAGCCTTGTATATATCAACATTCCCATTAAATAGAACGCGTGTATATCGCCTTAATGGCTTCATTTAGATGTGTGAAATGATTTTTGGTGATTTTAAAATGCTGCGTCCCTCTTTAAGAGATTAAAAAGGTTTAGGCCTCAATAAAAGTAAAATCCAAGGGGACGTTGCAAATGGATTTACATGAATAACATGTAAATTACAAAACAGAGAATGATCACGTCAATCCAAATCATATGTCGAACACCTACGAGTGGTTTTCACCATCTCTCAGATAAGAACTCGGTCAATCAAACACCTGATTCCATCACAAAATACTTTTTTTCAATTGCAATCATTTTCGATGCTTTATTTTCATTTTATTCTAAGCCACGTATCTATCAACATTACCATTAAATTGAACGCATGTATATCGGCTTAATGGCTTAATTTAGAGGTGTGAAATGATTTTCGGTGATTTTGAAATGTCGCGGCCCTCTTTAAGAGGTTAAAAGAGCTTTAAGCCACAAATAAAAATAAATCCAAGGGGACGTTGCAAATGGATTTACATGAAAAACATGTAAATTACAAAACAGAGAATGACGACGTCAATCCAAATCATGTGTCAAACCCCTTGTAGTGATTTTCAACATCCCTCAATTAAAAACTCGGTCAATCAAACACCTGATTCCAATACAAAAAGACTTTTTTTCAATTGCAATCATTTTCGATGCTTTATTTTCATTTTATTTCTAAGCCACATATATATCAACATTCCCATTAAATTGAACGCATGTATATCGGCTTAATGGCTTAATTTAGATGCGTGAAATGATTTTCGGGGTTTTTGAAATGCCGCGACCCTCTTTAAAAGGTTAAAAAAGGTTTAGGCCTCAAATAAAAGTAAAATCCATGGGGACGTTGCAAATGGATTTACGTGAAAAACATGTAAATTAAAAAACAGAGAATGACCACGTCAATCCAAATCATGGGTCAAACCCTTCGTGTGATTTTCAACATCCCTCAATTAAGAACTTGGTCAATCAAAAACCCGAATCTACAACAAAAGACATTCTTTAAAATGTAATCATTTTCGAGTCTTTATTTTCATTTTATTTCAAAGCCTCGTATATATCAATATTCCCATTAAATAGAACGCATGTATATCGGCTTAATTTAGACGGGTGAAATGATTTTCGGTGATTTTGAAATGCCGCGACCCTCTTTAAAAGGTTAAAAAAGGTTTAGGCCTCAAATAAAAGTAAATCCATGGGGACGTTGCAAATGGATTTACGTGAAAAACATGTAAATTAAAAAACAGAGAATGACCACGTCAATCCAAATCATGGGTCAAACCCTTCGAGTAATTTTCAACATCCCTCAATTAAGAACTTGGTCAATCAAACACCCGATTCCACAACAAAAGACATTTTTTAAATTGTAATCATTTTCGAGGCTTTATTTTCATTTTATTTCAAAGCCTCGTATATATCAACATTCCCATTAAATAGAACGCATGTATATCGCCTTAATGGCTTCATTTTGATGTGTGAAATGATTTTCGGTGATTTTGAAATGTCGCGACCCTCTTTAAGAGGTTAAAAGAGGTTTAAGCCTCAAATGAAAGTAAAATCCAAGGGGACGTTGTAAATGGATTTACGTGAAAAACAAGTAAATTACAAAACAGTGAATGACCACGTCAATCCAAATCATGTGTCAAACCCCTTCGAGTGATTTTCAACATCCCTCCATTAAGAACTCGGTCAATCAAAAACCTGAATCCATCACAAAAGTCTTTTTTCAATTGTAATCATTTTCGATGCTACATTTTCATTTTATTTCTAAGCCTCGTATATATCAACATTCCCATTAAATAGAACGCATGTATATCGGTTAATGGCTTCATTTAGATCTGAGAAATGATTTTCGGTGATTTTGAAATGCTGCGACCCTCTTTAAGAGGTTAAAAAAGTAAAATCCATGGGGACGTTGCGAATGGATTTACATGAAAAACATGTAAATTACAAAACAAACAATGACCACGTCAATCCAATAATGGGTCAAACCCTTCGAGTGATTTTCAACATCCCTCACTTAAGAACTTGGTCAATCAAACACCCGATTCCACCAAAAAAGACATTCTTTAAATTGTTATCATTTTCGAGGCTTTATTTTCATTTTATTTCAAAGCCTTGTATATATCAACATTCCCATTAAATAGAACGCGTGTATATCGCCTTAATGGCTTCATTTAGATGTGTGAAATGATTTTTGGTGATTTTAAAATGCTGCGTCCCTCTTTAAGAGATTAAAAAGGTTTAGGCCTCAATAAAAGTAAAATCCAAGGGGACGTTGCAAATGGATTTACATGAATAACATGTAAATTAGAAAACAGAGAATGATCACGTCAATCCAAATCATATGTCGAACACCTACGAGTGGTTTTCACCATCTCTCAGATAAGAACTCGGTCAATCAAACACCTGATTCCATCACAAAATACTTTTTTTCAATTGCAATCATTTTCGATGCTTTATTTTCATTTTATTCTAAGCCACGTATCTATCAACATTACCATTAAATTGAACGCATGTATATCGGCTTAATGGCTTAATTTAGAGGTGTGAAATGATTTTCGGTGATTTTGAAATGTCGCGGCCCTCTTTAAGAGGTTAAAAGAGCTTTAAGCCACAAATAAAAATAAATCCAAGGGGACGTTGCAAATGGATTTACATGAAAAACATGTAAATTACAAAACAGAGAATGACGACGTCAATCCAAATCATGTGTCAAACCCCTTGTAGTGATTTTCAACATCCCTCAATTAAAAACTCGGTCAATCAAACACCTGATTCCATACAAAAAGACTTTTTTTCAATTGCAATCATTTTCGATGCTTTATTTTCATTTTATTTCTAAGCCACATATATATCAACATTCCCATTAAATTGAACGCATGTATATCGGCTTAATGGCTTAATTTAGATGCGTGAAATGATTTTCGGGGTTTTTGAAATGCCGCGACCCTCTTTAAAAGGTTAAAAAAGGTTTAGGCCTCAAATAAAAGTAAAATCCATGGGGACGTTGCAAATGGATTTACGTGAAAAACATGTAAATTAAAAAACAGAGAATGACCACGTCAATCCAAATCATGGGTCAAACCCTTCGTGTGATTTTCAACATCCCTCAATTAAGAACTTGGTCAATCAAAAACCCGAATCTACAACAAAAGACATTCTTTAAAATGTAATCAATTTCGAGTCTTTATTTTCATTTTATTTCAAAGCCTCGTATATATCAATATTCCCATTAAATAGAACGCATGTATATCGGCTTAATTTAGACGGGTGAAATGATTTTCGGTGATTTTGAAATGCCGCGACCCTCTTTAAAAGGTTAAAAAAGGTTTAGGCCTCAAATAAAAGTAAATCCATGGGGACGTTGCAAATGGATTTACGTGAAAAACATGTAAATTAAAAAACAGAGAATGACCACGTCAATCCAAATCATGGGTCAAACCCTTCGAGTAATTTTCAACATCCCTCAATTAAGAACTTGGTCAATCAAACACCCGATTCCACAACAAAAGACATTTTTTAAATTGTAATCATTTTCGAGGCTTTATTTTCATTTTATTTCAAAGCCTCGTATATATCAACATTCCCATTAAATAGAACGCATGTATATCGCCTTAATGGCTTCATTTTGATGTGTGAAATGATTTTCGGTGATTTTGAAATGTCGCGACCCTCTTTAAGAGGTTAAAAGAGGTTTAAGCCTCAAATGAAAGTAAAATCCAAGGGGACGTTGTAAATGGATTTACGTGAAAAACAAGTAAATTACAAAACAGTGAATGACCACGTCAATCCAAATCATGTGTCAAACCCCTTCGAGTGATTTTCAACATCCCTCCATTAAGAACTCGGTCAATCAAAAACCTGAATCCATCACAAAAGTCTTTTTTCAATTGTAATCATTTTCGATGCTACATTTTCATTTTATTTCTAAGCCTCGTATATATCAACATTCCCATTAAATAGAACGCATGTATATCGGTTTAATGGCTTCATTTAGATCTGAGAAATGATTTTCGGTGATTTTGAAATGCTGCGACCCTCTTTAAGAGGTTAAAAAAGTAAAATCCATGGGGACGTTGCGAATGGATTTACATGAAAAACATGTAAATTACAAAACAAACAATGACCACGTCAATCCAAATAATGGGTCAAACCCTTCGAGTGATTTTCAACATCCCTCACTTAAGAACTTGGTCAATCAAACACCCGATTCCACCAAAAAAGACATTCTTTAAATTGTTATCATTTTCGAGGCTTTATTTTCATTTTATTTCAAAGCCTTGTATATATCAACATTCCCATTAAATAGAACGCGTGTATATCGCCTTAATGGCTTCATTTAGATGTGTGAAATGATTTTTGGTGATTTTAAAATGCTGCGTCCCTCTTTAAGAGATTAAAAAGGTTTAGGCCTCAATAAAAGTGAAATCCAAGGGGACGTTGCAAATGGATTTACATGAATAACATGTAAATTAGAAAACAGAGAATGATCACGTCAATCCAAATCATATGTCGAACACCTACGAGTGGTTTTCACCATCTCTCAGATAAGAACTCGGTCAATCAAACACCTGATTCCATCACAAAATACTTTTTTTCAATTGCAATCATTTTCGATGCTTTATTTTCATTTTATTTCTAAGCCACGTATCTATCAACATTACCATTAAATTGAACGCATGTATATCGGCTTAATGGCTTAATTTAGAGGTGTGAAATGATTTTCGGTGATTTTGAAATGTCGCGGCCCTCTTTAAGAGGTTAAAAGAGCTTTAATCCACAAATAAAAATAAATCCAAGGGGACGTTGCAAATGGATTTACATGAAAAACATGTAAATTACAAAACAGAGAATGACGACGTCAATCCAAATCATGTGTCAAACCCCTTGTAGTGATTTTCAACATCCCTCAATTAAAAACTCGGTCAATCAAACACCTGATTCCAATACAAAAAGACTTTTTTTCAATTGCAATCATTTTCGATGCTTTATTTTCATTTTATTTCTAAGCCACATATATATCAACATTCCCATTAAATTGAACGCATGTATATCGGCTTAATGGCTTAATTTAGATGCGTGAAATGATTTTCGGGGTTTTTGAAATGCCGCGACCCTCTTTAAAAGGTTAAAAAAGGTTTAGGCCTCAAATAAAAGTAAAATCCATGGGGACGTTGCAAATGGATTTACGTGAAAAACATGTAAATTAAAAAACAGAGAATGACCACGTCAATCCAAATCATGGGTCAAACCCTTCGTGTGATTTTCAACATCCCTCAATCAAGAACTTGGTCAATCAAAAACCCGAATCTACAACAAAAGACATTCTTTAAAATGTAATCAATTTCGAGTCTTTATTTTCATTTTATTTCAAAGCCTCGTATATATCAATATTCCCATTAAATAGAACGCATGTATATCGGCTTAATTTAGACGGGTGAAATGATTTTCGGTGATTTTGAAATGCCGCGACCCTCTTTAAAAGGTTAAAAAAGGTTTAGGCCTCAAATAAAAGTAAATCCATGGGGACGTTGCAAATGGATTTACGTGAAAAACATGTAAATTAAAAAACAGAGAATGACCACGTCAATCCAAATCATGGGTCAAACCCTTCGAGTAATTTTCAACATCCCTCAATTAAGAACTTGGTCAATCAAACACCCGATTCCACAACAAAAGACATTTTTTAAATTGTAATCATTTTCGAGGCTTTATTTTCATTTTATTTCAAAGCCTCGTATATATCAACATTCCCATTAAATAGAACGCATGTATATCGCCTTAATGGCTTCATTTTGATGTGTGAAATGATTTTCGGTGATTTTGAAATGTCGCGACCCTCTTTAAGAGGTTAAAAGAGGTTTAAGCCTCAAATGAAAGTAAAATCCAAGGGGACGTTGTAAATGGATTTACGTGAAAAACAAGTAAATTACAAAACAGTGAATGACCACGTCAATCCAAATCATGTGTCAAACCCCTTCGAGTGATTTTCAACATCCCTCCATTAAGAACTCGGTCAATCAAAAACCTGAATCCATCACAAAAGTCTTTTTTCAATTGTAATCATTTTCGATGCTACATTTTCATTTTATTTCTAAGCCTCGTATATATCAACATTCCCATTAAATAGAACGCATGTATATCGGTTTAATGGCTTCATTTAGATCTGAGAAATGATTTTCGGTGATTTTGAAATGCTGCGACCCTCTTTAAGAGGTTAAAAAAGTAAAATCCATGGGGACGTTGCGAATGGATTTACATGAAAAACATGTAAATTACAAAACAAACAATGACCACGTCAATCCAAATAATGGGTCAAACCCTTCGAGTGATTTTCAACATCCCTCACTTAAGAACTTGGTCAATCAAACACCCGATTCCACCAAAAAAGACATTCTTTAAATTGTTATCATTTTCGAGGCTTTATTTTCATTTTATTTCAAAGCCTTGTATATATCAACATTCCCATTAAATAGAACGCGTGTATATCGCCTTAATGGCTTCATTTAGATGTGTGAAATGATTTTTGGTGATTTTAAAATGCTGCGTCCCTCTTTAAGAGATTAAAAAGGTTTAGGCCTCAATAAAAGTGAAATCCAAGGGGACGTTGCAAATGGATTTACATGAATAACATGTAAATTAGAAAACAGAGAATGATCACGTCAATCCAAATCATATGTCGAACACCTACGAGTGGTTTTCACCATCTCTCAGATAAGAACTCGGTCAATCAAACACCTGATTCCATCACAAAATACTTTTTTTCAATTGCAATCATTTTCGATGCTTTATTTTCATTTTATTTCTAAGCCACGTATCTATCAACATTACCATTAAATTGAACGCATGTATATCGGCTTAATGGCTTAATTTAGAGGTGTGAAATGATTTTCGGTGATTTTGAAATGTCGCGGCCCTCTTTAAGAGGTTAAAAGAGCTTTAATCCACAAATAAAAATAAATCCAAGGGGACGTTGCAAATGGATTTACATGAAAAACATGTAAATTACAAAACAGAGAATGACGACGTCAATCCAAATCATGTGTCAAACCCCTTGTAGTGATTTTCAACATCCCTCAATTAAAAACTCGGTCAATCAAACACCTGATTCCAATACAAAAAGACTTTTTTTCAATTGCAATCATTTTCGATGCTTTATTTTCATTTTATTTCTAAGCCACATATATATCAACATTCCCATTAAATTGAACGCATGTATATCGGCTTAATGGCTTAATTTAGATGCGTGAAATGATTTTCGGGGTTTTTGAAATGCCGCGACCCTCTTTAAAAGGTTAAAAAAGGTTTAGGCCTCAAATAAAAGTAAAATCCATGGGGACGTGGCAAATGGATTTACGTGAAAAACATGTAAATTAAAAAACAGAGAATGACCACGTCAATCCAAATCATGGGTCAAACCCTTCGTGTGATTTTCAACATCCCTCAATCAAGAACTTGGTCAATCAAAAACCCGAATCTACAACAAAAGACATTCTTTAAAATGTAATCAATTTCGAGTCTTTATTTTCATTTTATTTCAAAGCCTCGTATATATCAATATTCCCATTAAATAGAACGCATGTATATCGGCTTAATTTAGACGGGTGAAATGATTTTCGGTGATTTTGAAATGCCGCGACCCTCTTTAAAAGGTTAAAAAAGGTTTAGGCCTCAAATAAAAGTAAATCCATGGGGACGTTGCAAATGGATTTACGTGAAAAACATGTAAATTAAAAAACAGAGAATGACCACGTCAATCCAAATCATGGGTCAAACCCTTCGAGTAATTTTCAACATCCCTCAATTAAGAACTTGGTGAATCAAACACCCGATTCCACAACAAAAGACATTTTTTAAATTGTAATCATTTTCGAGGCTTTATTTTCATTTTATTTCAAAGCCTCGTATATATCAACATTCCCATTTAATAAAACGCATGTATATCGCCTTAATGGCTTCATTTTGATGTGTGAAATGATTTTCGGTGATTTTGAAATGTCGCGACCCTCTTTAAGAGGTTTAAAAGAGGTTTAAGCCTCAAATGAAAGTAAAATCCAAGGGGACGTTGTGACACCCGGCAACTTCCGATCTACACCGACGTGATTTTTATTATTAAAAATTAAATATTTATTTTAAATATTGTTAATTTTTAAGTTTCGGAAGTTTACTGACCGTTTTTATGATCGAAACTGCGACCGATTTAATTAACGCGATTTAAACGCGTGTTCTGAAAACACGCGTCGGACATCGAAGATATTTATATTTATGCTCGGTTTTGTATTTCGAACAAAACCGACTACTTTTTATAATTAGTTATCGGGCCTAGAATAGAAACCGAGGCATTTTGTGTTAATACGGGTTCGATACGCGGTATCTACCTACTAAACCCTAACCCTAACTATAAAAGGAAGAACACTCCTTCTTCCTCTTCATTTTCCGCAGCCATACCCCCCCCCCCAAAATCTCTGCAACCTCTCTCTCTCTCTTTCTCACATCGCATCTCTCTCCCTCTCTCTCGCAGGTCTCTCTCTCTCTCCCTACCACTCCCTCCTTCGCCTCTCTCCCTCCTCCCTCTGTGCAGCGGCGGCCGGCCACCACCCCTCTTATGGTGGTGGCGGCGCAGGTTTCTAAGCCCAAGACGGGCTGTGGTCATAACCGGGTTGTAATGGTTAGGTGGCGGCGGTGGAATGGAGCCGGGATGGCAGGGGTTGAGGGTCTTGGGTGTGGGGTTTTTAGTGGAGGTTGTCATGGTGGTTGCGTGGTTAGGTGAAGGCTGATGGTGGGGGTTTTGCTCAGGTAAAGGGTGGAGTTGTTGATGAAGATTGTGGTCGTTGAAGGGGCAGCGGCGGCGGCTCAAATGGTGGCCGCAGGTGGTGGTGGTCTCGGGTGGATCTGGACGCCGAGGTGGGCATGGACCTCGTCACCAGCGGCTGAGGTGGTTAGTGGTTCAAGTGGTGGTTTGACCGGGTTTCTCGGTCAGCGGCGGTGGGTTGGTTTCGAGTGAGCAGATCTGACGGGTTGTGGATTTTGAGCCTCGTTTTGGTCTCGGATCATTTGTGTTCGTTTCGGGTTTCGGGTCTCGGGTTGTTCGTTGGTCAATGGGTCGGCTCGGGTCAAGATGGGTCTGTTACGGTCTTGTCAAATCGGGTCAGATTCGGTTTTGGGTTCGTGTTCGGGCTCGGTCAAACTTGGTCAACGGGTCAGATCTGGTTCGGTTCGAGTTGGCTCCGGTTTACGCGCGTACGAATCGGTATACTTTAATTCGTGTTTGTTATTATTATTGTGGATATTATAAATATTATAAATATATTGATTCGAACGAAATAGTTTTGACTCGCGAACGAACCGAATAATAATAATAATAAACGGTAACTATATATTAAATCGGACGATTGGTAATAGTGGCTAGAAGGCGTGACTTATAAAATCGATATCGGACTAAATTGGTTGGACTATAATATATATATATATTGTCGTGTCTTTATATAAATAAGTGTAGTTTATATAAAAGCGTCGAAACGTATAAGTCTCGTTTGATTGGAATTGTGGATAAACAAAATGTGGACTTGTGTTTGATATTGATTTTTGGGAAAATTGTAGGCGACTTGTGTTGCCTGGTTTGTACGAAAACAGAGGAAACTCTGCCGAAATTTTATAAAATTTATAAGCATAAACGAAGGCGATATTTGTTGTATATTTCATTATCAACAATCTTCAAGTATTTTTGACAAACGATTTCTTGCAACATTTAAAGAAAAACGTCGAACGCTATTTCCAAAACAAATGCATATTATTTACTGAGCGTCAATTGCGTCAACCTTTAAAGATTTTAGTAACTAAAACATTTCTATTTTAACGATTTTGAATTACAAAACGCTCAGCGTATTGGAGAAAAGAATTATACAAAAAGTTAATATTTTGAAACCTTTAAAGATTGGAAAAGAAGCGATATTGTTATTAATCGATTTTAAATAACTATACTTATATTTTTATCAAAGGGTACTTTCCTAAAATATAATTATAAGACGAGCTACGGCTCGGGATAAGTTATACGTTTCATAATATAGTCCAACATGGTGTGTACACGAATAGTGACAAGTGCGCAACTTGGGTACTATGTCGTGTGTTAACGCATAAGTAAGATAAGTCACGATCGGTTCGTCGAGTTAAAGCATATTAGTACTCGAGTTATACACACGAGTTAGATAGTTAGATAAACTATCGTTTAGCCGGATAATAGGCTAGGTTTATATGTGTTAGACTTTAAGGTGTCCTTTGTTGTAATAGGGCACGAGGAAGTCGGTCAAAGCTTCGGGCTTGTTTGCTAGCTTAGCATGGAAATTAAGGTGAGTTCATGACCCCACTTTTTACTGTTTTATAAATGTTTTCGGGGTGGAAGACATGCTTCTTTTATGAAAACCTGAGAAATTCCAAACGAACAAGTTTTTGAAAAATGAAATGGGTGTGTGAGTGTCACGGTCCTGCTGTTACTGGTTTTACATTCGGGGAAGAAACATGCGTACTACTTACATCGTTTTAAAGATCATGTTATACTATGGGCACTTTATGTTACTATACGGCTTTTATGGAAAGTCCCAGGGGGAAACCATGAATGTGCTGGCATGCACAACGAGGGAAATGTGGATAGATCTATTGGGCCTCACAAACCCACTCGACGGCGGGGCCGGGCGGTGCATATTGTCTCTACCTATCGGGTTACCGAGGCATCGGTAGCCCAGTCAATCTGGGCTGGATTCATCTTTTGGTACATGTTTAGTAATGGGTTCCCAACCGTAGTAGTAAAAACACTTAACGTCTAGCTAACGTTCTTATGACATAGTATTAACGGGAATGATCTTTTCAGACTTATGGAAACTCTTTTATAAAAACTTGTGGAATTATTTATGCAAAACTTATGAACTCACCAGCTTTATGTTGACTTTTTAAGTATGTCTTTCAGGTTTAAACTTGGGTGACGGCACGGTTGGAGTAGTCGATGTATTGGGATCGGGATCCTAGAGGGCTAGCAATGGCGTTCAGGAAATAAGAGTCTTAGATGCAACTTTCCGCTGCGCTGGCAAAGGCACCAAACGTCGCAACCGACGAGGGAAAAGTCGGGGTGTGACAGTTTGGTATCAGAGCCATAGGTTTTAGCGAACTAGGTGTCTAGGTAGATATCTAGGCTTTAACCTGAGTTTGTTTTGAAGTTGGGACCAAAATTTCTAAGACATGATATTTAGTGTGAACGCCTAGGAACTGAAATTCCAACCGTTGCCAAATCAGTTGCGTGACTATTAGTGTATCACACTAGCTCAGCGTACATTCCTTCGGCGCAAGGAACATGTATTTTTCTTATGTGAATAGGAAGTCGGTATTTTCTATAGTGGTATATAGAAAGGATAATAACACGTGGTGGTTAGGCATACCTCACTGGTGACTGGCGAGTCATTGCTTTAGATATCAGAGTGGTTATTCACATAGAGTTAGCTGAGTCATTGTTTCTTAGTATGAGGAACAATTTACTTGCTTATATATCGTGTGCATTTACGTAAAGTATATATATAAGTACGTTTCGTTAATAAAACGTATCGCCAATGGTTGTCGACTCAAGCTTGGACGTATCTAGAACGCTCACACGTGTCGCGTTAGTTGGACGAGTTGGCAAAGGGATTGTTGCAGCATCTGCGGTCTCACATCCCTGGTTCGGAGTATGCTATGTCATCAAGGTCGGGTTGGGCCGAAGGCGTCTTGATGAGGCACCTCGTTTTGCCGATGATGCTGCGAAACTGGAATGCGGACGAGAAGAGCACCGGGAAAGGTGGCGCACACGACGAACATTATATTATGTTGTATATATATACGTGTTATTATGTGAATGTAACGAGTGCTCGTGATATAACTTATGATGGAGGTTAATAGGATGATCTGGTGAGGTAAATTTTTGATAACGCAGCAGACGTCACGTTATTGCAAATTTACAGGCACTTGATAATTCTAAGGACATCTATCGTGAGGGTATCTATACTATTATGTTGTTGTATATATATTTATATATATAAATAGTGGATAAGAGTTGTTCATTCTTTTGTTGTTACGGACGTGATTGCCGATTCTCCCCTGTTCGTGTCATTTGTGACCTTGCTTTTCTAAAACCAGTTTAAGATCTTGATGATCTTGTTTCTTGAGCTTCTAAGGTTCCTGTTTTAGAACCTAGTTATATCTTTTTGAGTACGATCTACATCTCTCTTCTTTTGTATTCGTGGCCTTCAACATTCAATCATAAAGGAATTTAATTTTTGTTGATTCCTTATTCTTCTCACCAAATAGACACGCCTTTGTACACGTGTCAATTGTTATATGCTTGAATTCTTTAAACCTGTGAAGGTCCATTGTAGGGCTTCGCATCAAACAATTGTTTCATTAATGATTTGTTTTATCATTACGTTGCTCGTAATGGTTGTCTTCTAGTCTTGCTATGTTAGGCCATTGTGGGCAATGAATCTTTTGATACTTCGTCGACGAGTTTCTTTAAAGTCGACATTTCAGTTGAATCGAATTGTTGGAATTTCATACAGCACCTTGCGGTGAATATTCAATCGACTTGGAATGATGAATGATTTTTATTGACATGTCTCACTTTCATCAACGTGTTTGTTATTGCCTTAGATGCAGACACACCTTGTGGTGTGTAATGAAAAAGTTGGTGCACTAGTTGTTTCGTTTGAGGTGCGCCAATTGTATTTGTTGACAGAATTGTTGTTTACACTTTGCATTCGGTTAATTCTGAAACTTTATTTCGTGCCATTTGTACCGGCATGTCCGTTGACTATTTTTGTTGTACTACCATTGGTTCTTGGATGATATCCTACCTCAAATTTTGAGGACAAAATTTCTGTAACATGGGGAGGATGTGTCACCCGGCAACTTCCGATCTACACCGACGTGATTTTTATTATTAAAAATTAAATATTTATTTTAAATATTGTTAATTTTTAAGTTTCGGAAGTTTACTGACCGTTTTTATGATCGAAACTGCGACCGATTTAATTAACGCGATTTAAACGCGTGTTCTGAAAACACGCGTCGGACATCGAAGATATTTATATTTATGCTCGGTTTTGTATTTCGAACAAAACCGACTACTTTTTATAATTAGTTATCGGGCCTAGAATAGAAACCGAGGCATTTTGTGTTAATACGGGTTCGATACGCGGTATCTACCTACTAAACCCTAACCCTAACTATAAAAGGAAGAACACTCCTTCTTCCTCTTCATTTTCCCGCAGCCATACCCCCCCCCCCAAAATCTCTGCAACCTCTCTCTCTCTCTCTCTCACATCGCATCTCTCTCCCTCTCTCTCGCAGGTCTCTCTCTCTCTCCCTACCACTCCCTCCTTCGCCTCTCTCCCTCCTCCCTCTGTGCAGCGGCGGCCGGCCACCACCCCTCTTATGGTGGTGGCGGCGCAGGTTTCTAAGCCCAAGACGGGCTGTGGTCATAACCGGGTTGTAATGGTTAGGTGGCGGCGGTGGAATGGAGCCGGGACGGCAGGGGTTGAGGGTCTTGGGTGTGGGGTTTTTAGTGGAGGTTGTCATGGTGGTTGCGTGGTTAGGTGAAGGCTGATGGTGGGGGTTTGCTCAGGTAAAGGGTGGAGTTGTTGATGAAGATGGTGGTCGTTGAAGGGGCAGCGGCGGCGGCTCAAATGGTGGGCCGCAGGTGGTGGTGGTCTCGGGTGGATCTGGACGCCGAGGTGGGCATGGACCTCGTCACCAGCGGCTGAGGTGGTTAGTGGTTCAAGTGGTGGTTTGACCGGGTTTCTCGGGTCAGCGGCGGTGGGTTGGTTTCGAGTGAGCAGATCTGACGGGTTGTGGATTTTGAGCCTCGTTTTGGTCTCGGATCATTTGTGTTCGTTTCGGGTTTCGGGTCTCGGTTGTTCGTTGGTCAATGGGTCGGCTCGGGTCAAGATGGGTCTGTTACGGGTCTTGTCAAATCGGGTCAGATTCGGTTTTGGGTTCGTGTTCGGGCTCGGTCAAACTTGGTCAACGGGTCAGATCTGGTTCGGTTCGAGTTGGCTCCGGTTTACGCGCGTACGAATCGGTATACTTTAATTCGTGTTTGTTATTATTATTGTGGATATTATAAATATTTATAAATATATTGATTCGAACGAAATAGTTTTGACTCGCGAACGAACCGAATAATAATAATAATAATAAACGGTAACTATATATTAAATCGGACGATTGGTAATAGTGGCTAGAAGGCGTGACTTATAAAATCGATATCGGACTAAATTGGTTGGACTATAATATATATATATTGTCGTGTCTTTATATAAATAAGTGTAGTTTATATAAAAGCGTCGAAACGTATAAGTCTCGTTTGATTTGGAATTGTGGATAAACAAAATGTGGACTTGTGTTTGATATTGATTTTTGGGAAAATTGTAGGCGACTTGTGTTGCCTGGTTTGTACGAAAACAGAGGAAACTCTGCCGAAATTTTATAAAATTTATAAGCATAAACGAAGGCGATATTTGTTGTATATTTCATTATCAACAATCTTCAAGTATTTTTGACAAACGATTTCTTGCAACATTTAAAGAAAAAACGTCGAACGCTATTTCCAAAACAAATGCATATTATTTACTGAGAGTCAATTGCGTCAACCTTTAAAGATTTTAGTAACTAAAACATTTCTATTTTAACGATTTTGAATTACAAAACGCTCAGCGTATTGGAGAAAAGAATTATACAAAAAGTTAATATTTTGAAACCTTTAAAGATTGGAAAAAAAGCGATATTGTTATTAATCGATTTTAAATAACTATACTTATATTTTTATCAAAGGGTACTTTCCTAAAATATAATTATAAGACGAGCTACGGCTCGGGATAAGTTATACGTTTCATAATATAGTCCAACATGGTGTGTACACGAATAGTGACAAGTGCGCAACTTGGGTACTATGTCGTGTGTTAACGCATAAGTAAGATAAGTCACGATCGGTTCGTCGAGTTAAAGCATATTAGTACTCGAGTTATACACACGAGTTAGATAGTTAGATAAACTATCGTTTAGCCGGATAATAGGCTAGGTTTATATGTGTTAGACTTTAAGGTGTCCTTTGTTGTAATAGGGCACGAGGAAGTCGGTCAAAGCTTCGGGCTTGTTTGCTAGCTTAGCATGGAAATTAAGGTGAGTTCATGACCCCACTTTTTACTGTTTTATAAATGTTTTCGGGGTGGAAGACATGCTTCTTTTATGAAAACCTGAGAAATTCCAAACGAACAAGTTTTTGAAAAATGAAATGGGTGCGTGAGTGTCACGGTCCTGCTGTTACTGGTTTTACATTCGGGGAAGAAACATGCGTACTACTTACATCGTTTTAAAGATCATGTTATACTATGGGCACTTTATGTTACTATACGGCTTTTATGGAAAGTCCCAGGGGGAAACCATGAATGTGCTGGCATGCACAACGAGGGAAATGTGGATAGATCTATTGGGCCTCACAAACCCCCACTCGACGGCGGGGCCGGGCGGGTGCATATTGTCTCTACCTATCGGGTTACCGAGGCATCGGTAGCCCAGTCAATCTGGGCTGGATTCATCTTTTGGTACATGTTTAGTAATGGGTTCCCAACCGTAGTAGTAAAAACACTTAACGTCTAGCTAACGTTCTTATGACATAGTATTAACGGGAGTGATCTTTTCAGACTTATGGAAACTCTTTTATAAAAACTTGTGGAATTATTTATGCAAAACTTATGAACTCACCAGCTTTATGTTGACTTTTTAAGTATGTCTTTCAGGTTTAAACTTGGGTGATGGCACGGTTGGAGTAGTCGATGTATTGGGATCGGGGATCCTAGAGGGCTAGCAATGGCGTTCAGGAAATAAGAGTCTTAGATGCAACTTTCCGCTGCGCTGGCAAAGGCACCAAACGTCGTAACCGACGAGGGAAAAGTCGGGGTGTGACAGACGTTGTAAATGGATTTACGTGAAAAACAAGTAAATTACAAAACAGTGAATGACCACGTCAATCCAAATCATGTGTCAAACCCCTTCGAGTGATTTTCAACATCCCTCCATTAAGAACTCGGTCAATCAAAAACCTGATTCCATCACAAAAGTCTTTTTTCAATTGTAATCATTTTCGATGCTACATTTTCATTTTATTTCTAAGCCTCGTATATATCAACATTCCCATTAAATAGAACGCATGTATATCGGCTTAATAGCTTCATTTAGATCTGAGAAATGATTTTCGGTGATTTTGAAATGCTGCGACCCTCTTTAAGAGGTTAAAAAAGTAAAATCCATGGGACGTTGCGAATGGATTTACATGAAAAACATGTAAATTACAAAACAGACAATGACCACGTCAATCCAAATAATGGGTCAAACCCTTCGAGTGATTTTCAACATCCCTCACTTAAGAACTTGGTCAATCAAACACCCGATTCCACCAAAAAAGACATTCTTTAAATTGTTATCATTTTTGATGCTTTATTTTCATTTTATTTCTAAGCCACGTATCTATCAACATTACCATTAAATTGAACGCATGTATATCGGCTTAATGGCTTAATTTAGAGGTGTGAAATGGTTTTCGGTGATTTTGAAATGTCGCGGCCCTCTTTAAGAGGTTAAAAGAGCTTTAAGCCACAAATAAAAGTAAAATCCAAGGGGACGTTGCAAATGGATTTACATGAATAACATGTAAATTACAAAACAGAGAATGATCACGTCAATCCAAATCATATGTCGAACACCTACGAGTGGTTTTCACCATCTCTCAGATAAGAACTCGGTCAATCAAACACCTGATTCCATCACAAAATACTTTTTTTCAATTGCAATCATTTTTGATGCTTTATTTTCATTTTATTTCTAAGCCACGTATCTATCAACATTACCATTAAATTGAACGCATGTATATCGGCTTAATGGCTTAATTTAGAGGTGTGAAATGATTTTCGGTGATTTTGAAATGTCGCGGCCCTCTTTAAGAGGTTAAAAGAGCTTTAAGCCACAAATAAAAATAAATCCAAGGGGACGTTGCAAATGGATTTACATGAAAAACATGTAAATTACAAAACAGAGAATGACGACGTCAATCCAAATCATGTGTCAAACCCCTTGTAGTGACTTTCAACATCCCTCAATTAAAAACTCGGTCAATCAAACAACTGATTCCAATACAAAAAGACTTTTTTTCAATTGCAATCATTTTCGATGCTTTATTTTCATTTTATTTCTAAGCCACATATATATCAACATTCCCATTAAATTGAACGCATGTATATCGGCTTAATGGCTTAATTTAGATGCGTGAAATGATTTTCGGGTTTTTGAAATGCCGCGACCCTCTTTAAAAGGTTAAAAAAGGTTTAGGCCTCAAATAAAAGTAAAATCCATGGGGACGTTGCAAATGGATTTACGTGAAAAACATGTAAATTAAAAAACAGAGAATGACCACGTCAATCCAAATAATGGGTCAAACCCTTTGTGTGATTTTCAAAATCCCTCAATTAAGAACTTGGTCAATCAAAACCCGAATCCACAACAAAAGACATTCTTTAAACTGTAATCATTTTCGAGTCTTTATTTTCATTTTATTTCAAAGCCTCGTATATATCAACATTCCCATTAAATAGAACGCATGTATATCGCCTTAATGGCTTCATTTTGATGTGGAAATGATTTTCGGTGATTTTGAAATGCCGCGACCTTCGTTAAGAGGTTAAAAGAGGTTTAAGCCTCAAATGAAAGTAAAAAATCCAAGGGGACGTTGCAAATGGATTTACGTGAAAAACAAGTAAATTACAAAACAGTGAATGACCACGTCAATCCAAATCATGTGTCAAACCCCTTCGAGTGATTTTCAACATCCCTCCATTAAAACTCGGTCAATTAAATACCTGATTCCATCACAAAAGTCTTTTTTCAATTGTAATCATATTCGATGCTACATTTTCATTTATTTCAAAGCCTCGTATATATCCACATTCCCATTAAATAGAACGCATGTATATCGGCTTAATAGCTTCATTTAGATCTGAGAAATGATTTTCGGTGATTTTGAAATGCTGCGACCCTCTTTAAGAGGTTAAAAAAGTAAAATCCATGGGGACGTTGCGAATGGATTTACATGAAAAACATGTAAATTACAAAACAGACAATGACCACGTCAATCCAAATAATGGGTCAAACCCTTCGAGTGATTTTCAACATCCCTCACTTAAGAACTTGGTCAATCAAACACCCGATTCCACCAAAAAAGACATTCTTTAAATTGTTATCATTTTCGAGGCTTTATTTTCATTTTATTTCAAAGCCTTGTATATATCAACATTCCCATTAAATAGAACGTGTGTATATCGCCTTAATGGCTTCATTTAGATGTGTGAAATGATTTTTGGTGATTTTAAAATGCGGTGTCCCTCTTTAAGAGGTTAACAAGATTTAGGCCTCAAATAAAAGTAAAATCCAAGGGGACGTTGCAAATGGATTTACATGAATAACATGTAAATTACAAAACAGAGAATGAGCACGTCAATCCAAATCATATGTCGAACACCTTCGAGTGGTTTTCACCATCTCTCAGATAAGAACTCGGTCAATCAAGCACCTGATTCCATCACAAAAGACTTTTTTTTAATTGCAATCATTTTCGATGCTTTATTTTCATTTTATTTCTAAGCCACGTATCAATCAACATTACCATTAAATTGAACGCATGTATATCGGCTTAATGGCTTAATTTAGATGTGTGAAATGATTTTCAGTGATTTTGAAATGTCGCGGCCCTCTTTAAGAGGTTAAAAGAGCTTTAAGCCACAAATAAAAGTAAAATCCAAGGGGACGTTGCAAATGGATTTACATGAAAAACATGTAAATTACAAAACAGAGAATGACGACGTCAATCCAAATCATGTGTCAAACCCCTTGTAGTGATTTTCAACATCCCTCAATTAAGAACTCGGTCAATCAAACACCTGATTCCATCACAAAAAGACTTTTTTTCAATTGCAATCATTTTCGATGCTTTATTTTCATTTTATTTCTAAGCCACGTATATATCAACACGCCTATTAAATTGAACGCATGTATATCGGCTTAATGGCTTAATTTAGATGTGTGAAATGATTTTCGGGTTTTTGAAATGCCGCGACCCTCTTTAAAAGGTTAAAAAAGGTTTAGGCCTCAAATAAAAGTAAAATCTATGGGGACGTTGCAAATGGATTTACGTGATAAACATGTAAATTAAAAAACAGAGAATGAGCACGTCAATCCAAATCATGGGTCAAACCCTTCGTGTGATTTTCAACATCCCTCAATTAAGAACTTGGTCAATCAAAAACCCGAATCCACAACAAAAGACATTCTTTAAACTGTAATCATTTTCGAGTCTTTATTTTCATTTTATTTCAAAGCCTCGTATATATCAACACGCCTATTAAATTGAACGCATGTATATCGACTTAATGGCTTAATTTAGATGTGTGAAATGATTTTCCGGGTTTTTGAAATGTCGCGACCCTCTTTAAAAGGTTAAAAAAGGTTTAGGCCTCAAATAAAACTAAAATCCATGGGCAAATGGAGAGAGATAAAGTTGCAGAAGTGCTTCTAGATCTCATGGAATAAGGCAGAATTTAGAACAAAACTTTCCATCTCTTGCTTTCATAGAAATTTTTTTTTTGAAAATACCGATTCCATTACCGCAGGCCAAAATGGATTTACGTGAAAAACATGTAAATTTAAAAACAGAGAATGACCACGTCAATCCAAATCATGGGTCAAACCCTTCGTGTGATTTTCAACATCCCTCAATTAAGAACTTGGTCAATCAAAAACCCGAATCCACAACAAAAGACATTCTTTAAACTATAATCATTTTCGAGTCTTTATTTTCATTTTATTTCAAAGCCTCGTATATATCAATTTTCCCATTAAATAGAACGCATTAGACGGGTGAAATGATTTTCGTTGATTTTGAAATGCCGCGATCCTCTTTAAAAGGTTAAAAAAGGTTTAGGCCTCAAATAAAAGTAAAATCCATGGGGACGTTGCAAATGGATTTACGTGAAAAACATGAAAATTAAAAAACAGAGAATGACCACGTCAATCCAAATCATGGGTCAAACCCTTCGAGTAATTTTCAACATCCCTCAATTAAGAACTTGGTCAATCAAACACCCGATTCCACAACAAAAGACATTCTTTAAATTGTAATCATTTTCGAGGCTTTATTTTCATTTTATTTCAAAGCCACGTATATATCAACATTCCCATTAAATAGAACGCATGTATATCGCCTTAATGGCTTCATTTTGATGTGTGAAATGATTTTCGGTGATTTTGAAATGTCGCGACCCTCTTTAAGAGGTTAAAAGAGGTTTAAGCCTCAAATGAAAGTAAAATCCAAGGGGACGTTGCAAATGGATTTACGTGAAAAACAAGTAAATTACAAAACAGTGAATGACCATGTCAATCCAAATCATATGTCAAACCCCTTCGAGTGATTTTCAACATCCCTCCATTAAGAACTTGGTCAATCAAAAACCTGATTCCATCACAAAAGTCTTTTTTCAATTGTAATCATTTTCGATGCTACATTTTCATTTATTTCAAAGCCTCGTATATATCAACATTCCCATTAAATAGAACGCATGTATATCGGCTTAATGGCTTCATTTAGATCTGAGAAATGATTTTCGGTGATTTTGAAATGCTGCGACCCTCTTTAAGAGGTTAAAAAAGTAAAATCCATGGGGACGTTGCGAATGCATTTACATGAAAAACATGTAAATTACAAAACAGACAATGACCACATCAATCCAAATAATGGGTCAAACCCTTCGAGTGATTTTCAACATCCCTCACTTAAGAACTTGGTCAATCAAACACCCGATTCCACCAAAAAAGACATTCTTTAAATTGTTATCATTTTCGATGCTTTATTTTCATTTTATTTCTAAGCCACGTTTATATCAACACGCCCATTAAATGGAATGCATGTATATCGGCTTAATGGCTTAATTTAGATGTGTGAAATGATTTTCGGGGTTTTTGAAATGTCGCGACCCTCTTTACAAGGTTAAAAAAGGTTTAGGCCTCAAATAAAAGTAAAATCCATGGGGACGTTGCAAATGGATTTATGTGAAAAACATGTAAATTAAAAAACAGAGAATGACCACGTCAATCCAAATCATGGCTCAAACCCTTCGTGTGATTTTCAACATCCTCAATTAAGAACTTGGTCAATCAAAAACCCGAATCCACAACAAAAGACATTCTATAAACTGTAATCATTTTCGAGTCTTTATTTTCATTTTATTTCAAAGCCTCGTATATATCAATATTCCCATTAAATAGAACGCATGTATATCGGCTTAATTTAGACGGGTGAAATGATTTTCGGTGATTTTGAAATGCCGCGACCCTCTTTAAAAGGTTAAAAAAGGTTTAGGCCTCAAATAAAAGTAAAATCCATGGGGACGTTGCAAATGGATTTACGTGAAAAAACATGTAAATTAAAAACAGAGAATGACCACGTCAATCCAAATCATGGGTCAAACCCTTCGAGTAATTTTCAACATCCCTCAATTAAGAACTTGGTCAATCAAACACCCGATTCCACAACAAAAGACATTCTTTAAATTGTAATCATTTTCGAGGCTTTATTTTCATTTTATATCAAAGCCTCGTATATATCAACATTCCCATTAAATAGAACGCATGTATATCGCCTTAATGGCTTCATTTTGATGTGTGAAATGATTTTCGGTGATTTTGAAATGTCGCGACCCTCTTTAAGAGGTTAAAAGAGGTTTAAGCCTCAAATGAAAGTAAAATCCAAGAGGACGTTGCAAATGGATTTACGTGAAAAACAAGTAAATTACAAAACAGTGAATGACCATGTCAATCCAAATCATGTGTCAAACCCCTTCGAGTGATTTTCAACATCCTTCCATTAAGAACTCGGTCAATCAAAAACCTGATTCCATCACAAAAGTCTTTTTTCAATTGTAATCATTTTCGATGCTACATTTTCATTTTATTTCTAAGCCTCGTATATATCAACATTCCCATTAAATAGAACGCATGTATATCGGCTTAATGGCTTCATTTAGATCTTATAAATGATTTTCGGTGATTTTGAAATGTTGCGACCCTCTTTAAGAGGTTAAAAAAGTAAAATCCATGGGGACTTTGCGAATGGATTTACATGAAAAACATGTAAATTACAAAACAGACAATGACCACGTCAATCCAAATAATGGGTCAAACCCTTCGAGTGATTTTCAACATCCCTCACTTAAGAACTTGGTCAATCAAACACCCGATTTCACCAAAAAAGAAATTCTTTAAATTGTTATCATTTTCGAGGCTTTATTTTCATTTTATTTCAAAGTCTTGTATATATCAACATTTCCATTAAATAGAACGCGTGTATATCGCCTTAATGGCTTCATTTAGATGTGTGAAATTATTTTTGGTGATTTTAAAATGTTGCGTCCCTCTTTAAGAGGTTAAAAAGGTTTAGGCCTCAAATAAAAGTAAAATCCAAGGGGACGTTGCAAATGGATTCACATGAATAACATGTAAATTACAAAACAGAGAATGACCACGTCAATCCAAATCATATGTCGAACATCTTCGAGTGGTTTTCACCATCTCTCAGATAAGAACTCGGTCAATCAAACACCTGATTCCATCACAAAATACTTTTTTTTAATTGCAATCATTTTCGATGCTTTATTTTCATTTTATTTCTAAGCCACGTATCTATCAACATTACCATTATATTGAACGCATGTATATCGGCTTAATGGCCTAATTTTGATGTGTGAAATGATTTTCGGTGATTTTGAAATGTCGCGGCCTTCTTTAAGAGGTTAAAAGAGCTTTAAGCCACAAATAAAAGTAAAATCCAAGGGGACGTTGCAAATGGATTTACATGAAAAACATGTAAATTACAAAACAGAGAATGACGACGTCAATCCAAATCATGTGTCAAACCCCTTGTAGTGATTTTCAACATCCCTCAATTAAGAACTCGGTCAATCAAACACCTGATTCCATCACAAAAAGACTTTTTTTCAATTGCAATAATTTTCGATGCTTTATTTTCATTTTATTTCTAAGCCACGTATATATCAACATTCCCATTAAATTGAACGCATGTATATCGGCTTAATGGCTTAATTTATAGGTGTGAAATGATTTTCGGTGATTTTGAAATGTCGCGACCCTCTTTCAAAGGTTAAAAAAAGGTTTAGGCCTCAAATAAAAGTAAAATCCACGGGACGTTGCAAATGGATTTACATGAAAAACATGTAAATTACAAAACAGAGAATGACCACGTCAATCCAAATCATGGGTCAAACCCTTCGAGTGATTTTCAACATCCCTCAATTAAGAATTCGGTCAATCAAACACCTGATTCAATCCCAAAAGGCTTTTTTTCAATTGCAATCATTTTCGATGCTCTATTTTCATTTTATTTCTAAGCCACGTATATATCAACACGCCCATTAAATGGAACGCAGGTATATCGTCTTAATGGCTTAATTTAGATGTGTGAAATGATTTTCGGGGTTTTTGAAATGCCGCGGCCCTCTTTAAAAGGTTAAAAAAGGTTTAGGCCTCAAATTAAAGTAAAATCCAAGGGGACGTTGCAAATGGATTTACGTGAAAAACATGTAAATTAAAAAACAGAGAATGACCACGTCAATCCAAATCATGGGTCAAACCCTTCGTGTGATTTTCAACATCCCTCAATTAAGAACTTGGTCAATCAAAAACCCGAATCCACAACAAAAGACATTCTATAAACTGTAATCATTTTCGAGTCTTTATTTTCATTTTATTTCAAAGCCTCGTATATATCAATATTCCCATTAAATAGAACGCATGTATATCGGCTTAATTTAGACGGGTGAAATGATTTTCGGTGATTTTAAAATGTCGCGACCCTCTTTAAAAGGTTAAAAAAGGTTTAGGCCTCAAATAAAAGTAAAATCCATGGGGACGTTGCAAATGGATTTACGTGAAAAACATGTAAATTAAAAACCAGAGAATGACCACGTCAATCCAAATCATGGGTCAAACCCTTCGAGTAATTTTCAACATCCCTCACTTAAGAACTTGGTCAATCAAACACCCGATTCCACAACAAAAGACATTCTTTAAATTGTAATCATTTTCGAGGCTTTATTTTCATTTTATTTCAAAGCCTTGTATATATCAACATTCCCATTAAACAGAACGCGTGTATATCGCCTTAATGGCTTCATTTAGATGTGTGAAATGATTTTTGGTGATTTTAAAATGTTGCGTCCCTCTTTAAGAGGTTAAAAAGATTTAGGCCTCAAATAAAAGTAAAATCCAAGGGGACGTTGCAAATGGATTCACATGAATAACATGTAAATTACAAAACAGAGAATGACCACGTCAATCCAAATCATATGTCGAAACATCTTCGAGTGGTTTTCACCATCTCTCAGATAAGAACTCGGTCAATCAAACACCTGATTCCATCACAAAATACTTTTTTTAATTGCAATCATTTTCGATGCTTTATTTTCATTTTATTTCTAAGCCACGTATCTATCAACATTACCATTATATTGCACGCATGTATATCGGCTTTATGGCCTAATTTAGATGTGTGAAATGATTTTCGGTGATTTTGAAATGTCGCGGCCTTCTTTAAGAGGTTAAAAGAGCTTTAAGCCACAAATAAAAGTAAAATCCAAGGGGACGTTGCAAATGGATTTACATGAAAAACATGTAAATTACAAAACAGAGAATGACGACGTCAATCCAAATCATGTGTCAAACCCCTTGTAGTGATTTTCAACATCCCTCAATTAAGAACTCGGTCAATCAAACACCTGATTCCATCACAAAAAGACTTTTTTTCAATTGCAATCATTTTCGATGCTTTATTTTCATTTTATTTCTAAGCCACGTATATATCAACATTCCCATTAAATTGAACGCATGTATATCGGCTTAATGGCTTAATTTATAGGTGTGAAATGATTTTCGGTGATTTTGAAATGTCGCGACCCTCTTTCAAAGGTTAAAAAAAGGTTTAGGCCTCAAATAAAAGTAAAATCCACGGGACGTTGCAAATGGATTTACATGAAAAACATGTAAATTACAAAACAGAGAATGACCACGTCAATCCAAATCATGGGTCAAACCCTTCGAGTGATTTTCAACATCCCTCAATTAAGAATTCGGTCAATCAAACACCTGATTCAATCCCAAAAGGCTTTTTTTCAATTGCAATCATTTTCGATGCTCTATTTTCATTTTATTTCTAAGCCACGTATATATCAACACGCCCATTAAATGGAACGCAGGTATATCGTCTTAATGGCTTAATTTAGATGTGTGAAATGATTTTCGGGTTTTTGAAATGCCGCGGCCCTCTTTAAAAGGTTAAAAAGGTTTAGGCCTCAAATTAAAGTAAAATCCAAGGGGACGTTGCAAATGGATTTACGTGAAAAACATGTAAATTAAAAAACAGAGAATGACCACGTCAATCCAAATCATGGGTCAAACCCGTTCGTGTGATTTTCAACATCCCTCAATTAAGAACTTGGTCAATCAAAAACCCGAATCCACAACAAAAGACATTCTATAAACTGTAATCATTTTCGAGTCTTTATTTTCATTTTATTTCAAAGCCTCGTATATATCAATATTCCCATTAAATAGAACGCATGTATATCGGCTTAATTTAGACGGGTGAAATGATTTTCGGTGATTTTAAAATGTCGCGACCCTCTTTAAAAGGTTAAAAAAGGTTTAGGCCTCAAATAAAAGTAAAATCCATGGGGACGTTGCAAATGGATTTACGTGAAAAACATGTAAATTAAAAACCAGAGAATGACCACGTCAATCCAAATCATGGGTCAAACCCTTCGAGTAATTTTCAACATCCCTCAATTAAGAACTTGGTCAATCAAACACCCGATTCCACAACAAAAGACATTCTTTAAATTGTAATCATTTTCGAGGCTTTATTTTCATTTTATTTCAAAGCCTTGTATATATCAACATTCCCATTAAACAGAACGCGTGTATATCGCCTTAATGGCTTCATTTAGATGTGTGAAATGATTTTTGGTGATTTTAAAATGTTGCGTCCCTCTTTAAGAGGGTAAAAAGATTTAGGCCTCAAATAAAAGTAAAATCCAAGGGGACGTTGCAAATGGATTCACATGAATAACATGTAAATTACAAAACAGAGAATGACCACGTCAATCCAAATCATATGTCGAACATCTTCGAGTGGTTTTCACCATCTCTCAGATAAGAACTCGGTCAATCAAACACCTGATTCCATCACAAAATACTTTTTTTTAATTGCAATCATTTTCGATGCTTATTTTCATTTTATTTCTAAGCCACGTATCTATCAACATTACCATTATATTGCACGCATGTATATCGGCTTTATGGCCTAATTTAGATGTGTGAAATGATTTTCGGTGATTTTGAAATGTCGCGGCCCTCTTTAAGAGGTTAAAAGAGCTTTAAGCCACAAATAAAAGTAAAATCCAAGGGGACGTTGCAAATGGATTTACATGAAAAACATGTAAATTACAAAACAGAGAATGACGACGTCAATCCAAATCATGTGTCAAACCCCTTGTAGTGATTTTCAACATTCCTCAATTAAGAACTCGATCAATCAAACACCTGATTCCATCACAAAAAGACTTTTTTTCAATTGCAATCATTTTCGATGCTTTATTTTCATTTTATTTCTAAGCCACGTATATATCAACATTCCCATTAAATTGAACGCATGTATATCGGCTTAATGGCTTAATTTATAGGTGTGAAATGATTTTCGGTGATTTGAAATGCCGCGACCCTCTTTAAAAGGTTAAAAAAGGTTTAGGCCTCAAATAAAAGTAAAATCCATGGGGACGTTGCAAATGGATTTACATGAAAAACATGTAAATTACAAAACAGAGAATGACCACGTCAATCCAAATCATGGGTCAAACCCTTCGAGTGATTTTCAACATCCCTCAATTAAGAATTCGGTCAATCAAACACCTGATTCAATCCCAAAAGCCTTTTTTTCAATTGCAATCATTTCGATGCTTTATTTTCATTTTATTTCTAAGCCACGTATATATCAACACGCCCATTAAATGGAACGCAGGTATATCGGCTTAATGGCTTAATTTAGATGTGTGAAATGATTTTCGGGTTTTTGAAATGCCGCGACCCTCTTTAAAAGGTTAAAAAAGGTTTAGGCCTCAAATAAAAGTAAAATCCAAGGGGACGTTGCAAATGGATTTACGTGAAAAACATGTAAATTACAAAACAGAGAATGACCACGTCAATCCAAATCATGGGTCAAACCTGTCACACCCTCAAAATTTCCACCTGCGGAGTTCTACCGCGAGGCGTGTGACATACCAGGATCTAAGTCAACGGTCACAATAAACGACGTCTAAATGTAAAAACATACGTCATACAAACCATGCATAAGTTTTAAACCAACATTTAAACAGTGCGGAAGCATTTAAAATTTACAAAAGTCATGCATAAGTAAAACATAAGTTCAAAAGTTCATGATTCCAAAACGTGCAAATGAGACCCCTAGACGCGAGACGACTCCAGTGCGACCTCGTGCGCCTATCCGACAGCTGCTACCTTAGCGACCTGAGAAAACATGCTAAAAGAGTCAACATATAATGCTGGTGAGTTCACAGGTTTTAATTAAACGTTTACAGTGATCCTTCAAAAATGTTACCATCACAATTACTACTATGCTTATGAGAACGCCAAACCAGGCGCAGAATGAGATACTCATACGGGTGAAACCATTACTGACTGAGCCGTGTGTTACCCTTAGTTCCTATGGGCTACCGTCATCGCCGGTAGACCTTGTTTTGTTAGAGACAATATGCACCCGCCCGGTCCAACCGTCGAGTGGGGTTTGTCAGTTCCCAATAGCGCTATCCATATTTCCCCGCCATATACCCATGTTAGTGGTTTCAAGGATTTTCGATGAACCGTATAGTACGATAAGTGAGCATAGTATAACGTGATAAAGAGTCATGAGCCATAAGAGTTTAACAAGTCATAAGTCATAAAAGAGTTTTAAGCATGTTTCTCCCCCGAAAACATAAACAGTAAAATGTGGGGCCGTGAACTCACCTTAAGTTGCGTAATCCGTATGCGTGATATGAGTAAACGTTTATGAGATATGATAGCCCCAACTACTGGCGACCTATCATAAGATATGTGTTAAGTTAGACTAATAACCCATCGGGTTCATAGTCCCTACGTCCAGTCCATGACCATTATGTATCCGAAAAGCATGTTTGACCGACAACCAGACTACGTAAGACAAGACTCGACATCCCATTGGTGACCCGACATTCCACGTGTTAGATAAATACAAGACAACATGCCACATATGCAATTAAACACTTAATACGCGCAACAGTTCACCTAGTCTAGCATAATATCCGTTTAACGCATAAACAGGTCCGAATACGTGTTACTAAGTCATTGGGTGAATCCCGGGGTTCCTATCATGTTCCTAGGCGTCAAATCATGTTCCGGGATGTTAAAATATACATACAGCAGCATTACACGCGATTAGGAATCAAACTAGCAATTAGGAAAAAGTCAACACGTGATTAGGGCTGGTCAACAGGCGATTACAGGGTCTAATCGCCTGTATATACACGAGTAGGCCTCTCTTATAGGCGAGTAGGCCTCCAATCGCCTATAACATAGGCGATTAGGATCCCTAATCGCCTATAGTGCAGCTGATATGGTTTTTCGCGCGCACGAACACTCCAAATCAGATCCGAAACATGTAAAAACATCCAATAATCATCCTAACACATTAACAAACATATTCCAAGCAAAACCCCTAAGTTTTTATCATTCTAACAGTCCCGAATGCGAGCGCTTTCCCAAAATGGCAACTTAGCATGTAAACATCACATCAACATGCAAGAACTTGCCCTAAATAGCAATTATTCAGATTTACCACATAATCACGTTGTCCGATAGCATCCTACTGTTCTAACATCATCCTAGAGCAAACCCTAACATCACACAATCAACAACACACCTCATAACATCCTTAATCATCTAAAATCCTTCAAATGGGTCAAAATATCAAATATCAACAATACACCACCAAAACCATCCAAACTCCTAGGACATCATCATACTAACTTATCCCAGCAATAAACATCAAAATAACATAAGAACAACCATGATTCAATCCTAAAAAATCCTATCTTTAAACACATATAGCACATATAACACATGTAAAGGTGTGGGTTTGTTTAAAAACGGTTTTAAATGGATTTTCAAAGATAAAAACATTTATAAGTCAGGTCTGGACGTTTAGGGAGTAAAACATAATCATTTAAAGGTTTGGGTTTGAAGAACACACCTTGTAATCAAGAGGTGATGATGGAATAAGCTTGAAAATGGTGGTTTTGATGCAAAAACGAGTTCCAGAGGGTGTTTGGGTGTTGGGTTATGTTATGGGACGGCTAGGGTTGCACAAATGATGTTTTGGAGGTCAAGGGTGGTATTTATAGGCGTTTTTGGTCGTCCAGCACGTATCATGCGAGTGTGCAGGTTTATACGCGAGTAGGATGCCTAATCGCATGACTGTTCATGCGATTAGCCCTATTCGCCTATAAGCATCTTCCTACTCGCCCCAAAGTCATGCGATTAGGCTATCCACCAAGCCTAATCGCCTATAGCCCCCATGTTGGTGTGTTTTGCGCGTTAAACCCCGTTTTAACACATGTTAGCACATATTCACATACCGACAAGTCACATAATGATTGTAAACATATAATACATGATAAATGACACGTTCCCAGCCCGATCACCAATTCCCGGGACCCGAGACTTGCGTATGTTAAAACTCTAATGATGTGCGACTCGACTCGACCGACCTTGTTATGTGCAACGTATGCGCGACTCGCTAAGGTAGACTTACTAAGTTTCAAAAGTTAGTTACCGAAAGTTGCCGGGTGTCACAAAACCCTTCGTGTGATTTTCAACATCCCTCAATTAAGAACTTGGTCAATCAAAAACCCGAATCCACAACAAAAGACATTCTATATACTGTAATCATTTTCGAGTCTTTATTTTCATTTTATTTCAAAGCCTCGTATATATCAATATTCCTATTAAATAGAACGGATGTATATCGGCTTAATTTAGACGGGTGAAATGATTTTCGGTGATTTTGAAATGCCGCGACCCTCTTTAAAATGTTAAAAAAGTTTTAGGCCTCAAATAAAAGTAAAATCCATGGGGATGTTGCAAATGGATTTACGTGAAAAACATGTAAATTAAAAAACAGAGAATGACCACGTCAATCCAAATCATGGGTCAAACCCTTCGAGTAATTTTCAACATCCCTCAATTAAGAACTTGGTCAATCAAACACCCGATTCCACAACAAAAGACATTCTTTAAATTGTAATCATTTTCGAGGCTTTATTTTCATTTTATTTCAAAGCCTCGTATATATCAACATTCCCATTAAATAGAACGCATGTATATCGCCTTAATGGCTTCATTTTGATGGGTGAAATGATTTTCGGTGATTTTGAAATGTCGCGACCCTCTTTAAGAGGTTAAAAGGGGTTTAAGCCTCAAATGAAAGTTAAATCCAAGGGGTCGTTGCAAATGGATTTACGTGAAAAACAAGTAAATTACAAAACAGTGAATGACCACGTCAATCCAAATCATGTATCAAACCCCTTCGAGTGATTTTCAACATCCCTCCATTAAGAACTCGGTCAATCAAAAACCTGATTCCATCACAAAAGTCTTTTTTCAATTGTAATCATTTTCGATGCTACATTTTCATTTTATTTCTAAGCCTCGTATATATCAACATTCCCATTAAATAGAACGCATGTATATCGGCTTAATGGCTTCATTTAGATCTGAGAAATGATTTTCGGTGATTTTGAAATGCTGCGACGCTCTTTAAGAGGTTAAAAAGTAAAATCCATGGGGACGTTGCGAATGGATTTACATGAAAAACATGTAAATTACAAAACAAACAATGACCACGTCAATCCAAATAATGGGTCAAACCCTTCGAGTGATTTTCAACATCCCTCACTTAAGAACTTGGTCAATCAAACACCCGATTCCACCAAAAAGACATTCTTTAAATTGTTATCATTTTCAAGGCTTTATTTTCATTTTATTTCAAAGCCTTGTATATATCAACATTCCCATTAAATAGAACGCGTGTATATCGCCTTAATGGCTTCATTTAGATGTGTGAAATGATTTTTGGTGATTTTAAAATGCTGCGTCCCTCTTTAAGAGGTTAAAAAGGTTTAGGCCTCAAATAAAAGTAAAATCCAAGGGGACGTTGCAAATGGATTTACATGAATAACATGTAAATTACAAAACAGAGAATGACCACGTCAATCCAAATCATATGTCGAACACCTTCGAGTGGTTTTCACCATCTCTCAGATAAGAACTCGGTCAATCAAACACCTGATTCCATCACAAAATACTTTTTTTTAATTGCAATCATTTTCGATGCTTTTTTTCATTTTATTTCTAAGCCACGTATCTATCAACATTACCATTAAATTGAACGCATGTATATCGGCTTAATGGCCTAATTTAGATGTGTTAAATGATTTTCGGTGATTTTGAAATGTCGCGGCCCTCTTTAAGAGGTTAAAAGACCTTTAAGCCACAAATAAAAGTAAAATCCAAGGGGACGTTGCAAATGGATTTACATGAAAAACATGTAAATTACAAAACAGAGAATGACGACGTCAATCCAAATCATGTGTCAAACCCCTTGTAGTGATTTTCAACATCCCTCAATTAAGAACTCGGTCAATCAAACACCTGATTCCATCACAAAAAGACTTTTTTTCAATTGCAATCATTTTCGATGCTTTATTTTCATTTTATTTCTAAGCCACGTATATATCAACATTCCCATTAAATTGAACGCATGTATATCGGCTTAATGGCTTAATTTAGAGGTGTGAAATGATTTTCGGTGATTTTGAAATGCCGCGACCCTCTTTAAAAGGTTAAAAAAGGTTTAGGCCTCAAATAAAAGTAAAATCCATGGGGACGTTGCAAATGGATTTACATGAAAAACATGTAAATTACAAAACAGAGAATGACGACGTCAATCCAAATCATGTGTCAAACCCCTTGTAGTGATTTTCAACATCCCCAATTAAAAACTCGGTCAATCAAACACCTGATTCAATCACAAAAAGACTTTTTTTCAATTGCAATCATTTTCGATGCTTTATTTTCATTTTATTTCTAAGCCATGTATATATCAACATTCCCATTAAATTGAACGCATGTATATCGGCTTAATGGCTTCATTTAGATGTGTGAAATGATTTTCGGTGATTTTGAAATGCCGCGACCCTCTTTAAAAGGTTAAAAAAGGTTTAGGCCTCAAATAAAAGTAAAATCCATGGGGACGTTGCAAATGGATTTACATGAAAAACATGTAAATTACAAAACAGAGAATGACCACGTCAATCCAAATCATGGGTCAAACCCTTCGAGTGATTTTCAACATCCCTCAATTAAGAATTCGGTCAATCAAACACCTGATTCAATCCCAAAAGACTTTTTTTCAATTGCAATCATTTTCGATGCTTTATTTTCATTTTATTTCTAAGCCACGTATATATCAACACACCATTAAATGAAACGCATGTATATCGGCTTAATGGCTTAATTTAGATGTGTGAAATGATTTTCGGGTTTTTTGAAATGCCGCGACCCTCTTTAAAAGGTTAAAAAAGGTTTAGGCCTCAAATAAAAGTAAAATCCATGGGGACGTTGCAAATGGATTTACGTGAAAAACATGTAAATTAAAAAACAGAGAATGACCACGTCAATCCAAATCATGGGTCAAACCCTTCGAGTGATTTTCAACATCCCTCAATTAAGAACTTGGTCAATCAAAAACCCGAATCCACAACAAAAGACATTCTTTAAATGTAATCATTTTCGAGTCTTTATTTTCATTTTATTTCAAAGCCTCGTATATATCAACATTCCCATTAAATAGAACGCATGTATATCGGTTTAATTTAGACGGTGAAATGATTTTCGGTGATTTTGAAATGCCGCGACCCTCTTTAAAAGGTTAAAAAAGTTTAGGCCTAAAATAAAAGTAAAATCCATGGGGACGTTGCAAATGGATTTACGTGAAAAACATGTAAATTAAAAAACAGAGAATGACCACGTCAATCCAAATCATGGGTCAAACCCTTCGAGTAATTTTCAACATCCCTCAATTAAGAATTCGGTCAATCAAACACCTGATTCAATCCAAAAGGCTTTTTTTCAATTGCAATCATTTTCGATGCTTTATTTTCATTTTATTTCTAAGCCACGTATATATCAACATTCCCATTAAATTGAACGCATGTATATCGGCTTAATGGCTTCATTTAGGGTGTGAAATGATTTTCGGTGATTTTGAAATGCCGCGACCCTCTTTAAAAGGTTAAAAAAGGTTTAGTCTCAAATAAAAGTAAAATCCATGGGGACGTTGCAAATGGATTTACATTAAAAACATGTAAATTACAAAACAGAGAATGACGACGTCAATCCAAATCATGTGTCAAACCCCTTGTAGTGATTTTCAACATCCCCAATTAAAAACTCGGTCAATCAAACACCTGATTCCATCACAAAAAGACTTTTTTTCAATTGCAATCATTTTCGATGCTTTATTTTCATTTTATTTCTAAGCCATGTATATATCAACATTCCCATTAAATTGAACGCATGTATATCGGCTTAATGGCTTCATTTAGAGGTGTGAAATGATTTTCGGTGATTTTGAAATGCCGCGACCCTCTTTAAAAGGTTAAAAAAGGTTTAGGCCTCAAATAAAAGTAAAATCCATGGGGACGTTGCAAATGGATTTACATGAAAAACATGTAAATTACAAAACAGAGAATGACCACGTCAATCCAAATCATGGGTCAAACCCTTCGAGTGATTTTCAACATCCCTCAATTAAGAATTCGGTCAATCAAACACCTGATTCAATCCAAAAGACTTTTTTTCAATTGCAATCATTTTCGATGCTTTATTTTCATTTTATTTCTAAGCCACGTATATATCAACACCCCATTAAATGAACGCATGTATATCGGCTTAATGGCTTAATTTAGATGTGTGAAATGATTTTCGGGGTTTTTGAAATGCCGCGACCCTCTTTAAAAGGTTAAAAAAGGTTTAGGCCTCAAATAAAAGTAAAATCCATGGGGACGTTGCAAATGGATTTACGTGAAAAACATGTAAATTAAAAAACAGAGAATGACCACGTCAATCCAAATCATGGGTCAACCCTTCGTGTGATTTTCAACATCCCTCAATTAAGAACTTGGTCAATCAAAAACCCGAATCCACAACAAAAGACATTCTTTAAACTGTAATCATTTTCGAGTCTTTATTTTCATTTTATTTCAAAGCCTCGTATATATCAATATTCCCATTAAATAGAACGCATGTATATCGGTTTAATTTAGACGGGTGAAATGATTTTCGGTGATTTTGAAATGCCGCGACCCTCTTTAAAAGGTTAAAAAAGGTTTAGGCCTAAATAAAAGTAAAATCCATGGGGACGTTGCAAATGGATTTACGTGAAAAACATGTAAATTAAAAAACAGAGAATGACCACGTCAATCCAAATCATGGGTCAAACCCTTCGAGTAATTTTCAACATCCCTCAATTAAGAACTTGGTCAATCAAACACCCGATTCCACAACAAAAGACATTTTTTAAATTGTAATCATTTTCGAGTTTTATTTTCATTTTATTTCAAAGCCTCGTATATATCAACATTCCCATTAAATAGAACGCATGTATATCGCCTTAATGGCTTCATTTTGATGTGTGAAATGATTTTCGGTGATTTTGAAATGTCGCGACCCTCTTTAAGAGGTTAAAAGAGGTTTAAGCCTCAAATGAAAGTAAAATCCAAGGGGACGTTGCAAATGGATTTACGTGAAAAACAAGTAAATTACAAAACAGTGAATGACCACGTCAATCCAAATCATGTGTCAAACCCCTTCGAGTGATTTTCAACATCCCTCCATTAAGAACTCGGTCAATCAAAAACCTGATTCCATCACAAAAGTCTTTTTTCAATTATAATCATTTTCGATGCTACATTTTCATTTTATTTCTAAGCCTCGTATATATCAACATTCCCATTAAATAGAACGCATGTATATCGGCTTAATGGCTTCATTTAGATCTGAGAAATGATTTTCGGTGATTTTGAAATGCTGCGACGCTCTTTAAGAGGTTAAAAAAGTAAAATCCATGGGGACGTTGCGAATGGATTTACATGAAAAACATGTAAATTACAAAACAGACAATGACCACGTCAATCCAAATAATGGGTCAAACCCCTTCGAGTGATTTTCAACATCCCTCACTTAAGAACTTGGTCAATCAAACACCCGATTCCACCAAAAAAGACATTCTTTAAATTGTTATCATTTTCGAGGCTTTATTTTCATTTTATTTCAAAGCCTTGTATATATCAACATTCCCATTAAATAGAACGCGTGTATATCGCCTTAATGGCTTCATTTAGATGTGTGAAATGATTTTTGGTGATTTTAAAATGCTGCGTCCCTCTTTAAGAGGTTAAAAAGGTTTAGGCCTCAAATAAAAGTAAAATCCAAGGGACGTTGCAAATGGATTTACATGAATAACATGTAAATTACAAAACAGAGAATGACACGTCAATCCAAATCATATGTCGAACATCTTCGAGTGGTTTTCACCATCTCTCAGATAAGAACTCGGTCAATCAAACACCTGATTCCATCACAAAATACTTTTTTTTAATTGCAATCATTTTCGATGCTTTATTTTCATTTTATTTCTAAGCCCACGTATATATCAACATTCCCATTAATTGAACGCATGTATATCGCCTTAATGGCTTCATTTAGATGTGTGAAATGATTTTCGGTGATTTTGAAATGTCGCGGCCCTCTTTAAGAGGTTAAAAGAGCTTTAAGCCACAAATAAAAGTAAAATCCAAGGGGACGTTGCAAATGGATTTACATGAAAAACATGTAAATTACAAAACAGAGAATGACGACGTCAATCCAAATCATGTGTCAAACCCCTTGTAGTGATTTTCAACATCCCTCAATTAAGAACTCGGTCAATCAAACACCTGATTCCATCACAAAAAGACTTTTTTTCAATTGCAATCATTTTCGATGCTTTATTTTCATTTTATTTCTAAGCCACGTATATATCAACATTCCCATTAAATTGAACGCATGTATATCGGCTTAATGGCTTAATTTAGAGGTGTGAAATGATTTTCGGTGATTTTGAAATGCCGCGACCCTCTTTAAAAGGTTAAAAAAGGTTTAGGCCTCAAATAAAAGTAAAATCCATGGGGACGTTGCAAATGGATTTACATGAAAAACATGTAAATTAAAAACAGAGAATGACGACGTCAATCCAAATCATGTGTCAAACCCTTCGAGTGATTTTCAACATCCCTCAATTAAGAACTTCGGTCAATCAAACACCTGATTCAATCCCAAAAGATTCTTTTCAATTGCAATCATTTTCGATGCTTTATTTTCATTTTATTTCTAAGCCACGTATATATAAACACACCCATTAAATGGAACGCATGTATATTGGCTTAATGGCTTAATTTAGATGCGTGAAATGATTTTCGGGTTTTTGAAATCCGCGACCCTCTTTAAAAGGTTAAAAAAGGTTTAGGCCTCAAATAAAAGTAAAATCCATGGGGACGTTGCAAATGGATTTTCGGGTTTTGAAATGCCGCGACCCTCTTTAAAAGGTTAAAAAAGGTTTAGGCCTAAAATAAAAGTAAAATCCATGGGGACGTTGCAAATGGATTTACGTGAAAAACATGTAAATTAAAAAACAGAGAATGACCACGTCAATCCTAAATCATGGGTCAAACCCTTCGAGTAATTTTTCAACATCCCTCAATTAAGAACTTGGTCAATCAAACACCCGATTCCACAACAAAAGACATTTTTTAAATTGTAATCATTTTCGAGGTTTATTTTCATTTTATTTCAAAGCCTCGTATATATCAACATTCCCATTAAATAGAACGCATGTATATCGCCTTAATGGCTTCATTTTGATGTGTGAAATGATTTTCGGTGATTTTGAAATGTCGCGACCCTCTTTAAGAGGTTAAAAGAGGTTTAAGCCTCAAATGAAAGTAAAATCCAAGGGGACGTTGCAAATGGATTTACGTGAAAAACAAGTAATTACAAAACAGTGAATGACCACGTCAATCCAAATCATGTGTCAAACCCCTTCGAGTGATTTTCAACATCCCTCATTAAGAACTCGGTCAATCAAAAACCTGATTCCATCACAAAAGTCTTTTTTCAATTGTAATCATTTTCGATGCTACATTTTCATTTTATTTCTAAGCCTCGTATATATCAACATTCCCATTAAATAGAACGCATGTATATCGGCTTAATGGCTTCATTTAGATCTGAGAAATGATTTTCGGTGATTTTGAAATGCTGCGACCCTCTTTAAGAGGTTAAAAAAGTAAAATCCATGGGGACGTTGCGAATGGATTTACATGAAAAACATGTAAATTACAAAACAGACAATGACCACGTCAATCCAAATAATGGGTCAAACCCTTCGAGTGATTTTCAACATCCCTCACTTAAGAACTTGGTCAATCAAACACCCGATTCCACCAAAAAAGACATTCTTTAAATTGTTATCATTTTCGAGGCTTTATTTTCATTTTATTTCAAAGCCTTGTATATATCAACATTCCCATTAAATAGAACGCGTGTATATCGCCTTAATGGCTTCATTTAGATGTGTGAAATGATTTTTGGTGATTTTAAAATGCTGCGTCCCTCTTTAAGAGGTTTAAAAAGGTTTAGGCCTCAAATAAAAGTAAAATCCAAGGGGACGTTGCAAATGGATTTACATGAATAACATGTAAATTACAAAACAGAGAATGACCACGTCAATCCAAATCATATGTCGAACACCTTCGAGTGGTTTTCACCATCTCTCAGATAAGAACTCGGTCAATCAAACACCTGATTCCATCACAAAATACTTTTTTTAATTGCAATCATTTTCGATGCTTTATTTTCATTTTAGTTCTAAGCCACGTATATATCAACATTCCATTAAATGAACGCATGTATATCGGCTTAATGGCTTCATTTAGATGTGTGAAATGATTTTCGGTGATTTTGAAATGTCGCGGCCCTCTTTAAGAGGTTAAAAGAGCTTTAAGCCACAAATAAAAGTAAATCCAAGGGGACGTTGCAAATGGATTTACATGAAAAACATGTAAATTACAAAACAGAGAATGACGACGTCAATCCAAATCATGTGTCAAACCCCTTGTAGTGATTTTCAACATCCCTCAATTAAGAACTCGGTCAATCAAACACCTGATTCCATCACAAAAAGACTTTTTTTCAATTGCAATCATTTTCGATGCTTTATTTTCATTTTATTTCTAAGCCACGTATATATCAACATTCCCATTAAATTGAACGCATGTATATCGGCTTAATGGCTTAATTTAGAGGTTGAAATGATTTTCGGTGATTTTGAAATGCCGCGACCCTCTTTAAAAGGTTAAAAAAGGTTTAGGCCTCAAATAAAAGTAAAATCCATGGGGACGTTGCAAATGGATTTACATGAAAAAACATGTAAATTACAAAACAGAGAATGACCACGTCAATCCAAATCATGGGTCAAACCCTTCGAGTGATTTTCAACATCCCTCAATTAAGAATTCGGTCAATCAAACACCTGATTCAATCCCAAAAGACTTCTTTTCAATTGCAATCATTTTCGATGCTTTATTTTCATTTTATTTCTAAGCCACGTATATATAAACACACCATTAAATGGAACGCATGTATATTGGCTTAATGGCTTAATTTAGATGCGTGAAATGATTTTCGGGGTTTTTGAAATGCCGCGACCCTCTTTAAAAGGTTAAAAAAGGTTTAGGCCTCAAATAAAAGTAAAATCCATGGGACGTTGCAAATGGATTTTCGGGGTTTTTGAAATGCCGCGACCCTCTTTAAAAGGTTAAAAAAGGTTTAGGCCTAAATAAAAGTAAATCCATGGGGACGTTGCAAATGATTTACGTGAAAATACATGTAAATTAAAAAACAGTGGAATGACCACGTCAATCCTAATCATGGGTCGAAACCTTCGAGTAATTTTCAACATCCCTCAATTAAGAACTTGGTCAATCAAACACCCGATTCACAACAAAAGACATTTTTTAAATTGTAATCATTTTCGAGGTTTTATTTTCATTTTATTTCAAAGCCTCGTATATATCAACATTCCCATTAAATAGAACGCATGTATATCGCCTTAATGGCTTCATTTTGATGTGTGAAATGATTTTCGGTGATTTTGAAATGTCGCGACCCTCTTTAAGAGGTTAAAGAGGTTTAAGCCTCAATGAAAGTAAAATCCAAGGGGACGTTGCAAATGGATTTACGTGAAAAACAAGTACATTACAAAACAGTGAATGACCACGTCAATCCAAATCATGTGTAAACCCCTTCGAGTGATTTTAACATCCCTCCATTAAGAACTCGGTCAATCAAAAACCTGATTCCATCACAAAAGTCTTTTTTCAATTGTAATCATTTTCGATGCTACATTTTATTTTATTTCTAAGCCTCGTATATCAACATTCCCATTAAATAGAACGCATGTATATCGGCTTAATGGCTTCATTTAGATCTGAGAAATGATTTTCGGTGATTTTGAAATGCTGCGACCCTCTTTAAGAGGTTAAAAAAGTAAAATCCATGGGGACGTTGCGAATGGATTTACATGAAAAACATGTAAATTACAAAACAGACAATGACCACGTCAATCCAAATAATGGGTCAAACCCTTCGAGTGATTTTCAACATCCCTCACTTAAGAACTTGGTCAATCAAACACCCGATTCCACCCAAAAAAGACATTCTTTAAATTGTTATCATTTTCGAGGCTTTATTTTCATTTATTTCAAAGCCTTGTATATATCAACATTCCCATTAAATAGAACGCGTGTATATCGCCTTAATGGCTTCATTTAGATGTGTGAAATGATATTTGGTGATTTTAAAATGCTGCGTCCCTCTTTAAGAGGTTAAAAAGGTTTAGGCCTCAAATAAAAGTAAAATCCAAGGGGACGTTGCAAATGGATTCACATGAATAACATGTAAATTACAAAACAGAGAATGACCACGTCAATCCAAATCATATGTCGAACACCTTCGAGTGGTTTTCACCATCTCTCAGATAAGAACTCGGTCAATCAAACACCTGATTCCATCACAAAAATACTTTTTTTCATTGCAATCATTTTCGATGCTTTATTTTCATTTTATTTCTAACCCCGTATATATCAACATTCCCATTAAATAGAACGCATGTATATCGCCTTAATGGCTTAATTTAGATGTGTGAAATGATTTTCGGTGATTTTGAAATGTCGCGGCCCTCTTTAAGAGGTTAAAAAGAGCTTTAAGCCACAAATAAAAGTAAAATCCAAGGGGACGTTGCAAATGGATTTACATGAAAAACATGTAAATTACAAAACAGAGATGACGACGTCAATCCAAATCATGTGTCAAACCCCTTGTAGTGATTTTCAACATCCCTCAATTAAGAACTCGGTCAATCAAACACCTGATTCCAATCACAAAAAGACTTTTTTTTCAATTGCAATCTTTTCGATGCTTTATTTTCATTTTATTTCTAAGCCACGTATATATCAACATTCCCATTAAATTGAACGCATGTATATCGGCTTAATGGCTTAATTTAGATGTGTGAAATGATTTTCGGTTTTTTGAAATGCCGCGACCCTTTAAAAGGTTAAAAAAGGTTTAGGCCTCAAATAAAAGTAAAATCCATGGGGACGTTGCAAATGGATTTACGTGAAAAACATGTAAATTACAAAACAGAGAATGACCACGTCAATCCAAATCATGGTCAAACCTTCGAGTGATTTTCAACATCCCTCAATTAAGAATTGGTCAATCAAAACACCTGATTCTAATCCCAAAAGACACTTTTCAATTGTAATCATTTTCGATGCTTTATTTTCATTTTATTTCAAAGCCTCGTATAATATAAACATTCCCATTAAATAGAACGCATGTATTTCTTAATGGCTTAATTTAGATGCGTGTGAAATGATTTTCGGTGTTTTTGAAATGCCGCGCCCTCTTTAAAAGGTTAAAAAAGGTTTAGGCCTCAAATAAAAGTAAATCCATGGGGACGTTGCAAATGGATTTACGTGAAAAACATGTAAATTAAAAAACAGAGAATGACCACGTCAATCCAAATCATGGGTCAAACCCTTCGAGTGATTTTCAACATCCCTCAATTAAGAACTTGGTCAATCAAAAACCCGAATCCACAACAAAAGACATTCTTTTAAACTGTAATCATTTTCGAGTTTATTTTCATTTTATTTCAAAGCCTCGTATATATCAACATTCCCATTAAATAGAACGCATGTATATCGGCTTAATTTAGATGGGTGAAATGATTTTCGGTGATTTTGAAATGTCGCGACCCTCTTTAAAAGGTTAAAAAAGTTTAAGCCTCAAATAAAAGTAAAATCCATGGGGACGTTGCAAATGGATTTACGTGAAAAAACAAGTAAATTAAAAAACAGAAGAATGACCACGTCAATCCAAATCATGGGTGTCAAACCCCTTCGAGTGATTTTCAACATCCCTCCATTAAGAACTCGGTCAATCAAAAACCTGATTCCATCACAAAAGTCTTTTTTCAATTGTAATCATTTTCGATGCTACATTTTCATTTTATTTCTAAGCCTCGTATATATCAACATTCCATTAAATAGAACGCATGTATATCGGCTTAATGGCTTCATTTAGATCTGAGAAATGATTTTCGGTGATTTTGAAATGCTGCGACCCTCTTTAAGAGGTTAAAAAAGTAAAAATCCATGGGGACGTTGCGAATGGATTTACATGAAAAAACATGTAAAATTACAAAACAGACAATGACCACGTCAATCCAAATAATGGGTCAAACCCTTCGAGTGATTTTCAACATCCCTCACTTAAGAACTTGGTCAATCAAACACCCGATTCCACCAAAAAAGACATTCTTTAAATTTTTATCATTTTCGAGGCTTTATTTTCATTTTATTTCAAAGCCTTGTATATATCAACATTCCCATTAAATAGAACGGTGTATATCGCCTTAATGGCTTCATTTAGATGTGTGAAATGATTTTTTGGTGATTTTAAAATGCTGCGTCCCTCTTTAAGAGATTAAAAAGGTTTAGGCCTCAAATAAAAGTAAAATCCAAGGGGACGTTGCAAATGGATTTACATGAATAACATGTAAATTACAAAACAGAGAATGATCACGTCAATCCAAATCATATGTCGAACACCTACGAGTGGTTTTCACCATCTCTCAGATAGAACTCGGTCAATCAAACACCTGATTCCATCACAAAATACTTTTTTTCAATTGCAATCATTTTCGATGCTTTATTTTCATTTTATTTCTAAGCCACGTATCTATCAACATTACCATTAAATTGAACGCATGTATATCGGCTTAATGGCTTAATTTAGAGGTGTGAAATGATTTTCGGTGATTTTGAAATGTCGCGGCCTCTTTAAGAGGTTAAAAGAGCTTTAAGCCACAAATAAAAATAAATCCAAGGGACGTTGCAAATGGATTTACATGAAAAACATGTAAATTACCAAAACAGAGAATGACGACGTCAATCCAAATCATGTGTCAAACCCTTGTAGTGATTTTCAACATCCCTCAATTAAGAACTCGTACATCAAACACCTGATTCCATCACAAAAGACTTTTTTCAATTGCAATCATTTTCGATGCTTTATTTTCATTTTATTTCTAAGCCACATATATATCAACATTCCCATTAAATTGAACGCATGTATATCGGCTTAATGGCTTATTTAGATGCGTGAAATGATTTTCGGGGTTTTTGAAATGCCGCGACCCTCTTTAAAAGGTTAAAAAAAGGTTTAGGCCTCAAATAAAAGTAAAATCCATGGGGACGTTGCAAATGGATTTACGTAAAAAACATGTAAATTAAAAAAAGAGAATGACCACGTCAATCCAAATCATGGGTCAAACCCTTCGTGTGATTTTCAACATCCCTCAATTAAGAACTTGGTCAATCAAAAACCCGAATCCACAACAAAAGACATTCTTTAAACTGTAATCAATTTCGAGTCTTTATTTTCATTTTATTTCAAAGCCTCGTATATATCAACATTCCCATTAAATAGGAACGCATGTATATCGCCTTAATGGATTTTGATGTGTGAAATGATTTTCGGTGATTTTGAAATGTCGCGACCCTCTTTAAGAGGTTAAAAGAGGTTTAAGCCTCAAATAAAGTAAAATCCAAGGGGACGTTGCAAATGGATTTACGTGAAAAACAAGTAAATTACAAAAAACAGTGAATGACCACGTCAATCCAAATCATGTGTCAAACCCCTTCGAGTGATTTTCAACATCCCTCCATTAAGAACTCGGTCAATCAAAAACCCTGATTCCATCACAAAAGTCTTTTTTCAATTGTAATCATTTTCGATGCTACATTTTCATTTTATTTCTAAGCCTCGTATATATCAACATTCCCATTAAATAGAACGCATGTATATCGGTTAATGGCTTCATTTAGATCTGAGAAATGATTTTCGGTGATTTTGAAATGCTGCGACCCTTTTTAAGAGGTTAAAAAGTAAAATCCATGGGGACGTTGCGAATGGATTTACATGAAAAACATGTAAATTACAAAACAAACAATGACCACGTCAATCCAAATAATGGGTCAAACCCCTTCGAGTGATTTTCAACATCCCTCACTTAAGAACTGGTCAATCAAAACAACGATTCCACCAAAAAGACATTCTTTAAATTGTTATCATTTTCGAGGCTTTATTTTTTTTATTTCAAAGCCTTTGTATATATCAACATTCCCATTAAATAGAACGCGTGTATATCGCCTTAATGGCTTCATTTAGATGTGTGAAAATGATTTTTGGTGATTTTGAAATGCTGCGTCCCTCTTTAAGAGGTTAAAAAGGTTTAGGCCTCAAATAAAAGTAAAATCCAGGGGACGTTTGCAAATGGATTTACATGAATACATGTAAATTACAAAACAGAGAATGACCACGTCAATCCAAATCATATGTCGAACACTTTCGAGTGGTTTCACCATCTCTCAATAAGAACTCGGTCAATCAAACCCCTGATTCCATCACAAAATACTTTTTTTTAAATGCAATCATTTTCGATGCTTTATTTTCATTTTATTTCTAAGCCTCGTATTATCAACATTACCATTAAATTGAACGCATGTATATCGGCCTTATGCTTATTTAGATGTGTGAAATGATTTTCGGTGATTTTAAATGTCTGCGGCCCTCTTTAAGAGGTTAAAAGAAGCTCTTTAAGCCACAAATAAAGTATAATCCAAGGGGACGTTGCAATGGATTTACATGAAAAACATGTAAATTACAAAACAGAGAATGACACGTCAATCCAAATC
>CM061225.1:50830090-51108093 GCA_030844895.1 Ambrosia x helenae
CCACGTCAATCCAAATCATGGGTCAAACCCTTCATGTGATTTTCACATCCCTCAATTAAGATCTTGGTCAATCAAAAACCCGAATCCACAACAAAAGACATTCTTAAACTGTAATCATTTTCGAGGCTTTATTTTCATTTTATTTCAAACCCTCGTATATTTTAATATTCCCATTAAATTAACGCATGTATATCGGCTTAATTTAGACGGGAAAATGATTTTCGGTGATTTTGAAATGCCGCGACCCTCTTAAAAGGTTAAAAAAGGTTTAGGGCCTCAAATAAAAGTAAAATCCATGGGACGTTGCAAATGGATTTACATGAAAAAACATGTAAATTACGAAACAAAGAATGACCACTTCAATCCAAATCATGGGTCAAACCTTCGAGTGATTTTCAACATCCCTCAATTAAGAATTCGGTCAATCCAAACACCTGTTCAATTTCAATCATTTTCGATGCTTTATTTTCATTTTATTTCTAAGCCACGTATATATCAACACGCCCATTAAATGGAACGCATGTATATCGGCTTAATGGCTTAATTTAGATGTGTGAAATGATTTTCGGGGTTTTTGAAATGCCGCGACCCTCTTTAAAAGGTTAAAAAAGGTTTAGGCCTCAAATAAAAGTAAAATCCATGGGGACGTTGCAAATGGATTTACGTGAAAAACATGTATATAAAAAAAAACAGAGAACGACCACGTCAATCCGAATCATGGGTCAAACCTTCGTGTGATTTTCAACATCCCTCAATTAAGAACTTGGTCAATCAAAAACTCGGATCCACAACAAAAGACATTCTTTAAACTGTAATCATTTTCAAGTCTTTATTTTCATTTTATTTCAAAGCCTCGTATATATCAATATTCCCATTAAATAGAACGCATGTATATCGGCTTAATTTAGACGGTGAAATGATTTTCGGTGATTTTAAAATGCCGCGATCCTCTTTAAAAGGTTAAAAAAGGTTTAGGCCTCAAATAAAAGTAAAATCCATGGGGACGTTGCAAATGGATTTACGTGAAAAAACATGTAAATTAAAAACAGAGAATGACCACGTCAATCCAAATCATGGTCCAACCCTTCGTGTGATTTTCAACATCCCTTAATTAAGAACTTGGTCAATCAATAACCCGAATCCACAACAAAGACATTCTTTAAACTGTAATCATTTTCGAGGCTTTATTTTCATTTTATTTCAATGCCTCGTATATATCAATATTCCCATTAAATAGAACGCATATATATCGGCTTAATTAGACGGGTGAAATGATTTTCGGTGATTTTGAAATGCCGCGACCCTCTTTAAAAAGGTTAAAAAAGGTTTAGGGCGTCAAATGAAAGTAAAATCCCAGGGGACGTTGCAAATGGATTTACGTGAAAAACAAGTAAATTACAAAACAGAGAATGACCACGTCAATCCAAATCATGGGTCAAACCCTTCGAGTAATTTTCAACATCCCTCAATTAAGAACTTGGTCAATCAAACACCCAATTCCACAACAAAAGACATTCTTTAAATTGTAATCATTTTCAAAGCTTTATTTTCATTTTATTTCAAAGCCTCGTATACATCAACATTCCCATTAAATAGAACGCATGTATATCGCCTTAATGGCTTCATTTTGATGTGTGAAATGATTTTCGGAGATTTTGAAATGTTCGCGACCCTCTTTAAGAGGTTAAAAGTGGTTTAAGCCCTCAAATGGAAAGTAAAATCCAAGGGGACGTTGCAAATGGATTTACGTGAAAAACAAGTAAATTACAAAACAGAGAATGACCACGTCAATCCAAATCATGGGTCAAACCTTCGAGTAATTTTCAACATCCCTCAATTAAGAACTTGGTCAATCAAACACACCAATTCCACAACAAAAGACATTCTTTAAATTGTAATCATTTTCAAGGCTTTATTTTCATTTTATTTTAAAGCCTCGTATACATCAACATTCCCATTAATTAGAACGCATGTATATCGCCTTAATGGCTTCATTTTGATGTGTGAAATGATTTTCGGTGATTTTGAAATGTCGCGACCCTCTTTAAGAGGTTAAAAGAGGTTTAAGCCTCAAATGAAAGTAAAATTCAAGGGGACGTTGCAAATGGATTTACGTGAAAAACAAGTAAATTACAAAACAGTGAATGACCACGTCAATCCAAATCATGTGTCAAACCCCTTCGAGTGATTTTCAACATCCCTCCATTAAAACTCGGTCAATCAAAAACCTGATTCCATCACAAAAGTCTTTTTCAATGTAATCATTTTCGATGCTACATTTTCATTTTATTTCTAAGCCTCGTATATATCAACATTCCCATTAAATAGAACGCATGTATATCGGCTTAATGGCTTCATTTAGATCTGAGAAATGATTTTCGGTGATTTTGAAATGCTGCGACCCTCTTTAAGAGGTTAAAAAAGTAAAATCCATGGGGACGTTGCGAATGGATTTACATGAAAAACATGTAAATTAGAAAACAGACAATGACCACGTCAATCCAAATAATGGGTCAAACCCTTCGAGTGATTTTCAACATCTCTCACTTAAGAACTTGGTCAATCAAACACCCGATTCCACCAAAAAAGACATTCTTTAAAGTGTTATCATTTTCGAGGCTTTATTTTCATTTTATTTCAAAGCCTTGTATATATCAACATTCCCATTAAATAGAACGTGTGTATATCGCCTTATGGCTTTTATTTAGATGTGTGAAATGATTTTGGTGATTTTAAAATGCTGCGTCCCTCTTTAAGAGGTTAAAAAGGTTTAGGCCTCAAATAAAAGTAAAATCCAAGGGGACGTTGCAAATGGATTTACATGAATAACATGTAAATTAAAAAACAGAGAATGACCACGTCAATCCAAATCATATGTCGAACACCTTCGAGTGGTTTTCACCATCTCTCAGATAAGAACTCGGTCAATCAAACACCTGATTTCATCACAAAATACTTTTTTTTAATTGCAATCATTTTTTATGCTTTATTTTCATTTTATTTCTAAGCCACGTATCTATCAACATTACCATTATATTGAACGCATGTATATCGGCTTAATGGCCTAATTTAGATGTGTGAAATGATTTTCGGTGATTTTGGAATGTCGCGGCCCTCTTTAAGAGGTTAAAAGAGCTTTAAGCAACAAATAAAAGTAAAATCCAAGGGGACTTTGCAAATGGATTTACATGAAAAACATGTAAATTACAAAACAGAGAATGACGACGTCAATCCAAATCATGGGTCAAACCTTCGAGTGATTTTCAACATCCCTCAATTAAGAATTCGGTCAATCAAACACCTGATTCAATCCCAAAAGACTTTTTTTTCAATTGCAATCATTTTCGATGCTTTATTTTCATTTTATTTCTAAGCCACGTATATATCAACACGCCCATTAAATTGAACGCATGTATATCGCTTAATAGCTTAATTTAGAGGTGTGAAATGATTTTCGGTGATTTTGAAATGTCGCGACCCTCTTTAAAAGGTTAAAAAAGGTTTAGGCCTCAAATAAAAGTAAAATCCATGGGGAACGTTGCAAATGGATTTACATGAAAAACATGTAAATTACAAAACAGAGAATGACCACGTCAATCCAAATCATGGGTCAAACTCTTCGAGTGATTTTCAACATCCCTCAATTAAGAATTCGGTCAATCAAACACCTGATTCAATCCTAAAAGACTTTTTTTCAATTGCAATCATTTTCGATGCTTTATTTTCATTTTATTTCTAAGCCACGTATATATCAACACGCCCATTAAATGGAACGCATGTATATCGGCTTAATGGCTTAATTTAGATGTGTGAAATGATTTTCGGGGTTTTTGAAATGCCGCGACCCTCTTTAAAAGGTTAAAAAGGTTTAGGCCTCAAATAAAAGTAAAATCCATGGGGTCGTTGCAAATGGATTTACGTGAAAAACATGTAAATTAAAAACCGAGAATGACCACGTCAATCCAAATCATGGGTCAAACCCTTCGTGTGATTTTCAACATCCCTCAATTAAAAACTTGGTCAATCAAAAACCCGAATCCACAACAAAAGACATTCTTTAAACTGTAATCATTTTCGAGTCTTTATTTTCATTCTATTTCAAAGCCTCGTATATATCAATATTCCCATTAATAGAACGCATGTATATCGGCTTAATTTAGACGGGTGAAATGATTTTTCGGTGATTTTGAAATGCCGCGACTCTCTTTAAAAGGTTAAAAAAGGTTTAGGCCTCAAATAAAAGTAAAATCCATGGGGATGTTGCAAATGGATTTATGTGAAAAACATGTAAATTAAAAAACAGAGAATGACCCCGTCAATCCAAATCATGGGTCAAACCCTTCGAGTAATTTTCAACATCCCTCAATTAAGAACTTGGTCAATCAAACACCCAATTCCACAACAAAAGACATTCTTTAAATTGTAATCATTTTCAAGGCTTTTATTTTCATTTTATTTCAAAGCCTTGTATATATCAACATTCCCATTAAATAGAACGCGTGTATATCGGCTTAATGGCTTCATTTAGATCTGAGAAATGATTTTCGGTGATTTTGAAATGCTGCGACCCTCTTTAAGAGGTTAAAAAAGTAAAATCCATGGGACGTTGCGAATGGATTTACATGAAAAACATGTAAATTAAAAAACAGACAATGACCACGTCAATCCAAATAATGGGTCAAACCCTTCGAGTGATTTTCAACATCCCTCACTTAAGAACTTGGTCAATCAAACACCCGATTCCACCAAAAAAGACATTCTTTAAATTGTTATCATTTTCGAGGCTTTATTTTCATTTTATTTCAAAGCCTTGTATATATCAACATTCCCATTAAATAGAACGCGTGTATATCGCCTTAATGGCTTCATTTAGATGTGTGAAATGATTTTTGGTGATTTTAAAATGATGCGTCCCTCTTTAAGAGGTTAAAAAGGTTTAGGCCTCAAATAAAAGTAAAATCCAACGGGATGTTGCAAATGGATTTACATGAATAACATGTAAATTACAAAACAGAGAATGACCATGTCAATCCAAATCATATGTCGAACACCTTCGAGTGGTTTTCACCATCTCTCATATAAGAACTCGGTCAATCAAACACCTGATTCCATCACAAAATACTTTTTTTTAATATGCTTTATTTTCATTTTATTTCTAAGCCACGTATCAATCAACATTACCATTATATTGAACGCATGTATATCGGCTAAATGGCCTAATTTAGATGTGTGAAATGATTTTCGGTGATTTTGAAATGTCGCGGCCCTCTTTAAGAGGTTAAAAGAGCTTTTTTTTTGGAAAAAGGGGAACACACCCGGCAAACATTTATTGATCAAAAAAGAAATTACAAGACAAGGACAAACTCAAGCCCGGGACATAAACCCAAGACTAAAAGAAAGCCCAAAAAACAAAAAACAACCTAATAAGTCCAAATAAAATAAAACAAAGGCCCAACAATAGTAATATTATAAGCCCAACAAATGCTTTCCAAATAAACTCGGAACGATCCAGCATGCGAGCCCACATCCATACCAGCCCAAGTGCCATCTTCCCAATGAATCATAGCAATAATCCATAGCCCACCATTCCATCTTTTCACGTCCCTCTTCAAAAGCCCAATAACACAACACTTGACATACCCATAAACCACCAGGCCCAAGCGCTGTATACTCATTATATTAAATCCAAAATTCACCAGCCAGCCCAAACAACTACACAGCCCATTCTTTAAGTACCAGCCCAACAGAATTCCAAATTCCATAATAATCAGCCGGCCCACACTCACACCAAGGGGACGTTGCAAATGGATTTACATGAAAAACATGTAAATTACAAAACAGAGAATGACGACGTCAATCCAAATCATGTGTCAAACCCCTTGTGGTGATTTTCAACATCCCTCAATTAAGAACTCGGTCAATCAAACACCTGATTCCGTCACAAAAGACTTTTTTTCAATTGCAATCATTTTTGATGCTTTATTTTCATTTTATTTTTAAGCCACATATATATCAACATTCCCATTAAATTGAACGCGTGTATATCGGCTTAATGGCTTAATTTGGAGGTGTGAAATGGTTTTCGGTGATTTTGAAATGCCGCGACCCTCTTTAAAAGGTTAAAAAGGTTTAGGCCTCAAATAAAAGTAAAAATCCATGGAGACGTTGCAAATGGATTTACATGAACAACATGTAAATTACAAAACAGAGAATGAACACGTCAATCCAAATCATGGGTCAAACCCTTCGTGTGATTTTCAACATCCCTCAATTAAGAACTTGGTCAATCAAAAACCCGAATCCACAACAAAAGACATTCTTTAAAGTATAATCATTTTCGAGGCTTTATGTTCATTTTATTTCAAAGCCTCGTATATATCAATATTCCCATTAAATACAACGCATGTATATCGACTTAATGGCTTAATTTAGACGTGTGAAATGATTTTCGGTGATTTTGAAATGCCGCGACCCTCTTTAAAAGGTTAAAAAAGTAAAATCCATGGGACGTTGCGAATGGATTTACATGAAAACATGTAAATTACAAAACAGACAATGACCACGTCAATCCAAATAATGGGTCAAACCCTTCGAGTGATTTTCAAAATCCCTCACTTAAGAACTTGGTCATTCAAACACCCGATTCCACAAAAAAATACATTCTTTAAATTGTTATCATTTTCGAGGCTTTATTTTCATTTTATTTCAAAGCCTTGTATATATCAACATTCCCATTAAAAAAAACGCTTGTATATCGCCTTAATGGCTTCATTTAGATGTGTGAAATAATTTTTGGTGATTTTAAAATGCTGCGACCCTCTTTAAGAGGTTAAAAAGGTTTTGGCCTCAAATAAAAGTAAAATCCAAGGGGACGTTGCAAATGGATTTACATGAATAATATGTAAATTACAAAACAGAGAATGACCACGTCAATCCAAATCATATGTCGAACACCTTCGAGTGATTTTCACCATCTCTCAGATAAGAACTCGGTCAATCAAACACCTGATTCCATCACAAAGACTTTTTTTTAATTGCAATCATATTCGATGCTTTATTTTCATTTTATTTCTAAGCCACGTATCTATCAACATTACCATTAAATTAAACGCATGTATATCAGGCTTATTGGCTTAATTTAGATGTGTGAATTGATTTTCGGTGATTTTTATTAGAATCTGGAATCTTTGATAAGTCAACGTTTTCATTTATTCGTTTTAATGAATAAATGATTACATTCCTTATATTACCTCATTCACTTCATGCCCCATTAAAACTTCATTGTGTCCCTTACAAATCATGTCTCCACGTCGCAGCACTCGCCTTAACAATAGTGACAATCAAGATGAAGTGAATAGCAACGACCACAACACTAACCACATTAATGGGGTGATGCCCAACTAGCTGCTATTATTTCCCAACAAATGGCACAACGAATCACAACTCTGGTTTCTAACTTGTTGGCTCAAGTCATCCAAATGAATGGGAACAGCAATGGAAATGGAAATGGCAATGGAAATCACGTAAAGAACAGGACCTTAGTTCGGAAAAGCAAGAAAACAAGTATTGTGGCCGTAGTTACTACCGAGAACCGGAAATGTAAGACCAGGGATCCTGATGTAAACCTCACTACCCAAGTTTCTAACAAGAGACCTCATACAAGAAACTTTCCATTGTGTAACACATGCAATCGACATCATCCCACTATTTCAGCGTGTCATTTGTGCACCAATTGTGGTAGGTATGGCCATCTGGTCAACACATGTCGTGAGTCCCCAAACCCTAATACCAACCAACCAACCAACCCTGCTCAGGTTGCTAATGTTAATCGTCCTGGTAAATACAACTATGGTTAATGCTATGAATGTGGAAACCCAAATCACTTCCGTAACCGATGCCCTAAACTAAACAGAGATCAAGACCCTCCAGCTACCTAACCGCAAGTCTCACCATTTGACTATTAGTTGCTTTTTAATTCTATGTATGGACACTTTTTGATTCAAGTAATAAATTCAAGTATTATCATAACATCTGAGTGCATGCTTGTTTGAATGTGAACTAATTGCTATAATCATACTTGCTTACTTGTACAACAATTAGTTGACTACCAAACAACCTACTCAACGATTGGTAGAGGTCATCATGTCTTTCCAACAGTCGGGAGAGGCCCTACAACCTGCTCAACGACTGGTGGAGACTATCGAACCGGCTCAACAATCGGTAGAGTCATAAAAGGACGCAAAACCCTAATGTAAGGTAAATTGGTAATTACGGTCCGGAACGTAATCATGAACTTACAGGTACGTTAAGGTAGTGTGGAATTTTATCAAGGTTTTCGGTAGTTGACCAATTGTATACCTAGTGTTTTTCTTTTAACTTCGGGACGAAGTTCCTAAAAGTAAGGGAGACTGTAACATCGCAAAATTTTCCCAAAATTTTAATACATAAAAAGCCCTTATATATATATATAAATATATATATATATATATATATATTTTATTACACCTTTATCATTAATATTATACAAATGTGCCTAAGTCTTTATTTATCCTAACTCACAACTTATATACATACATAAATGTAAATAAATAATAATAATAATAATAATAATAATAATATGATTCTAAATTCTTTTTTTCTTCACATACAAGATTTTTTTTTTTTTAAATAAAGCCTTGAGTCAAATAGTCAAAGTCCTAGTCAAAGTCTTAGTCAAATAGTCAATTCATCATAAAACCTTACTTTATGGTATTGACCAATTTTAATGGCTAATTGACTCCAAAACTAGTATAAAAACCCACCTATGACCCATTATACTTTGCACCTCTAAATCGATTGTTTCAATCCGATTAAACTTTCCCTCATACCTTTCTTCTATAGTCTATTACTTCTACAATTGAAGCTTTGATTATAAGCTCTTGTAATTGGCGAATTGGAAGCTTGATATTCTTTCTTTTTCGTTTTCTTCAATTTGGACTAGCTACGTTGTTGAGTCTTTGGGATTCGCCTCGCATACATTCACAACACATTATTCTATTTTTTTTACGAGACATAACATTTTGCTAAGGTGAGTTTTACATAGCCCTTTTCTATTTATCACCATTTTTGGGTGAAACATGTTACAACATTATTTATGCAATTCAATCATCAATGTGTCTATGTGTATTTCTATGTTGCATTATGTTGAACATGACTAGGGTAAGCACAATTCTAGCATAAACATTCATCAGCCAAACGGTATACATTGATAGATCTATTGGACTGACAATCCCACCCGGATACGTGCCTCCTACAAAGGTTACGTGGGTGTTTGTTACTGCAATATAAACGAGTGAACCATGAGCGTATGGGATGTACCACAATACAACAGTCACAAGGTTGATTATGCACTCGATTTACTTCTAGTATGTTTTCGCATATGGACTAGATTGCCATGACACATGAATTGCACAACAATTTTATTCGATTATCAAAACCTATGTAATTCTCACCAACTTTTGTTGACCCAAAATATTTTCAACTTAACATGTTTCAGGTTCTACTTGCTTGAAGATTTGACTTAATGCTTGAAGAAATGTGCATAGTTTTTATTCAGTTTGATGTACGAATTCTTGTAGAACAATTGTATGTAATTCATTTAAATCATATAATGAAATCTATTATTTTCCATGAGCTACTGAACAATCATCAATACGTGACATCCCGATGTTTCCGCCATCGGTTGGGGTGTTACAGATTGGTATCAGAGCCATGGTTATAGGGAATTAGGTTATTAGAAAAATAATCTAGTCTATAACCATAGGATTTAACCATTACTTGCTTCTTTTACTTGCTATTCTCTATCTCCCTCCTACTTCTTATCCCTACAGAAGGTTGCTCTCCATCACTGGATCCACTCTTAGACTAATAAGGCAAAACCCTCAGGTTTAACCTGAACCACCTTGAGATCTCGTCGAAGTTCTAGATTTTAATAACGAACACGTGCAATCTGGAAGGGTGAACGCCTGTATTCTGAGTCTTCTGTCTAGGCTGGCATTGCGCATATATCCCAATCAGACGAGGGACCCGGATGCCTACCTGGGAATTCTCGGGATGAGTGTTCACTTATAGGCTAAAGCATGTCTTCACTATGTTATTAGAATCTGGAATCTTTGATAAGTCAACGTTTTCATTTATTCGTTTTAATGAATAAATGATTACATTCCTTATATTACCTCATTCACTTCATGCCCCATTAAAACTTCATTGTGTCCCTTACAAATCATGTCTCCACGTCGCAGCACTCGCCTTAACAATAGTGACAATCAAGATGAAGTGAATAGCAACGACCACAACACTAACCACATTAATGGGGGTGATGCCCAACTAGCTGCTATTATTTCCCAACAAATGGCACAACGAATCACAACTCTGGTTTCTAACTTGTTGGCTCAAGTCATCCAAATGAATGGGAACAACAATGGAAATGGAAATGGCAATGGAAATCACGTAAAGAACAGGACCTTAGTTCGGAAAGGCAAGAAAACAAGTATTGTGGCCGTAGTTACTACCGAGAACCGGAAACGTAAGACCAGGGATCCTGATGTAAACCTCACTACCCAAGTTTCTAACAAGAGACCTCATACAAGAAACTTTCCATTGTGTAACACATGCAATCGACATCATCCCACTATTTCAGCGTGTCGTTTGTGCACCAATTGTGGTAGGTATGGCCATCTGGTCAACACATGTCGTGAGTCCCCAAACCCTAATACCAACCAACCAACCAACCCTCCCTGCTCAGGTTGCTAATGTTAATCGTCCTGGTAAATACAACTATGGTTAATGCTATGAATGTGGAAACCCAAATCACTTCCGTAACCGATGCCCTAAACTAAACAGAGATCAAGACCCTCCAGCTACCTAACCGCAAGTCTCACCATTTGACTATTAGTTGCTTTTTAATTCTATGTATGGACACTTTTTGATTCAAGTAATAAATTCAAGTATTATCATAACATCTGAGTGCATGCTTGTTTGAATGTGAACTAATTGCTATAATCATACTTGCTTACTTGTACAACAATTAGTTGACTACCAAACAACCTACTCAACGATTGGTAGAGGTCATCATGTCTTTCCAACAGTCGGGAGAGGCCCTACAACCTGCTCAACGACTGGTGGAGACTATCGAACCGGCTCAACAATCGGTAGAGTCATAAAAGGACGCAAAACCCTAATGTAAGGTAAATTGGTAATTACGGTCCGGAACGTAATCATGAACTTACAGGTACGTTAAGGTAGTGTGGAATTTTATCAAGGTTTTCGGTAGTTGACCAATTGTATACCTAGTGTTTTTCTTTTAACTTCGGGACGAAGTTCCTAAAAGTAAGGGAGACTGTAACATCGCAAAATTTTCCCCAAAATTTTAATACATAAAAAGCCCTTATATATATATATATATATATATATATATATATATATATATATATTTTATTACACCTTTATCATTAATATTATACAAATGTGCCTAAGTCTTTATTTATCCTAACTCACAACTTATATACATACATAAATGTAAATAAATAATAATAATAATAATAATAATAATAATAATATGATTCTAAATTCTTTTTTTCTTCACATACAAGATTTTTTTTTTTTTTAAATAAAGCCTTGAGTCAAATAGTCAAAGTCCTAGTCAAAGTCTTAGTCAAATAGTCAATTCATCATAAAACCTTACTTTATGGTATTGACCAATTTTAATGGCTAATTGACTCCAAAACTAGTATAAAAACCCACCTATGACCCATTATACTTTGCACCTCTAAATCGATTGTTTCAATCCGATTAAACTTTCCCTCATACCTTTCTTCTATAGTCTATTACTTCTACAATTGAAGCTTTGATTATAAGCTCTTGTAATTGGCGAATTGGAAGCTTGATATTCTTTCTTTTTCGTTTTCTTCAATTTGGACTAGCTACGTTGTTGAGTCTTTGGGATTCGCCTCGCATACATTCACAACACATTATTCTATTTTTTTTACGAGACATAACATTTTGCTAAGGTGAGTTTTACATAGCCCCTTTTCTATTTATCACCATTTTGGGGTGAAACATGTTACAACATTATTTATGCAATTCAATCATCAATGTGTCTATGTGTATTTCTATGTTGCATTATGTTGAACATGACTAGGGTAAGCACAATTCTAGCATAAACATTCATCAGCCAAACGGTATACATTGATAGATCTATTGGACTGACAATCCCACCCGGATACGTGCCTCCTACAAAGGTTACGTGGGTGTTTGTTACTGCAATATAAACGAGTGAACCATGAGCGTATGGGATGTACCACAATACAACAGTCACAAGGTTGATTATGCACTCGATTTACTTCTAGTATGTTTTCGCATATGGACTAGATTGCCATGACACATGAATTGCACAACAATTTTATTCGATTATCAAAACCTATGTAATTCTCACCAACTTTTGTTGACCCAAAATATTTTCAACTTAACATGTTTCAGGTTCTACTTGCTTGAAGATTTGACTTAATGCTTGAAGAAATGTGCATAGTTTTTATTCAGTTTGATGTACGAATTCTTGTAGAACAATTGTATGTAATTCATTTAAATCATATAATGAAATCTATTATTTTCCATGAGCTACTGAACAATCATCAATACGTGACATCCCGATGTTTCCGCCATCGGTTGGGGTGTTACAGATTGGTATCAGAGCCATGGTTATAGGGAATTAGGTTATTAGAAAAATAATCTAGTCTATAACCATAGGATTTAACCATTACTTGCTTCTTTTACTTGCTATTCTCTATCTCCCTCCTACTTCTTATCCCTACGAGAAGGTTGCTCTCCATCACTGGATCCACTCTTAGACTAATAAGGCAAAACCCTCAGGTTTAACCTGAACCACCTTGAGATCTCGTCGAAGTTCTAGATTTTAATAACGAACACGTGCAATCTGGAAGGGTGAACGCCTGTATTCTGAGTCTTCTGTCTAGGCTGGCATTGCGCATATATCCCAATCAGACGAGGGACCCGGATGCCTACCTGGGAATTCTCGGGATGAGTGTTCACTTATAGGCTAAAGCATGTCTTCACTATGTTATTAGAATCTGGAATCTTTGATAAGTCAACGTTTTCATTTATTCGTTTTAATGAATAAATGATTACATTCCTTATATTACCTCATTCACTTCATGCCCCATTAAAACTTCATTGTGTCCCTTACAAATCATGTCTCCACGTCGCAGCACTCGCCTTAACAATAGTGACAATCAAGATGAAGTGAATAGCAACGACCACAACACTAACCACATTAATGGGGTGATGCCCAACTAGCTGCTATTATTTCCCAACAAATGGCACAACGAATCACAACTCTGGTTTCTAACTTGTTGGCTCAAGTCATCCAAATGAATGGGAACAACAATGGAAATGGAAATGGCAATGGAAATCACGTAAAGAACAGGACCTTAGTTCGGAAAGGCAAGAAAACAAGTATTGTGGCCGTAGTTACTACCGAGAACCGGAAACGTAAGACCAGGGATCCTGATGTAAACCTCACTACCCAAGTTTCTAACAAGAGACCTCATACAAGAAACTTTCCATTGTGTAACACATGCAATCGACATCATCCCACTATTTCAGCGTGTCGTTTGTGCACCAATTGTGGTAGGTATGGCCATCTGGTCAACACATGTCGTGAGTCCCCAAACCCTAATACCAACCAACCAACCAACCAACCCTGCTCAGGTTGCTAATGTTAATCGTCCTGGTAAATACAACTATGGTTAATGCTATGAATGTGGAAACCCAAATCACTTCCGTAACCGATGCCCTAAACTAAACAGAGATCAAGACCCTCCAGCTACCTAACCGCAAGTCTCACCATTTGACTATTAGTTGCTTTTTAATTCTATGTATGGACACTTTTTGATTCAAGTAATAAATTCAAGTATTATCATAACATCTGAGTGCATGCTTGTTTGAATGTGAACTAATTGCTATAATCATACTTGCTTACTTGTACAACAATTAGTTGACTACCAAACAACCTACTCAACGATTGGTAGAGGTCATCATGTCTTTCCAACAGTCGGGAGAGGCCCTACAACCTGCTCAACGACTGGTGGAGACTATCGAACCGGCTCAACAATCGGTAGAGTCATAAAAGGACGCAAAACCCTAATGTAAGGTAAATTGGTAATTACGGTCCGGAACGTAATCATGAACTTACAGGTACGTTAAGGTAGTGTGGAATTTTATCAAGGTTTTCGGTAGTTGACCAATTGTATACCTAGTGTTTTTCTTTTAACTTCGGGACGAAGTTCCTAAAAGTAGGGGAGACTGTAACATCGCAAAATTTTCCCCAAAATTTTAATACATAAAAAGCCCTAATATATATATATATATATATATATATATTTTTATTACACCTTTATCATTAATATTATACAAATGTGCCTAAGTCTTTATTTATCCTAACTCACAACTTATATACATACATAAATGTAAATAAATAATAATAATAATAATAATAATAATAATAATAATAATAATAATAATAATATGATTCTAAATTCTTTTTTTCTTCACATACAAGATTTTTTTTTTTTTTTTTAAATAAAGCCTTGAGTCAAATAGTCAAAGTCCTAGTCAAAGTCTTAGTCAAATAGTCAATTCATCATAAAACCTTACTTTATGGTATTGACCAATTTTAATGGCTAATTGACTCCAAAACTAGTATAAAAACCCACCTATGACCCATTATACTTTGCACCTCTAAATCGATTGTTTCAATCCGATTAAACTTTCCCTCATACCTTTCTTCTATAGTCTATTACTTCTACAATTGAAGCTTTGATTATAAGCTCTTGTAATTGGCGAATTGGAAGCTTGATATTCTTTCTTTTTCGTTTTCTTCAATTTGGACTAGCTACGTTGTTGAGTCTTTGGGATTCGCCTCGCATACATTCACAACACATTATTCTATTTTTTTTTACGAGACATAACATTTTGCTAAGGTGAGTTTTACATAGCCCCTTTTCTATTTATCACCATTTTTGGGGTGAAACATGTTACAACATTATTTATGCAATTCAATCATCAATGTGTCTATGTGTATTTCTATGTTGCATTATGTTGAACATGACTAGGGTAAGCACAATTCTAGCATAAACATTCATCAGCCAAACGGTATACATTGATAGATCTATTGGACTGACAATCCCACCCGGATACGTGCCTCCTACAAAGGTTACGTGGGTGTTTGTTACTGCAATATAAACGAGTGAACCATGAGCGTATGGGATGTACCACAATACAACAGTCACAAGGTTGATTATGCACTCGATTTACTTCTAGTATGTTTTCGCATATGGACTAGATTGCCATGACACATGAATTGCACAACAATTTTATTCGATTATTAAAACCTATGTAATTCTCACCAACTTTTGTTGACCCAAAATATTTTCAACTTAACATGTTTCAGGTTCTACTTGCTTGAAGATTTGATTTAATGCTTGAAGAAATGTGCATAGTTTTTATTCAGTTTGATGTACGAATTCTTGTAGAACAATTGTATGTAATTCATTTAAATCATATAATGAAATCTATTATTTTCCATGAGCTACTGAACAATCATCAATACGTGACATCCCGATGTTTCCGCCATCGGTTGGGGTGTTACACACCACATGCGTCTCACATTCACCACCGGTTATAACCACCACCACAGCCGTAGCGACGACCGTGCCTATTAACCGTGTTTCGTCGTCGTCGTCGTCGCATCATACCACCACCATAACCATCACCACTACAGCCACCACCGAACGCCACCATCGGCCACAACCAAATCCACACAAGAGAGCGAAACTACGAACTAACCTGGAACTAATGCCAAGAACGAACTCTGACCTCTTGATTCCTTTACGTGCTTGATTCCGATAACCGTAAACCTTGGGTTCCAAGGGGTAACGATTGTAATGCTTAAGTTAGGTTTTAGGTGCCGCCATAGGGTTTTGGAATATGATGAGGAACGATTGAATGGCGAGACAGCATAATTTAAAGAGAGACTTTGATTAGAAATTACACCTTAGCCCCCTTAAGTTCTAATAGGATGATAACTTGTTCCCAAAGTTATTAAATCCTATTTATCAATAATAACATATGGGTCCCTCTAATTTTTGTTTAAACTTGTGGCTTAACCCCAAATCTAAATAACAAAACTTCAATTAAAGGTTAATCTGTCCCTCCAAGGCCACTATTTAAGCACATGACGCCCAAAACTCGTTTGTCAAAACCACATTGAACTAATCAACTAAATATACTTATTAGTAAATTTCGGGATGTTACAAGTCTACCCTCCTTATAATAGGATTCGTCCTCGAATCCTCTTGGATAGGGAACCACCAAAGGTGATGTTTTGAGAATAACCTGCTAAGATTATAATAACTACAGGTATAGATGAATAGCCTTCTACTGCTATTCGGATCAACTTACTTCTACACAAGACAGAACATTCATATGATCATCTTAGGCTACAACTCAGAACAGAAAAGTAACAATAGACCACCAACAACGTTGATCAAGTGCGATCGGTTGTCTATGCCACTACAATGTTCTAAATGTTCCCCAACACGTCACACTAGGGTTCTACCTACCACGTATTGAACATAGAAATTAAGGAATAACATCCACACATACTTTAAAGAATAAAGACAATATGATGCATTGAGGCAACATCCCCACCTAACATATTGTGCATTTATTCCCTAAACTTCAAATACTGCCTCCAAATGTAAAGGCATTAACCTCCTACATATAACTTCATGCCATTAAGCATTTAGAAGGAAAATATATAGACATATTTCAAAATTAAAGGATTACCTCTTGGCGTGCAGCTACCCGTAGTGGCATTTCTAGTTTTTTTTTTGGTCCCATTCCCAGTTTAAGTCTAAACATCAAGGATGCCCAGATCTCTTAAACAAATGCTCTGATACCAACTTGTAAGACCCGCAAAACCGGTGTCAAACAGTTGGGTTAATATTTTCTTAAATATGCAAAAACATAAGTAAATTTTTCTTTGAAAGAGTATCTATACGCAGCGGAATATCATTTAGAATAAAATTTACAACTCACATGAAAATTTTTTACTCAAATGTAAATCAAATTTAAAATTTATCATGAGTAAACAAAAGTTGTCTTCCACTAGAAATGCCTTCAATTGCCGGGTAGCTCCGTGCATCGCCAAGCAGTCATCAATCCATCTCTTTTAACCTGAAATCAATCTAACGTGCATGCAAAAGTCAGCTACGCCGAGTGAGTTCAAGTTTTATAAATTTTAACAAGTAATTTGTCAAAACAAGAATTAACAAAATACCTCAACCTCAGAGTTAACAATAAGCGCAATCCGCTAACTAGTTTTCCCCCAAGCATTTAAAAATTCAAAGTCTAGGATAGGCATACTCTGCCTAATTACCTCAAACTTCTATTGTCAAATATAACATTAAGCGCATCCCGCTTTTCAACACAAAGTACAATCCAATCTATTTAAGCAAATAATTCAAACCAAAGCTAGAGATCAAAGCAGGCATATCCCACCTATGTCATAGCTCAGTTTATAAAAATACACATAATATAATTCAAACCAAAGCTAGAGATCAAAGTAGACATATCCCACCTCTGTCATAGCTCAGTTTATAAGAATACATATAATATGAACTATGCAACATTCCTGACTCGAAACCAAGACCAGAGATCAGAGCAGGCATATCCCACTTCTGTCATAGCCCAGTTCGACATATCAGGTACCTCTCAACAAAGTCTATTATATATAATAACAAGTATAACATAAACTAAGCAACAACCATGACATAAAACCAATACCTTAGATCAGAGCAGGCATATCCCACTTCTGTCATGGCCTAGTTTATAAGGTCAGGTAGTCGCCAAACATAGTTTATATATTTATAGAAACTCATATAACTTAAACCGATATATACACACATATATATAGGTACCTTCATTTTTATTTACGTATAAACATAAACAACTATCCGAATATATATTTTATTCTAGTTGCCTTCAAACATGTAGGTATAAAAACATAATAACCTACTTGCATTTTAAGCCTAGAAAAATATATTTGAGTTAGTATGGATTTCGTTCGTACGTAAAAAAAATATTTATAACTTCACACTAGACGCATTCCGCCTACTTACGTTTCATGCCAAAATAATATATTTATTAACATGAATTTCATTTGTACACAAAAATATTTATAACTTCATAGAAAATATTTTCGTGACTTCATAAAAATTAACATGCACGTTAGCCCAAAATATTTAGAAAAACAGTAACTAAAAGAGTGGGCACAAGAACTCACAGATAGTAAAGTTTCCAAATGTAGTGAAGCTTTTAAGTCCACAAGCTAAACCGCATTAAACCGCGACTCGTCTCGTGCATAACTTACAACATCCTTACTTCACATAGTAGCTTCAACCACAACCTATCCATGATTCATGAATCCAATGCATAAACACTTACGTGACTTTTATTATTCCAACATAATGCTACCAAGGTCCACCATAATTACCACCTGACTTTAACTTCCTCTCCATCCTCATGTATAAAAACTCCACACACATTCTAGATTCCATGATACACACACATCTTAAACACATGTGCACCTTCAAGCTACTTATCCATACTTCATACACTCACACGTACAACCATGCACTCACACACATAAAACCATACATCACGGTGGTTTCATGCACATCATCATTCTACAGAGATTTTATAATCATCATTAAAGTATACGAACCACTTAAACATCATTATAAAATCATTGTCATTTGTCAATATCTTAGCAAAACCAAGGTCACCACCATGGAGCTTGTCATCTTCGTTGAACAAGCAGTACCATGGCATCAATGATGTGAACATTATAGAATCATCATCTTCAAACATTATCATCAAACAACCAATGCAACCAACACCATCAACCAATACCATAACCGTAACCATCACCACACACCACATGCGTCTCACATTCACCACCGGTTATAACCACCACCACAGCCGTAGCGACGACCGTGCCTATTAACCGTGTTTCGTCGTCGTCGTCGCATCATACCACCACCATAACCATCACCACTACAGCCACCACCGAACGCCACCATCGGCCACAACCAAAGCCACACAAGAGAGCGAAACTACGAACTAACCTGGAACTAATGCCAAGAACGAACTCTGACCTCTTGATTCCTTTACGTGCTTGATTCCGATAACCGTAAACCTTGGGTTCCAAGGGGTAACGATTGTAATGCTTAAGTTAGGTTTTAGGTGCCGCCATAGGGTTTTGGAATATGATGAGGAACGATTGAATGGCGAGACAGCATAATTTAAAGAGAGACTTTGATTAGAAATTACACCTTAGCCCCCTTAAGTTCTAATAGGATGATAACTTGTTCCCAAAGTTATTAAATCCTATTTATCAATAATAACATCTGGGTCCCTCTATTTTTTGTTTAAACTTGTGGCTTAACCCCAAATCTAAATAACAAAACTTCAATTAAAGGTTAATCTGTCCCTCCAAGGCCACTATTTAAGCACATGACGCCCAAAACTCGTTTTTCAAAACCACATTGAACTAATCAACTAAATATACTTATTAGTAAATTTCGGGATGTTACAAGTCTACCCTCCTTATAATAGGATTCGTCCTCGAATCCTCTTGGATAGGGAACCACCAAAGGTGATGTTTTGAGAATAACCTGCTAAGATTATAATAACTACAGGTATAGATGAATAGCCTTCTACTGCTATTCGGATCAACTTACTTCTACACAAGACAGAACATTCATATGATCATCTTATGTAAGACCCTCAAATCCGACGGGTCAAACAGTTGCCATTCAAAGACTAAAACCATAATTAATACTTAAGAAGTCCTATTTTATTATCAGAAAACACGCAGCGGAAAGTAAATGGTTTAAATTATTCAAACCTGAAATTCCCCACAACGGGTCAAAGCATATTTGTAAAACAAAAACAATAAGTTTAGAAAAGAGTTTTCTAGCAATAAAGTAGTCTCTTCTTATTCGAAATGTCAACCGCCTCTGAGTAGTCCTGCAGCATGCCAAGGCATCCCTTTTATTCTTCAAATACCTGAAATCAATCTAACGTGTATGCAAAAGTCAGCTACGCTGAGTGAGTTCAAGTTTTTATTAATTTATATAAACAAGTAGTTTGTCAATTTAAGAATTAACAAAATACCTCAACCTCAGAGTTAACAATAGGCGCAAACCGCCATTGTTCCCTAAGCAGAAATGTAAAGTCTAGAATAAGCACAATCCGCCTACTTAACATAAGACTTTATCTTAAATCTACAATAAGCGCATTTCGCCTATTTGTCACAACACTACAACAAGTCTACATAAGCGCATATCGCCGACTAAGACTCAAACCATAACTATAAATCAGAGCAGACATACTATAAAACTATCATAGCTCAATTTATAATACCTGGAAACCGTCATACACAGTTTATATATATATATATATATATATATATATATATAACACTTTTAACCTAACAAGTATAACTCAAGGCAAGTCCCGATCTAACAAGCAAGGTTTCAAATACGTGGCCAAGACATTAGCGCATTTCGCTTATTAAATAAAAATTTAAGCCACACTTTAGTCAAGACAACCGTCTATTCATATATATAATAACACATATAACTCAAGCCATATATTAACACATTAGGCGCATTCCGCCTACTTACGTTTCATGCCAAAATATTATATATGATGAGTTCACAAAAATATTTACAACTTTATAAAATATTTTGTGACTTCATAAAAATAATCTTTGCTAGTTTAGCATGCACGTCAGCCCAAAAATATTTAGAAGAACAATAACTAAAAGAGTGGGCTCAAGAACTCACCTCAATGAACCGCGCGAACCGCAATAACTAGAGAAACGAGAGAAGGCGTGAAGCTTAGCATGTCATCGTCAACATACATGCTTCGAATCACAACGTATAACCTAATCGTTCCATGTCTAGCTTCGTCAAAATCCTTGAACGCTTTCCATGCCCCATCACCATGACGAGAACACTAGCTTGAAAGGATATCTTTATGATGACATTTGCCCCAGCTCAAACATCGTGATCCTCATGCAACACATTCACCACCCTCTCATATATATATACATGGTTTCTAAAGTATTTCATGCATGGACAAACCATGTGTATAATATTATCATCATCTATATGTCACTATGATAACAACCACTAAATCCATGCCATAATCATCCCATAATAGTGTCAAACAACAAATAATAGGTATATGGGATCATACCTTTGCATATGTGCCATCCTTGGCGCATCTAGTCTACTTTAAACACTTGTAATAAAATGCGTAAGAAATCTTGTTTTTATCATAACTTGATCATACGATAATCATTTCGCGTGATCCACATATCCACGAAATCGTCTCAACAAGCCCGAAATCTGGAAATTGTTTTCATCGGCCGCTGATGCTGCCACTGCTGCCAGCACGCACTTCTGTGCGTCAGCTTGTCCGGTTCTGCGCGTCTGTCTTTGCGCAGCTCGAAACCTTATTACCCTAGCTCCGTTTTCTTCAAATAATATACCGAAGCGACCGCAAGACAATGATTTTTCATCTAGTTTACTTCCCTTCACCATCCAGCATCGTCGCGTCTGACAGTGACAACAACAGTTCTGTCAGTTTCTGATTCTTCGCCGAAAAACCATTACATATACCCTTTTTAGTCTAGGTCGATGGAACCAAGAACTCGCCACCTCCTTCATTATCACAGTCACTATCGTCGATCACCAGAAACCATCCAACCCGTACCCAACAATGATCTTAGTATAAACCCAAAAAGGTTCACACACATACACACCATCGATCCGAACCCGCCCAAGAGTACAACCTGTTTCTACCAGGATATCCGAACTTAATTACCTGAAATAACCTTCACTTAGTGCCTTCAATAGTGAAGGAGTCATGTGCCATGACTTGAGTTCGAGCGGTGCCTTGGATCAGAGATAACTAGCCGGATTCTCCTTAGTTGCGGCCGTAGGGTTTCAAGGAAATAAAAAAAAAAGATGATGAAGGCATCCATCAGTTGAATGGCGTGAGGAAAAGAAAAAAATGGTTTTCATAAGAATTCTATTTTCATGTTTTGCTTATACCCTTCCATTTCTCGTAATTAGACATCTTGATTCCAATACATTAATAAACGTCTTTGCATTACAACAAAACGCGTCCCTCTATTTCTTTTAACCAAAGACATATGCGTCAAACTTGCTAATCGATTCAATATATATCATTGTATGCGTCAAATTAAACCCATTAACATGTACACTTGGTAAGACTGGGTATTTGTTTTTGTCAAAATATTAATTTGACGAATTTACAGGGTGTTACAAGTCTACCCTCCTTATAATAGGATTCGTCCTCGAATCCTCTTGGATAGGGAACCACCAAAGGTGATGTTTTGAGAATAACCTGATAAGATTATAATAATCTGAGTTGCCTTCATGAAAGCTTTAATTTTACCTCGACCACTTCCAAACTACCCCATTGCTCCCGCCCCAATGGGACCCCCAACAAACAAGAGTTCTACACCTGTGCCCAAACAACATAAACTATGACTAGAGATCAAGCAGGCATATCCCACTTCTGTCATAGCTCAGTTTAATACTACATATAAGATAAACTATGTGACAACCCTGACTCAAAACCAATACCATAGATTAGAGCAGGCATATCCCCCTTCTATCATAGCCCAGTTTATATGGTCAGGTAATCGCCAAACACAGCAACTTCTCATACGGTGGCATCCCATTAGTGGTGTGATGGCTTTGGTTATATGAAAATTCCGCCAAGGATAGATGATAATCCCATCTACCGCCGAAATCAATAGTGCATGCCCGAAGCATATCTTCGAGAGGTTAGCTGATTCTTCCCGACTGACCATCCGTCTGTGGGTGATACGCGGTGCTAATGTGTAACCTAGTACCCATCTCATCATGAAACCTCTTCCAAAATTTTGACGTAAAACAAGTGTCTCTACAGGAAACAATGGACACTGGTACCCCGTGCCTCGATATAATATCCCGAATAAACAATTCAGCTAACTATTCGGAGTTAAAGGTCTCTCGTATCGGCAAGAAGTGAGCATTCTGTGTCAACCTATCTACCACCACCCAAATGGTGTCCAACCCCTTTGGCGCTCGGGGTAGCTTATCGATGAAATCCATAGTAGGATGCTCCCACTTCCACTCCGGTACCTCCAAAGGTTGGATCTTTCCAAACGGTTTCTGGTGTTCCGCCTTAACCTATAAGTAAGTCAAACACCTACTCACATATGTCGCTACCTCGTACTTCATTGCTGGCCACCAATATTTCCTCTTGAGATCTTGATACATTTTGGTCGCCCCCGGATGAATAGAATAGCGGGTCTTGTGTGCCTCATCCATGATTTTATCCCTAAACCCACCATATCAAGGTATCCACGTCCGTTCTTTCATGAACAAAACCCTGTCTCCCTTACTTTCAAACAGTCCCTGTTGTCCCACATTCGCTTCGTCATGATCTACTCCACCTGTAATGCTTCATTCCGAACACTAGAGATCTGATTCACTATATCTGGTTTCAAGATAAGCTGACAAGACTTCACCCGAATGGGTTTAGGCCTCTCCTTTTGGTCAACGCGTCTGCCACCACGTTAAGGTCTTTCTGTTCGAAGAAATACTTCAAATTCTTATGGTCGGTGTAGATGGTGCAAGGGACCCATATAAGTAATATCTCCATAGTTTAAGCGCGAAGACACCAGCCGCCAACAACTAAATCATGAGTCGGGTAATTAACTCGTGGGGTTTCGATTGGCGTGGGGCATAAGCTATCACCTTACCGCGCTACATAAGTACACACCTAAGACCCCCAAGTGACGCGTCCGAAAAACCGCTACATCCTCCGTCCAACCTGACCAGGCTAGGATCGGTGCGTGTGTCAAACTTGTAAGACCCGCAAATCCGGTGTCACTTTTTTTTTAGTTCCAAGAAACGCGTTCTCTTAGTCCAGGTCCCAAGCAAACCTCACCTCATTCTTGGTCAGTTTAGTCAGTGAGCTATCTTGGAGAAATCCTATACGCACCTCCGATAACAATCTGCCAACCCAAGAAGCTACTAATATCAGACGATAATTTTGGTGTCGCCCAGTTCATTACTGCCTGCACCTTCGTGGAATCCACCATGGTACTGACATAATTTATGACATGTTCCAGAATACTAACCCTCATGAAATTAGAAAGCACCTTTGAGAATTTTAGCATAAAGCTTCTCATTCTTTAGAGTTTGAAGAACCTTCTTACGATGTAGAATATGGTCTTCTTCTCTTTCGGAGTATATAAGCATGCCATCAATGGTAACAATCACAAAATAGTTGAACATCGGCCTACGCACCCAGTTCATCAAATCCATCAATGCCGCAGCACGTTAGTCGGGCCAAAAAAAACCAAAACTCGTCATGTCCATAACGAGTACGGAAAGTGTCCTGCTCTCGTATTTTCAGATGATGATAACCCAATCTAAGATCAATTCTCGAGAGCCAACTAGCTCCTTGGAGCTGATCGAAATAAACCGTCGATTCTCGGTAAAGGATATCTATTCTTCACCGTCAAGTGATACACATTCGCATGCTACCATCTTTCTTTTTAAAATTAAAACCGGCGCACCCCATGGTGGGATACTCGGTCTAATGAACCCCTTCTCGGGCAAATCCTCCAACGGAGATGAGAGTTCTTTCATTTACGCAGGGCTAGGAGGTAAGGTCTCTGGCTATAGGTTTAGCTTCTGGCACGAGGTCTATTTGGAACTCAACCTCGCGGTCCGATGGCGATTCCATCAAATCCTGAGGAAATACATCCGAGTAATCCCGCACTATGGGGACATCCCCTAGCTTAAGGATATCAGCCCCCATATCTAAGACCTGCGTCAGGTACGCCTTACACCAACGTTGAAACATTTTCCCCGCCTTTAGCATTGAAATAACCCGATGTAATGAGCAACCGCCATGCCCATGAACAGTAAGACAATCCCCATCAGGAGCTATAAATCGCACGAGTCTCCGCCCACACACAAAGTGAGCATCCACGGTAGCCAGCCAGTCCATCCCCAGAATAACTTCAAAGCAACCCATGACATTATGTACAAGAGAATAGGAAGACTATGGCCCGATAACTCGATCCGACAATTATCTACAGCCTTGGTCACAAGGAGTGAATTTCCTACTGCAACCTTGTCCCCGATTAAATGTCTAGTATCCTTGGGATCTAACCCAATAGAAAAGGTGATAGACACAACCCATACAAAACATTCACGACAAAACCGTCACATGATCCATCAAAAGACATATTCAGGATGTGTAAAGTAAGGGTAAACTTCTAATAACATTGATCAAGTGTGATTAGCTGTTTACTTTACTTTAGTCACCCTAAACACAACAAGTTAAGACCACATTAACAATTCTGCCTACACATTAACAGAAATACACGTAGTATTTAGCTATTAAATCTTAAAGGTTTGCAATTAACAAACGAAAAAGGGAATTCTACCCTACCTCAAAACACAAGAGCATACACCCCCTATGAATTATTAAAATTAAGCACTCAATAAGAGCCATCATAACATACTTAAAACAAATATAGTTATTGGGTTTCCTTCTAACACTTTATGTATCTAAGTGTTCAACAAGAAGCATCACAATCTATGTGTCGTGCATTACGCACTACATAATAAATTTCCCATACTACATCAAAATGTAGAGGCATTAACTGTCCGTTTATTACCTCATGCTATTAAGCATCCAATGAAGTGTATATATATATATATATATATATATATATATATATATATATATATATATAGACATACGTCATAAAAAATAAAGATTACCTCTTGGCGTGCAGCTACCCAGCAGTTGACATTTCTTAGTAACAGTTTGGTCCCATACCAGATTCGAGTTCGAGCACAAACTGCCCGAATCCCTCGAACCATTGCTCTGATACCAACTTGTAAGACCCTCAAATCCGACGGGTCAAACAGTTGCCATTCAAAGACTAAAACCATAATTAATACTTAAGAAGTCCTATTTTATTATCAGAAAACACGCAGCGGAAAGTAAATGGTTTAAATTATTCAAACCTGAAATTCCCCACAACGGGTCAAAGCATATTTGTAAAACAAAAACAATAAGTTTAGAAAAGAGTTTTCTAGCAATAAAGTAGTCTCTTCTTATTCGAAATGTCAACCGCCTCTGAGTAGTCCTGCAGCATGCCAAGGCATCCCTTTTATTCTTCAAATACCTGAAATCAATCTAACGTGTATGCAAAAGTCAGCTACGCTGAGTGAGTTCAAGTTTTTATTAATTTATATAAACAAGTAGTTTGTCAATTTAAGAATTAACTAAATACCTCAACCTCAGAGTTAACAATAGGCGCAAACCGCCATTGTTCCCTAAGCAGAAATGTAAAGTCTAGAATAAGCACAATCCGCCTACTTAACATAAGACTTTATCTTAAATCTACAATAAGCGCATTTCGCCTATTTGTCACAACACTACAACAAGTCTACATAAGCGCATATCGCCGACTAAGACTCAAACCATAACTATAAATCAGAGCAGACATACTGTAAAACTATCATAGCTCAATTTATAATACCTGGAAACCGTCATACACAGTTTATATATATATATATATATATATATATTAACACTTTTAACCTAACAAGTATAACTCAAGGCAAGTCCCGATCTAACAAGCAAGGTTTCAAATACGTGGCCAAGACATTAGCGCATTTCGCTTATTAAATAAAAGTTTAAGCCACACTTTAGTCAAGACAACCGTCTATTCATATATATAATAACACATATAACTCAAGCCATATATTAACACATTAGGCGCATTCCGCCTACTTACGTTTCATGCCAAAATATTATATATGATGAGTTCACAAAAATATTTACAACTTTATAAAATATTTTGTGACTTCATAAAAATAATCTTTGCTAGTTTAGCATGCACGTCAGCCCAAAAATATTTAGAAGAACAATAACTAAAAGAGTGGGCTCAAGAACTCACCTCAATGAACCGCGCGAACCGCAATAACTAGAGAAACGAGAGAAGGCGTGAAGCTTAGCATGTCATCGTCAACATACATGCTTCGAATCACAACGTATAACCTAATCGTTCCATGTCTAGCTTCGTCAAAATCCTTGAACGCTTTCCATGCCCCATCACCATGACGAGAACACTAGCTTGAAAGGATATCTTTATGATGACATTTGCCCCAGCTCAAACATCGTGATCCTCATGCAACACATTCACCACCCTCTCATATATATATATATACATGGTTTCTAAAGTATTTCATGCATGGACAAACCATGTGTATAATATTATCATCATCTATATGTCACTATGATAACAACCACTAAATCCATGCCATAATCATCCCATAATAGTGTCAAACAACAAATAATAGGTATATGGGATCATACCTTTGCATATGTGCCATCCTTGGCGCATCTAGTCTACTTTAAACACTTGTAATAAAATGCGTAAGAAATCTTGTTTTTATCATAACTTGATCATACGATAATCATTTCGCGTGATCCACATATCCACGAAATCGTCTCAACAAGCCCGACATCTGGAAATTGTTTTCATCGGCCGCTGATGCTGCCACTGCTGCCAGCACGCACTTCTGTGCGTCAGCTTGTCCGGTTCTGCGCGTCTGTCTTTGCGCAGCTCGAAACCTTATTACCCTAGCTCCGTTTTCTTCAAATAATATACCGAAGCGACCGCAAGACAATGATTTTTCATCTAGTTTACTTCCCTTCGCCATCCAGCGTCGTCGCGTCTGACAGTGACAACAACAGTTCTGTCAGTTTCTGATTCTTCGCCGAAAAACCATTACATATACCCTTTTTAGTCTAGGTCGATGGAACCAAGAACTCGCCACCTCCTTCATTATCACAGTCACTATCGTCGATCACCAGAAACCATCCAACCCGTACCCAACAATGATCTTAGTATAAACCCAAAAGGTTCACACACATACACACCATCGATCCGAACCCGCCCAAGAGTACAACCTGTTTCTACCAGGATATCCGAACTTAATTACCAGAAATAACCTTCACTTAGTGCCTTCAATAGTGAAGGAGTCATGTGCCATGACTTGAGTTCGAGCGGTGCCTTGGATCAGAGATAACTAGCCGGATTCTCCTTAGTTGCGGCCGTAGGGTTTCAAGGAAATAAAAAAAAAGATGATGAAGGCATCCATCAGTTGAATGGCGTGAGGAAAAGAAAAAAATGGTTTTCATAAGAATTCTATTTTCATGTTTTGCTTAGACCCTTCCATTTCTCGTAATTAGACATCTTGATTCCAATACATTAATAAACATCTTTGCATTACAACAAAACGCGTCCCTCTATTTCTTTTAACCAAAGACATATGCGTCAAACTTGCTAATCGATTCAATATATATCATTGTATGCGTCAAATTAAACCCATTAACATGTACACTTGGTAAGACTGGGTATTTGTTTTTGTCAAAATATTAATTTGACGAATTTACAGGGTGTTACATCTTAGGCTACAACTCAGAACAGAAAAGTAACAATAGACCACCAACAACGTTGATCAAGTGCGATCGGTTGTCTATGCCACTACAATGTTCTAAATGTTCCCCAACACGTCACACTAGGGTTCTACCTACCACGTATTGAACATAGAAATTAAGGAATAACATCCACACATACTTTAAAGAATAAAGACAATATGATGCATTGAGGCAACATCCCCACCTAACATATTGTGCATTTATTCCCTAAACTTCAAATACTGCCTCCAAATGTAAAGGCATTAACCTCCTACATATAACTTCATGCCATTAAGCATTTAGAAGGAAAATATATAGACATATTTCAAAATTAAAGGATTACCTCTTGGCGTGCAGCTACCCGTAGTGGCATTTCTAGTTTTTTTTTGTCCCATTCCCAGTTTAAGTCTAAACATCAAGGATGCCCAGATCTCTTAAACAAATGCTCTGATACCAACTTGTAAGACCCGCAAAACCGGTGTCAAACAGTTGGGTTAATATTTTTTTAAATATGCAAAAACATAAGTAAATTTTTCTTTGAAAGAGTATCTATACGCAGCGGAATATCATTTAGAATAAAATTTACAACTCACATGAAATTTTTTTACTCAAATGTAAATCAAATTTAAAATTTATCATGAGTAAACAAAAGTTGTCTTCCACTAGAAATGCCTTCAATTGCCGGGTAGCTCCGTGCATCGCCAAGCAGTCATCAATCCATCTCTTTTAACCTGAAATCAATCTAACGTGTATGCAAAAGTCAGCTACGTCCTTTTTAACCTCTTAAAGAGTGTCCCAGCATTTTAAAATCACCAAAAATCATTTCACACATCTAAATGAAGCCATTAAGGCGATATACACGCGTTCTATTTAATCGGAATGTTGATATATACAAGGCTTTGAAATAAAATGAAAATAAAGCCTCGAAAATGATAACAATTTAAAGAATGTCTTTTTTGGTGGAATCGGGTATTTGATTGACCAGGTTCTTAAGTGAGGGATGTTGAAAATCACTCGAAAGGTTTGACCCATTATTTGGATTGACGTGGTCATTGTCTGTTTTGTAATTTACATGTTTTTCATGTAAATCCGTTCGCAACGTCCCCATGGATTTTACTTTTTTAACCTCTTAAAGAGGGTCGCAGCATTTCAAAATAACCGAAAAGTCATTTCTCAGATCTAAATGAAGCCATTAAGCCGATATACATGCGTTCTATTTAATGGAAATGTTGATATATACGAGGCTTTGAAATAAAATGAAAATAAAGCCTCGAAAATGATTACAATTTAAAGAATGTCTTTTGTTGTGGAATCGGGTGTTTGATTGACCAAGTTCTTAATTGAGGGATGTTGAAAATCACTCGAAGGGTTTGACCCATGATTTGGATTGACGTGGTCATTCTCTGTTTTTTAATTTACATGTTTTTTCACGTAAATTCATTTGCAACGTCCCCATGGATTTTACTTTTATTTGAGGCCTAAACCTTTTTTAACCTTTTAAAGAGGGTCGCGGCATTTCAAAATCACCAAAAATCATTTCACGCGTCTAAATTAAGCCATTAAGCCGATATACATGCGTTCTATTTAATGGGCGTGTTGATATATACGAGGCTTTGAAATAAAATGAAAATAAAGCCTCGAAAATGATTACAATTTAAAAAATGTCTTTTGTTGTGGATTCGGGTTTTTGATTAACCAAGTTCTTAAGTGAGGGATGTTGAAAATCACTCGAAAGGTTTGGCTCATTATTTTGATTGACGTGGTCATTGTCTGTTTTGTAATTTACATGTTTTTCATATAAATCCATTCGCAACGTCCCCATGGATTTTACCTTTTTAACCTCTTAAAGAGGGTCGCAGCATTTCAAAATAACCGAAAATCATTTCTCAGATCTAAATGAAGCCATTAAGCCGATATACATGCGTTCTATTTAATGGAAATGTTGATATATACGAGGCTTTGAAATAAAATGAAAATAAAGCCTCGAAAATGATTACAATTTAAAGTATGTCTTTTGTTGTGGAATCGGGTGTTTGATTGACCAAGTTCTTAATTGAGGGATGTTGAAAATCACTCGAAGGGTTTGACCCATGATTTGGATTGACGTGGTCATTCTCTGTTTTTTAATTTACATGTTTTTCACGTAAATCCATTTGCAACGTCCCCATGGATTTTACTTTTATTTGAGGCCTAAACCTTTTTTAACCTTTTAAAGAGGGTCGTGGCATTTCAAAAACCCCGAAAATCATTTCACACCTCTAAATTAAGCCATTAAAGCCGATATACATGCGTTCAATTTAATGGGCGTGTTGATATATACGTGGCTTAGAAATAAAATGAAAATAAAGCATCGAAAATGATTGCAATTGAAAAAAAGTCTTTTGTGATGGAATTTGATTGACCGAGTTCTTAATTGAGGGATGTTGAAAATCACTACAAGGGGTTTGACACATGATTTGGATTGACGTGGTCATTCTTTGTTTTGTAATTTACATGTTTTTCATGTAAATCCATTTGCAACGTACCCTTGGATTTTATTTTTATTTTTGGCTTAAACCTCTTTTAACCCCTTAAAGAGGGCTGCGACATTTCAAAATCACCGAAAATCATTTCACACATCTAAATTAAGCCATTAAGCCGATATACATGCGTTCAATTTAATGGTAATGTTGATAGATACGTCGCATAGAAATAAAATGAAAATAAAGCATCGAAAATGATTGCAATTAAAAAAAAGTGTCTGTGATGGAAACAGGTGTTTGATTGACCGAGTTCTAATCTGAGAGACGGTGAAAATCACTCGAAGGGGTTTGACACATGTTTTGGATTGACGTGGTCATTCTCTGTTTTGTAATTTACATGTTATTCACGTAAATCAATTTGCAACGTCCCCTTGGATTTTACTTTTATTTGAGGCCTAAACCTTTTTAACCTCTTAAAGAGGGTCGCAGCATTTTAAAATCACCAAAAATCATTTCACACATCTAAATGAAGCCATTAAGGCGATATACACGCGTTCTATTTAATGGGAATGTTGATATATACAAGGCTTTGATATAAAATGAAAATAAAGCCTCGAAAATGATTACAATTTAAAGAATGTTTTTTTTTGGTGGAATCGGGTGGTTGATTGACCAAGTTATTAAGTGAGGGATGTTGAAAATCACTCGAAGGGTTTGACCCATGATTTGGATTGACGTGGTCATTCTCTGTTTTTTAATTACATGTTTTTCACGTAAATCCATTTGCAACGTCCCCATGGATTTTACTTTTATTTGAGGCCTAAACCTTTTTTAACCTTTTAAAGAGGGTCGCGGCATTTCAAAAACCCCGAAAATCATTTCACACATCTAAATTAAGCCAGTAAGCCGATATACATGCGTTCAATTTAATGGGCGTGTTAATATATACGTGGCTTAGAAATTTCCGGACCGTAATCATCGATTTACCTTACACTAGGGTGCTATGCTTTTCCATAACCCTATCCTAAGTAATACTAGAAATAAATGCGTGCAATCAGGATATGCTAAGTAATTGATACTGCAATGAAACAATGACATGGTTAGGGGTCCTTCCCTTTCGGGTTTACCCTTTAACCGTAATGAGAGTAACATGTAAGTAATAGACATGGTTAGAGGTTCCTCCCTTTCGGGTTCACCTTCAATCGGTAAAAATTTCTGTTCACATCGTTGGGCTCTAAACACCTATATTGATAAACTCCGAGATTTGCACCGTTCCCCTCGGATTAAAGAAATACTCTAATCCGAGTCGTACGTGGGCACTGGCTTAGATCCCATACGAGTTATCAACTAGTATGTTCGTTGGCCATGACGATGAACAAAATAATGTAAAGTATAACAGGGTTTTGCTCACAACAAAAAAAAAAAATATGCATACCAGATATGTGTTCATGAAAGTATATAAGTATATCATAAAATTTCAATTGAACGAATAATACAACGTAAATCGAGTAAATCGCACAATTGCACAAAATGAAAGTAAACGAGTTAAATTAATGCTCAAAACCAGTGTTGTAAGAATAACTACTAATACTAATGCGAGAATAGTTGCGAATAAAGTGTGAGAATAACCACCAAAAAAAATGATACGAGAATAATAAGATAATGTGCGAACGTAACTATAATAGAATGGTGTATGGTTAATAATTAAATTTACTGTGAATGAAAAGTGCACGGAACAGTGTATAGCCTACTAGCATGCGTGTTAAAATTTAGTAATTTTATATATATGCATTATACGATGAAAGACAGTTAGCAACATTTTGATAAGAGGATATGTCCATTGTTTAAACCAAAAGTTTTGCGACTGAAAGCGTACAAGTGTGAAAAGTAAATTTTCACAGTGTACTCGAACTTTATGATACAATTGAAGGAATAATTGTAATGCATGAGAATAACTTTTTATAAATCTAAGTGTGTCTTAGATTCAAAACAAGTTCACATGAAAAGATTTCGTAGGTACACATTTTCATGTGTTTATGAGAAGTCGAGTTTGAAAAGTGTTATAAGGCATATTATTAGTTGCAAGTTTCTCCCGAAAACATATATTGGGTAGGTCATGAAAACAAAAGGTTTACATTTGATTTGTGAAAGATGCAATACAAGTTTATAAAACGCAAGATGAAACCATTTCATGAAGTATGTGTAATTCTAATGTGTTTCAAAAGACCAAAATTTAAAATGGCGTGAAGGTTGTGAATGATCCCAGATGCCTTGATGAATTTTGGAAAATAGAATTTTTCGTGTTTAGACATTTATTTAACTTGTAGGTTGAAATCTCATTAAAGTCGAAAATTTTTAATTATTATGAAATGTTGAGAAAATCTAAGTGTTATTGGGTTAACTTGAAACCTTTTAATTATCAAACTTCTACGAAAATTTATACATAAAAAGATCGTTTGTTTGTAAGGATCGTTAAGGCATCTTTTTGGGCTCATGGCGGTTACTTATTTCAAGACCAAGGTGTATATAAAGTGTGTTCTAATTTGGCGAATAGGCTTTGTGAAAAAAAAACTTATAGGATATATAAGTTGTCAAATTAATCGTTTTAGAGATTTAAGGATATACTGTGACTTTGATCAAGTAAGTTTGTAAACATGGAGATATAATACAAGCTTTAATGTGATAATAAAACGAACAAAAAGTTTTAATAATGATGATAAGGAATTCAAAAGCGAATGATCAATGAATAATGGCATATGAAACATCAAGTGATTAAATTGAGTCTTCAAATGATAAACAAATATAAATATTAATGATATAGAACATTGGAATTGTTTCCATAGGAAACTTTGACTAAATCAAGTATTTGAAATTTCCTAATGACTTGTGGGGGCGTACTTTAGCCTATAAGTGAATGCTCACCATTCCAGATTGCACGTGCCCCATCACTAGTGAATTCGAAAGCTTTAGCGAGATGAAAAACGAGATACAAAAATAGATCCTTGAGATATGGATTTCACTCCTAACTCAAAAATGTATTTCAAAATTGAAAACTATTGTGGAATGAAACCAATCACGAAGTTAAGGACAGCACTCCCAGCTTAATGGTTAAGTTTCTTTTTGAAGGAAATACTTTTTGAGGTGTGGATGTCACTCCTATCTCAAAGATAGATTCCAAAGATAAATAATATATAGAGGAGTGAAACTAATCACCAAGGTATGGATGTCACTCCTAACTTGGTGATATCATTTCGTTTGTGAAATACAAATGTCTTCTACTCCAAGCAAAATACCAAAAGAAAAATGAGAAAGAATCATAGCTAAAATATCTTGAAAAAACAAATATAAGAATAAGAGAAATATACACGAGAGGACTCGTGAAAGTAAGCTTAGTTATAGACTAGGCTAAAAGGCATTCTAATATCCTAATTCCCTATAACCATGGCTCTGATACCAATCTGTAACACCCCAACCGATGGCGGAAACATCAAGGTGTCACGTAGTGACGATTGTTCAATAGCTCATGGTACTAAAGTGTAAATTTGAATACATTGATTTGATTAATTTTTACATTGAAAGGAAATTACAGTATACAATAGTTCTAAAGCGTTAAGTCTAACTAAAATACAATAAAGTCAAAGCTTATATATAAATCCAAAAGCTAAAATGAAGCGTCACAAAATAACCTGAAACATGTACGAAAATAGTATATGTCAATACAAAAATGTATTGGTGAGCATACCCTGTTTGAATATATATATATATAGTAAGAAAAGTGTTTAGCAATTCATGTGCGGTACCATTTGCAATTATGTAATAAGTAATATCCGTTCAAAACCAAACCTGAGAATAATGACTAACACATGACTAACCAACTGAATAATGAATTAACAAGACAATGACCAAGATTCTCTCAACAGAGTCTCAAGGGGGTATACCATAGTACTATTTATTGAAAAGCTAGGCCGCCCAGCGGTTAATGATTTTGACAAGTCATAGACACACCAATTAACATAAAGCAAACACACATGGGAATTGCATTTAGTAAAAGAAATAGAAACTTGATAGTAAGTACATGAGTCACCCCAAAATAGTAAGACAGTAAAAAGGGGAAAGATATACTCACAGTGATCATGACGATGAACTTGCAAAAAAAACTTAGGAGAATCAAATACTTAAGCTCGAACCTCAAAAACCTATATTCCCATTATATTTCAATAAATTTTGAGAAAACTTACTTTATTGATTTGTTCGATGAGGCATTTCCGACGACAAGAAACTAAATCTTAGTAGTTTACTATACATAGTGAATTATCACTTATTTATATATATATACACACACACACAAATATATATGTTTAACAGATATATAAAAAATGATTTCCCGACATCAAATATACCAAGTTTACGTAGTGCTAATGTTACCCACTCTTATATGTGTATACCATAAACCATGTATAATTTATGTTTAATTTATTTTCATATATTATTATTAGTTTTTCAACAAATAATCTTCAATTCAATTGCAAAATAGCCGACTACTGCAAACTTGAATATGAATTAACATGTAGTTTGCCATACTCCTGACTAAAAGACCAAAAATATTCACAAAATCCTTTCAAAACAAAACTATGTTTGTGTTGTTCACCACAAGAATATATATATACACACACAGAGTAGTCATTCCTTGATGGCTATAATCGTCGGAAACTTCATCGAATTATCTGATTAAATCGTAAGTAATACGCCACAAGGGTGGAAATGATGATACCTTATCAAGTCGTAGCGAACAAACTAAGTCAAAAGAGGCATCGGTTGTTTGACTCGCTTGGTGATGGTTGAGTTGGGTCGCACGTAAGCAAAATGAAAAGGCCGAAAACAACCTACAATAGTGGCAGTGGTGAACCGCATTGGCGGTGTACGGCTGGCGGAAGTAAAGATCAAGGGAGTTTAATAGGTTTGGTTATGTCGGGATGGTGGTGGTCGTGAGGTGGTTATAGAGAGTGTCGACTGTCGACTTTAGTGTTGCGCGAGCTATGTATTTGACTATCTAACTATCCTAATCAATGTTTAGTTATAACCTTCACCATAAATGTTTGCACCATTGAATCGTGATTATAATCGGTAAGTTACGAGCTTGATAATTGCCGTTTTATCTCCATCGTCGGTTAAGAAAAATCATGTCTGTTTCATTTCTATAATAGTGTGAAGAAGACTTTCAAAGCATTAAATGCTTTATTTTTATTATTTTTTTTATGTCTTAATATATATTTTTTTTAAATCATCCATGTGAAAGCATGATTTGTTTGTATTTAATTATTTTTATATAAAATCTAATCTAAAAACGTTTTCAAAATACGCATTTTATTAAAACGTAGATACGACCCGTAATAAATGAAAATGATAAATATTGAGTTCGCTCTTTTATTAAATTTGAAAACGACAAATCTTACAAGGACCAAAATAAAAACATTTGAATACACAAAGGGCTATAATTGACAACTTGCTAAAAGATGAGGGTGACGGTTGTCACACTACCCCTGATAAGATTTTTCAGATCAGAGAGAGATTGAAAGCTGCTGCAAATCGACAAAAGAGCTATGCTAATAATAGAAGAAAACCATTGGGGGTTACAAGTCGGTGATCGTGTTCTTTTGAAAGTCTCACCCTAGAAAGGTGTGATGAGATTTGGGAAAAGAGGTAAGATGAGCACTCGATACATTGGACCATTTGAGATCCTAGCTCGAGTTGTTGCCTATCGCCTCAAATTACCTCAAGATCTGAGTGGGATTCATGACGTCTTTCATAAATCTAACTGGAAGAAATGTCTATCGAATGAGGCATTGATTATTCCGCCTGAAGAAGTTTGTGTTGATGACAAGCTTCGGTTTATTGAAAAAACCTATTACGGATTGGAAGGTTAAGAAACTCAGGCAAAATCTAATCAAGTTAATAAAGGTCAACTGGAATTCCAAGCATGGACACGAGTTCACATGGGAATGCCAAGACCAGATGAAGAGTAAATATCCCTATCTTTTCCGTTGAAAGCGTAAACGAACCTTGTAAAGGAATTTCGGGGACAAAATTTCCTAAACGAGGTGAGACTGTGACACCTGGCAATTTAGCAGATAATTAACCGTACTTATGTAAAGTTAAGTATATGTTTAAAAATAATATTTGAAGCTAATAAAGCGAATTTTAAGTCCAAAAGCTTATTTTATATGTGAAAATATGACTAGAGGTGTCATATTTAAAATCTTGTCGTGTAGCGATTTTTTCGCGCAAAAGCGATCGTTGGTGATGACCCGGCTAATAATTAAAGTCCGAATTTTTGAAATTTATGCTTGAAACGATATTTCTAAACATATTTAGTTGAAAAATATGGAGAAATAAATTTAGAGTATAAATATTGTGATTTTAGTCGCAACGCGCGATACCGCGCAATCTGCGCGCCTATACCATGAGAATTCAACGTTTTTACACCGGATAGCACCTAATATTTTCTTGGCGTGTATAATATTATGTCTTGAGTCAAAAATATTATTTTTGGGGTGTGTGGGTATTTAAAACAGTTAGAGGCTTGTACCGCGTTAACTAGTAATATACCCGCTAAATTGCACCTAATACCCACTAAATAATATACCATATTAAAAATACAACTAATCAAGCCTATGTATGTGTATGTGGCGAGATATGGGGCTGCCCAACACACCCTATTTTGATGATACATGCAATTCAATGATTAGTATTTATTTACACTCAAACACTTCATCTTCTCCATTCAAAACAAAGCTCACTCTCTCTCTCTCACCACTACAACCGTACACTCCCTTCCTCTCTCTACTTACTCTTTTGTTTTTCTATTATCACATAAAAACACTTCATCTTCCCATGTCATGATCCATGGAGTTTAAAAGTTGAAGTTGTGAACAAAGATTATCAAGGATTTTGAAGCTTTTCTTTATCTATAATCCATTTTATCTTCACTCTTAAGGTAAAAACATAAACCTTGATCATCTATTTTCAATTCTACTTCTTTTTCAATTTGGATTGTTCACACAAATTTGAAAATGTAAGTGTTAATCAAATGATTTTTATAAAATTTAAGAGAGATTGGATGGATATGTGTGTGTGGTGAGTTATACACACATATATATGTGTGTGTGTAGTGTGCCGTATATATATATATGTATGTATGGGTATGTTTTAAAAATCTAAACTCCAAATTGTTCTTGCATGTATGATCAACCACTTTAAAATCAAGATTCATGTAATTATACACACAATTGTTAAGGAAAATGGTTGAAAAACTCAAGGATACATATATGTATATATGTGGCCGTGAGTTTGTGTGTGTGTATAATTATAAATTCTGTTGATTTTCTTCTATAAACATGAGGATTCAAGTTCTAAAATGAAGATTTTTGATTCAAAGATGAAAAACAAAGAATATTTATATAGGTATAGATGTATGCCGTGGGTATATATGTATATGTATATGTATATGTATATGAATGAGATTTTCTTGATCAAACATTGTACATGTGGGTAATATACATAAAATGGGTAGTTAAAAATATGGTTTTGATACATGAAACTTGGTTTTGAAAAGTTGAGTTTTGAGCAGAAAATTTGGTATAAAAAGATGGTTTAATAACCCACATTTTAATCTTTGACAATGGAAATCAAGTTACAAGACTCTTGATAAGATTTGGACTCAAAAGAGGTAAAAATTAAAGGTTTTTAATAAGTCTTTGAAATCTGATTTAGATCAGAAAGTTTGGCCTATAAACTTGTATAAAATGACTCATGTTTAGAAGAAAATAATTGGGTTTTGATCTATATGAAAAAGGTCAAGTTTTGGGCCTAAAAATGCTTAAAATATGGGCTTTAATGGGTGATTTTTGAAGAAAATATAAGGTCTGATTATTTATACCAAAAATCACTTAAAATTTCATTAAATAACTTGTTTGGACTAAAAAGTTTGAGCATTGATAAGAAAATAGGATTTTGGTAATGTCCAGTGCAAAACTATGCGATAAAAAGGCGAAAAAACGGCTTAATTTGTATAAACTTCAAATCTGATTTAGAATAGGTGTCAAAAGTGTATTTTTGAAATAAAAAGGTATAATTAAAGGTATAATTGAGATCCTACATGTTTTCGTAAGTCACACGAATTGGAATTTCGATAAATTGCCAAATTATCGCCTAAAACCGACAAGTTGCGTAACTTGGTATCTCGCAGGTTTAAAAAAGTTGGACTAGTGTGTACATAGTAATGCATGAAATAAGCCAAGGAAATATTATGTGTGAGATCATAAAATAAAGGTGCTATGTGTTTTAGTGTAAAAATAACGGACCAAAAACAAGTATTTTTGAAAGTAAATACTTTCTAAAGATTACATTTTCTAAAGAAAATGTTGTGTGAAAAGTCTAAGTTGGGTGAACAACTTAGGGAAAATAAGTAAAATATGGTCGTTTACACGATTTTCATGATTAGTCGGACCGATCAGAAACAAGCATTTGGAAAATAACTTGAAAGTATCACGAGGTGAGTTCACAGCCCCATTTTTTTTATAAAGTTTTTATAAATATTTTTGGGGGAAAAACACGTTGTAAAATAAATAGATTACGGGAAAAGACAACGAAAAATGTGGAATGTGTACGAATATATGGGCGGATAATCTCCTTTCGGGACTGGAAGTTGAGAGTAAAAAGAAACCTTAAGGTAATGTTCCCCAGGGCCATTCATAATCATTAGCCTGGTACTGAGGGCAAGCGAAGTATAGGTGGATCCATCGGGTTGACGACCCTAGCCGCGACCAGTCGCTCTGGTCTTAGTTCGGAAAATTACTTCAAATTCTATTGGGAACCAAATTGTCATGTGTTGATTATGAGCATATATAACGTAAACACATAATCATTTTCCTTGCTAGTTTATGAATCCGCATGATTGTCACAGTAATCTATTTGGATTAAAAGTAAACTTTTCGTAGATAAGGCGAAAAGGGTATAAAAGATAGACTTTTCATGGATAAATTGAAAAGGGTTTTAAAGATAGACTTTTCGTAGATAAGGCGAAAAGGATATAAAAGATAGACTTTTCAGGGATAAATTGAAAAGGGTGTTAAAGATAGACTTTTCGTAGATAAGGCGAAAAGGGTATAAAAGATAGACTTTTCATGGATAAATTGAAAAGGGTTTTAAAGATAGATTTTTCGTAGATAAGGCGAAAAGGGTATAAAAGATAGACTTTTCATGGATAAATTGAAAAGGGTTTTAAAGATAGACTTTTCGTGGATAAAATGAAAAGGGTTATTATTGTTTTTGCAAGAATAGCAAAGTTGTTTATAAAAAGAACTCTGTGAATTCACCAACCTCGTGTTGACAAAATTATTTTAACGTGTTTTTCAGGTACATAAGATTGGCTTCGGGATATGGCGAAAACAGTGTTTTAGCAATAATGTGTTTGGACATGTATTTAAATAAGATTTTGGGGACCTATGTATCAATAAGATCCATTTTGGGTCTTAACTTAAAACTTTTATGTAATATGAGTTTTATATAAACTTTGTCCAAATGCTTAATATTTGCTATTACACAATTGATTACCAACCTCTGTTCACCTCCATGCTAAGTCTTCCGCTGTGGCATTTTGGGGTGTGACAGAAGTTGGTATCAGAGCCAATGGTTGTATTGATACATAGGTCCCCAAAATCTTATTTATAAAGATAATCAACTCATCCATCGCCCTCATCTCCACCTATTTTGGATCCAACTTCTGTCACACCCCCAAAATGCCACAGCGGAAGACTTAGCATGGTGGTGAACGGAGGTTGGTAATCAATGGTGTTAATAGAAAAGTAATAAGTATTTGGACAAATTTACGTAAAACTTATAATATAAAAGTTTTATAATTTAGACCCAAAAAGGATCTAATTATTGTTACAAAAGTTCCCAAGATCATTGTTTTATTATCCGCCAAATTCCGAAGCATTTATCTTGTACCTGAAAAACACGTCAAAACGTTTGTCAACACTAGGCTGGTGAATTCACAGAGTTTAATAAATAACATTTTCGCTTACCTTGCAAAAATTTATTAAGACCCTTTTCGCTTTACCACGAAAAGTATATCTTATAGATTCAAGATATTTTATAAACATAGATTACTAAGACGATCATGTGGATTCATAAACTAGCTAGGAATATGAGTATGTGTTTACGTTATATGCTCATAATCAACACATGACAATTTGGTTCCAATAGGTGTTTCACTACACCGAATTTGAAGTAGTTTTCCGAACTATGACCAGAGCGACTGGTCGCGGCTAGGGTCGTCAACCCGATGGATCCACCAACACTTCGCTTGCCCTCAATACCAGGTTAATGATTATGAATGGCCCTGGGAACATTATCTTAAGATTTCTTTTTACTCTCAACTTCCAGTCCCGAAAGGAGATTATCCGCCCATATATTCGTACACATTCCACACTTACCGATGTCTTTCACTAGTAATCTTATTTATTTTTACAACGTGTTTCTCCCCCGAAATATTTATAAAACTTTATAAAAATGGGGCTATGAACCTACCTTGTGGTAGTTTGAGTTATATTTCCAAACGCTTGATTTTCCGGTCGTCCGATTTCCTAATCATGAAAATCGTGTAAACGACTATGTTTCGCTTATTTTTCTAAGTTATACATTCAACTTAGATTTTTCACACAACATTTTCCAAAGAAAATGTAATCCTTTGAAATTATTTATTTTCAAAATACTTGTTCTTATTTACGACTCGTTGGTGATCATGACTCGTTTTTGGTCCGTTATTTTTATATCAAAACACATAGCACCCTTTTTATTTTATCATCTCACACCTATTTTTACTTAACATATATTTATAATATCATGCGTAAGTTAATTATACTATTATAACATGCAAGACACTTAGTTACCAGATTAGTCGGTTTTTAGGCGATATTTTAGGCAATTTCTCGAAATTCCAATTCGTGCGGCTTGTAAAAACATGTAGTATTTTAGGCGATGTTTTTATCTTAAAAATATACTTTTAGGACCTGTTCAAAATCAGATTTGATATTCTTACAAATTTAGCCGTTTTTCGCCTTTTTATCGCCTAGTATTGTACCAGACATTATCAAAACCAAATTTTTGAACCAATACTTAAACTTTTTGGTCAACACAAGTTATTTGATGAACTTTTATGTGATTTTTAGTATAAATAATAAGACCTCAAATTTTCTTTTAAAATCACTCATTAAAGTCCATAATTCAAGCATTTTTAGGTCCAAAATTACCCATTTTCTTATAATTTAAAAATCTAATCATTTTCTTTCAAACATGGGTCATTTTATACATATTTACAAGCCAAACTTACTGATCTAAATCAGATTTTAAAATCTCCATAAAACCTTTAAATTTTCATAGGTTTGATGTCCATAATTTCACCAAATGGTTCATAACTTGTCATCCATAAACCAAGACCATAATGTGGGTTTTCTAAACTTTTATTTTTATCAAATTTTCTGTTTTAAACTAACATTTTCAAAGATAAATTCCATATGTCAAAACCATGTTTTAAATCAATTTTATTATGTACAAAACTCATTAACTTGTGTTTAATCAAGAAAACTCCATTCTTATACATACATACATACACCTCACGGCATATATACATACATATATAATATCTTTTATTTTTCCATTCTTGAATCAAAATCCCACATTCTAAGTCTAGTTTAATCATCTAGAAACAAGAAATTTAACAAAAATCTATAGCTATACACACACACATTCACGGCTATATGTATATATATATAACTAGTTATGTTTTTCCCATTTTTAGCTCATACATTATCATCTTTCATTACATAATATCATGTTTTAATGCTTGAATCTTGTTTATCAAGTGTTAGATCATACATGCAATAGAGTTTTTGAGTTAAATTTTGAAATACAAACTCATACATACATGTATATATACACGGCATATATACATACATGCATACAAACTCACGCACACACTCACACATCCAATTTCTCTTTTATTTTTTTATAAAAACCATATGTTTACATGTTTATTTGTGTGAATCATCCAAGTTTAATGATAAAAAGATAGAAAATCATATGAAATAAGTTAGGGTTTATACCTTTTTGAAACAAGAAAGAAACTAGCTTGAAAACCCTTTAAAATCTTGATCAAATCTTCATTTCTTAGACTTTCTTGGATGTTTTGATTTAAAATGTGGCTGATTTCTTAGTGGTTTTAGTTGAAAAAAAATAATATTAGAGAGAGAGAGTGAAGTTGGTGGATGAGAGAGAGAGGAGTGGAAGAGTTTGTGTGTTGTTGTGGAGAAGATGAGGGTCTAGAACTTTATAATCATCATTGCATTGCATGAATCATCACTCTAGCCTATTGTAGCAGCCCCAATCCCACGACACACCCCCATATAGCATGGATTACTTGTCACATGTAGTAATATTAGTAATTAGTGGGTATTGGGTGTAAATTAGCGGGTATATTACTAATTAACGCGGTACAAGTCCTTAACTGTTTTAAATACCCGACACCCTTAAAAATAATATTTTTGAATCCGGACATAAAAATATGTATGTCGAGTTAATATTAGGTGCCATCCAGCGTAAAAATGGCGAATTTTCATAATATAGGCGCGCAAAATGCGCGGTATCGCGTGTTGCGACTAAAATCACCATTTTTATACTCTAACTTTATTTCTCCATATTTTTCAACTAAATATGATTAGAATTATTATTTTAAATTAAATTTCAAATTTCGGACTTTAAATATTACCGGGTCATCACCAACGATCGTATTTCGCGCGCAAAATCGCTACGCGACAAGATTTTTAAATATGACACCTCTAGTCATATTTTTATATATAATATAAGCTTTTGGACTTAAAATTCACTTTATTAACTCAAATTATTATTTTTAAGCATACACCTAACTTTACATTAGTGCGGTTAATTCCCTGCTAAAACGCCGGGTGTTACAGTCTCCCCTTGTTTAGAAAATTTCGTCCTCGAAATTTCTTTTACAAGGTTCGTTTACGTCTCCTTCGGAAAAGATGGGGATATTTGCGCTTCATTTGGTCTTGGCGTTCCCATGTGAACTCGGGTCCACGCTTGGAATTCCACTTGACTTTTACTAACTTGATCCGATTTCACCTTAGTTTCTGAATTTTCCAATCCATAACCTCAACAGGTTCTTCAACAAATCGAAGCTTGTCATCAATGCAAACTTCATCAGGCGGAATGATTAGTGTCTCATCCGACAGACACTTCTTCAAGTTAGACACATGAAAGACGTCATGAATCCCACTCAGATCTTGAGTTAGTTTGAGACGATATGCAACTGAACCGACTCAAGCTAGAATCTCAAATGGTCCAATATACCGATGTCACACCCTCAAATTTCCACATGCGGGGTTTTACCGCGAGGCGCGTGACACACCAGGATCCAAGTCAACGGTCACAATAAACAACACTATATGATACGTAAAAATGACATAATCCAACCATTAAGTTTTCATAAATGATCCAACGCTGCGGAAGCGTAAAACTTATTACAACGTGAAATCAAAAGTACGAAAGTCTGAAAATACTAAATGAGATGCACATGAATCCTAGACGCCGTGAGACTCCGTGCGCCTATCGACAGCTGCTACCTTAGCGACCTGAGACAAACATGCTAAATACGTCAGCAAATAATGCTGGTGAGTTCACAGGTTTTTAAATGAATACCGACTCCAAATGTATACCAACTCCAAGTGATAATCGACTCCAACTGAATACTCATGGTCAATCCAGACCACATGCATGCAAAATATATGAATACCTGTTACTACTGCGATTGGAAAACCATTACTGGACTCGAATACTGTGAATACTGAATACGTGCCCGAATGAATACTGAATACTGAATACTGAATACTGAATACCTAAGAGACAACATGCACCCGTCCGACCTCCAGTCGACGAGTGGGGCGGGTCAAGCCCAAATAGCGCTATCCACATTTCCCCCGTTGTGCATCCCCGCACATTCATGGTTTCCCCGGGACTTCCAAAGATCGCATAGTAATATAATGAATACTCTAAAACATAATGAATACGTGAAAACATAATGAATACTCCAAACCCAATGAATTCATGAATACCAAACGTAGTTGACACATCTTTCCTGAAAACTTAGTTGAAACGCCTTTTATGAAAACATAGTTGAAACGCCTTTTATGAAAACATAGTTGACACATGTTTAAAGGACACAGCATGTTTTCTCCCCCGAAAATGTAAAACCAGTAAAAGAGTGGGGCCGTGAAACTCACCTTATTGTGCGTCTTCCGATAACTAGAATTCCAACACGTGTATGATAATCCCAACTAATGACAACCTATCAATGAGTTTACATAAGTGTGATGACTACTAACCCGAAGGCTAACAAGTCCCCGATTGTCCAGATCTTAACCAAGTATGTTTTAAAACGTGTTTAAATGTTTAACCGACACACTAGACCGACCCGACATCCCGTTGGTGACCCATTACCCTAACTAATCAAGTACACATAGATTACATGCAAGGTTCAAGCATAAAACACTTAGTTTGTATCAAAAATCTCATTTTTGTTAACGTAGGGTCGAATGTGGCTTTGAGTGGTCGAAGGTGGCTTTAAACTCCCACCTTCGCCCCTTTTCTTCCACCTTCGCCCCTTTTCTTCCACCTTCGCCCCCCTCAGTTCCAGGTTCGACCCTTGGAACCCACCTTCGCCCATTCGACTGGCCGAAGGTGTTCCAGGTTCGACCCTGCTGTGTTGTTTACTCAAAAACGCGTCCAAAAACATCCGAAAACATCACGAAACATCATGAGTTACAGCAGTCAAGCATCATTATTATATTCCTACGAAACCCTACCAATTTTACCCCAAAATCTATCCGTTTTTACAATTTTCCTAAAATAGTAAATTATGGAGATGTCACATCATCATGCATGAAAATATTACCCAATTAGGAAACTTCTGAAATCAATCAATAATCAGCTCATCATCATCAAATCATCATGAACAAGAAACCCTTATCCTAACTCTATCATAACTATCCAAAACAAGCCTAAATCTAACTAAAAACCCCTTTAATCGACAAAACACCATCAACAATCAATTGTAACATGTTTCCATTATAACTCTCTATTAATAACAGCCCTAGGTTGTAGTCATGTCATCTACATAGCAAGTAATCATCAAACAATGCTTAATACCACATAAACACATGTTAAATTGTATGAAAACTCATTGTTTATGAATAGGTTTTATTTAGAAAGATATTAGGAAGGTTTTTACCCATAAAACATGTTGATATCAGATCTGGACCCTTGGGGTTTAGATTAAAACAAGTCAAAATTGTTTAAAAAGGATTTGTAATGAAGAACACACCTTAGATTTTCACTTGTAATGATTTAGAGAGTTAGGTTATGAAAAACAAGCTCAAAAACTCCTTCCCCAATGATAATAGCTGATAGAGAGTGTTTGGAGGCGTTTAGGGTTTGTGAAATGGTGAAAAATGGCTAAGGATGGTATTTATACTATCTGCACGTTCGCCCAGTTTATGTGGTCGAATGTGGAATTTTTCCACGTTCGCCCCTTTTTAGTGGTCGAATGTGGAACTTTTCCACATTCGCCCACTTTGTTTCCACGTTCGCCCCTTTTTAGTGGTCGAATGTGGAACTTTTCCACATTCGCCCACTTTGTTTCTACGTTCGCCCATTTTTCAGATCCCATTTCCACATTCGCCCAAAAGTTCCACATTCAGGTCATCAGCACATTTTTAACACATGTTAACAGCACTTTTAACACATGTTAACCTTTTTCCAGTTTGTCGTGTTTAACGCATTCTAACACATCTTAACGCATAAGCATGCATCCATAGTCTATACTTAGCATGTTTAGGCACGTATAATCATTCGTACATCATTTAAGCAAGTATAAGCATACAATCCACCACACGACCCATAATCTACACATATACTAAATTAATTCATGTAATGTCACCAACAACGGGACCCGGTACTAATGTATTCCCAAAACGACTCCCAATGATCCTCCAGATCATTGGACCCTGGACAATCCTAATCTGACCCGACTCAACTAACCCAGTTAAGTTTGTTTATAGACGTTTCTCGCTAATGTAGACTTATGTGTTCATAAAGTGTTGACTCAAACATGTCGGGTGTCACAACCGAGGACTCAACTTTCCTCCTTTCCCAAATCTCATCACACCTTTCCAGGGTGAGACTTTCAAAAGAACACGATCTCCAACCTGGAATTCCAATGGATTTCTTCTATTATCAGCATAACTCTTTTGTCGATCTGCAGCTGCTTTCAACCTTTCCCTGATCTGAACAATCTTGTTAGAGGTTGCTTGAACAATCTCGGGTCCAAGTAGCTGCTTTTCACCAACTTCAGCCCAGCAAAGAAGTGAACAAAATTTTCTTCCATATAAAGCCTCAAACGGTGCGGCTTTAATACTGGAATGATAGCTATTATTATAAGAAAACTCAACCAACGGCAAGTGAGTATCCCAGTTTCCTCCAAAATCAATCACGCATGCTCGCAGCATGTCCTCCAAAGTTTGAATGGTTCTTTCACTCTGACCATCCGTCTGTGGGTGATAAGCTGTACTCATATCTAACCGAGTACCAAAAGAATCTTGGAGTGTCTGCCACACTCTGGATACAAAACGTCCGTCTCTGTCAGAAATGATTGATACTGGAACTCCATGTCGAGAGACAACTTCCTTCAGATAAAGAGATGCCAACTTATCCAATTTGTCTTTTTCCTTGATCGGTAGAAAGTGAGCAGATTTTGTTAACCGATCCACAATTACCCAAATAGCATCATTCCAGCATCATTCCAGTATTCCGCTTGGGTGGAATTACTCAATGATTATGAATGCGACATTCGTTATCATCCGGGTAAAGCTAATGTTGTAGCTGATGCATTGAGCAGGAAGGAAAAGGAAAAGCCTTTACGTGTTCGTGCATTGGTTTAACGATCCACACAAGTCTTTCCGAAAAGATTCGTGATGCACAAAACGAGGCTTTAAAGGAGAAGAAGCTCAAGGCGGAAGGATTTCGAGGTTTGGAGTGTAATCCAGTACCCAAGGCTGACAAAGCAATGTACTTTTTGGATCGAGTTTGGGTATCTCGTTTTGGGAACTTGTGACAACTGGTGATGGATGAAGCGCACAAGTCCGGATATTCAGTTCAACCAGGTTCTACCAAAATGTACAAAGATCTTCGAGAATTATATTGGTGGCCCAATATGAAAAGAGCTATTGCTAGATATGTCAGCAAATGTCTAACTTGTTCCAAGGTTAAAGCAGAGCATCAGAAGCCATTTGGGCTCCTGCAACAACCAGAAATTCCTCAGTGGAAATGGGAGCACATCATTATGGATCTCGTAACCAAATTACCTCGAACAGCTAGTGGCCATGACGCTATTTGAGTAATTGTGGATCGATTAACGAAATCCGCTCACTTTCTACCGACTAGGGAAAATGTAAGTTGGAAAAGTTAGCATCGATTTATCTGAAGGAAATTGTGTCACGACATGGAGTTCCAGTATCAATCATTTCTGACAGAGACGGACGTTTTGTATCCAGAGTGTGGCAGACACTCCAAGATTCTTTTGGTACTCGGTTAGATATGAGTACAGCTTATCACCCACAGACGGATGGTCAGAGTGAAAGAACCATGCAAACTTTGGAGGACATGCTGCGAGCATGCGTGATTGATTTTGGAGGAAACTGGGATACTCACTTGCCGTTGGTTGAGTTTTCTTATAATAATAGCTATCATTCCAGTATTAAAGTCGCACCGTTTGAGGCTTTATATGGAAGAAAATGTCGTTAACCTCTTTGCTCGGCTGAAGTTGGTGAAAAGCAGCTACTTGGACCCAAGATTGTTCAAGCAACCTCTGACAAGATTGTTCAGATCAGGGAAAGGTTGAAAGCAGCTGCAGATCGACAAAAGAGTTATGCTGATAATAGAAGAAAGCCATTGGAATTCCAGGTTGGAGATCGTGTTCTTTTGAAAGTCTCACCCTGGAAAGGTGTGATGAGATTTGGGAAAGGAGGAAAGTTGAGTCCTCGGTATATTGGACCATTTGAGTTCTAGCTCGAGTCGGTTCAGTTGCATATCGTCTCAAACTACCTCAAGATCTGAGTGGGATTCATGACGTCTTTCATGTGTCTAACTTGAAGAAGTGTCTGTCGGATGAGACACTAATCATTCCGCCTGATGAAGTTTGCATTGATGACAAGCTTCGATTTGTTGAAGAACCTGTTGAGGTTATGGATTGGAAAATTCAGAAACTAAGGCGAAATCGGATCAAGTTAGTAAAAGTCAAGTGGAATTCCAAGCGTGGACCCGAGTTCACATGGGAACGCCAAGACCAAATGAAGCGCAAATATCCCCATCTTTTCCGAAGGAGACGTAAACGAACCTTGTAAAAGAAATTTCGAGGACGAAATTTTCTAAACAAGGGGAGACTGTAACACCCGGCGTTTTAGCAGGGAATTAACCGCACTAATGTAAAGTTATGTGTATGTTTAAAAATAATAATTTGAGTTAATAAAGTGAATTTTAAGTCCAAAAGCTTATATTATATATAAAAATATGACTAGAGGTGTCATATTTAAAAATCTTGTCGCGTAGCGATTTTGCGCGCGAAATACGATCGTTGGTGATGACCCGGTAATATTTAAAGTCCGAAATTTGAAATTTAATTTTAAAATAATATTTCTAATCATATTTAGTTGAAAAATATGGAGAAATAAAGTTAGAGTATAAAAATGGTGATTTTAGTCGCAACACGCGATACCGCGCATTTTGCGCGCCTATATTATGAAAATTCGCCATTTTTACGCTGGATGGCACCTAATATTAACTCGACATACATATTTTTATGTCCGGAGTCAAAAATATTATTTTTAAGGGTGTCGGGTATTTAAAACAGTTAAGGACTTATACGCGTTAATTAGTAATATACCCGCTAATTTACACCCAATACCCACTAATTACTAATATTACTACATGTTGACAAGTAATCCATGCTATATGGGGGTGTGTGTCGTGGGATTGTGGCTGCCAAAATAGGCTAGAGTGATGATTCATGCAATGCAATGATGATTATAAAGTTCTAGACCCTCATCTTCTCCACAACAACACACAAACTCTTCCACTCCTCTCTCTATCATCCGCCAACTTCACTCTTTCTCTCTAATATTATTTTTTTCAACTAAAACCACTAAGAAATCAGCCACATTTGAAATCAAAACATCCAAGAAAGTCTAAGAAATGAAGATTTGATCAAGATTTTAAAGGGTTTTCAAGCTAGTTTCTTTCTTGTTTCAAAAAGGTATAAACCCTAACTTATTTCATATGGTTTTCTATCTTTTTATCATTAAACTTGGATGATTCACACAAATAAACATGTAAACATATGGTTTTTATAAAAAATAAAAGAGAAATTGGATGTGTGAGTGTGTGCGTGAGTTTGTATGCATGTATGTATATATGCCGTGTATATATACATGTATGTATGAGTTTGTATTTCAAAATTTAACTCAAAAACCCTATTGCATGTATGATCTAACACTTGATAAACAAGATTCAAGCATTAAAACATGATATTATGTAATGAAAGATGATAATGCATGAGTTAAAAATGGGAAAAACATAGCTAGTTATATATATATACATATAGCCGTGAATGTGTGTGTGTGTAGCTATAGATTTTTGTTAAATTTCTTGTTTATAGATGATTAAACTAGACTTAGAATGTGGGATTTTGATTCAAGAATGGAAAAATAAAAGATATTATATATGTATGTATGCCGTGAGGTGTATGTATGTATAAAAATGGAGTTTTCTTGATTAAACACAAGTTAATGAGTTTTGTACATAATAAAATTGATTTAAAACGTGGCTTTGACATATGGAATTTAACTTTGAAAATGTTATTTTAAAACAGAAAATTTCATCAAAATAAAAGCTTAGAAAACCCACATTATGGTCTTGGTTTATGGATGACAAGTTATGAACCATTTGGTGAAATTATGGACATAAAATCTATGAAAACTTAAAGGTTTTATGGAGATTTTAAAATCTGATTTAGATCAGTAAGTTGGCTTGTAAATATGTATAAAATGACCCATGTTTGAAAGAAAATGATTAGATTTTTAAATTATAAAAAAATGGGTAATTTTGGACCTAAAAATGCTTGAATTATGTACTTTAATGAGTGATTTTAAAAGAAAATTTGAGGTCTGATTATTTATACTAAAAATCACATAAAAGTTCATCAAATAACTTGTGTTGACCAAAAAGTTTAAGTATTGGTTCAAAAATTTGGTTTTGATAATGTCCGGTACAATACTAGGCGATAAAAAGGCGAAAAACGGCTAAATTTGTAAGAATTTCAAATCTGATTTTGAACAGGTCCTAAAAGAATATTTTTAAGATAAAATCATGTAAATAAAGGTATATTTAAAATACTACATGTTTTTACAAGCCACACGAATTGGAATTTCGAGAAATTGCCTAAAATATCGCCTAAAACCGACTAATCTGGTAACTAAGTGTCTTGCATGTTATAATAGTATAATTAACTTACGCATGATATTATAAATATATGTTATGTAAAAAATAGGTGTGAGATGATAAAATAAAAAGGGTGCTATGTGTTTTGATATAAAAATAACGGACCAAAAAACGAGTCATGATCACCAACGAGTCGTAAATAAAAACAAGTATTTTGAAAATAAATAATTTCAAAGGATTACATTTTCTTTGGAAAATGTTGTGTGAAAAATCTAAGTTGAATGTATAACTTAGAAAAATAAGCGAAACATAGTCGTTTACACGATTTTCATGATTAGGAAATCGGACGACCGGAAAATCAAGCGTTTGGAAATATAACTCAAACTACCACAAGGTGAGTTCACAGCCCCATTTTTATAAAGTTTTATAAATATTTCGGGGGAGAAACACGTTGTAAAAATAAATAAGATTACTAGTGAAAGACATCGGTAAGTGTGGAATGTGTACTACACCGAATTTGAAGTAGTTTTCCGAACTATGACCAGAGCGACTGGTCGCGGCTAGGGTCGTCAACCCGATGGATCCACCAACACTTCGCTTGCCCTCAATACCAGGTTAATGATTATGAATGGCCCTGGGAACATTATCTTAAGATTTCTTTTTACTCTCAACTTCCAGTCCCGAAAGGAGATTATCCGCCCATATATTCGTACACATTCCACACTTACCGATGTCTTTCACTAGTAATCTTATTTATTTTTACAACGTGTTTCTCCCCCGAAATATTTATAAAACTTTATAAAAATGGGGCTGTGAACTCACCTTGTGGTAGTTTGAGTTATATTTCCAAACGCTTGATTTTCCGGTCGTCCGATTTCCTAATCATGAAAATCGTGTAAACGACTATGTTTCGCTTATTTTTCTAAGTTATACATTCAACTTAGATTTTTCACACAACATTTTCCAAAGAAAATGTAATCCTTTGAAATTATTTATTTTCAAAATACTTGTTTTTATTTACGACTCGTTGGTGATCATGACTCGTTTTTTGGTCCGTTATTTTTATATCAAAACACATAGCACCCTTTTTATTTTAAATTATACTATTATAACATGCAAGACACTTAGTTACCAGATTAGTCGGTTTTAGGCGATATTTTAGGCAATTTCTCGAAATTCCAATTCGTGTGGCTTGTAAAAACATGTAGTATTTTAAATATACCCTTATTTACATGTTTTTATCTTAAAAATATACTTTTAGGACCTGTTCAAAATCATATTTGATATTCTTACAAATTTAGCCGTTTTTCGCCTTTTTTTCGCCTAGTATTGTACCGGACATTATCAAAACCAAATTTTTGAACCAATACTTAAAATTTTTGGTCAACACAAGTTATTTGATGAAATTTTATGTGATTTTTAGTATAAATAATCAGACCTCAAATTTTCTTTTAAAATCACTCATTAAAGTCCATAATTCAAGCATTTTAGGTCCAAAATTACCCATTTTCTTATAATTTAAAAATCTAATCATTTCTTTCAAACATGGGTCATTTTATACCTATTTACAAGCCAACTTACTGATCTAAATCAGATTTTAAAATCTCCATAAAACCTTTAAATTTTCATAGATTTTATGTCCATAATTTCACCAAATGGTTCATAACTTGTCATCCATAAACCAAGACCATAATGTGGGTTTTCTAAGCTTTTATTTTGATGAAATTTTCTGTTTTAAATAACATTTTCAAAGTTAAATTCCATATGTCAAAGCCATGTTTTAAATCAATTTTATTATGTACAAAACTCATTAACTTGTGTTTAATCAAGAAAACTCCATTCTTATACATACATACACCTCACGGCATACATACATACATATATAATATCTTTTATTTTTCCATTCTTGAATCAAAATCCCACATTCTAAGTCTAGTTTAATCTTCTAGAAACAAGAAATTTAACAAAAATCTATAGCTATACACACACACACATTCACGGCTATATGTATATATATATAACTAGTTATGTTTTTCCCATTTTTAACTCATACATTATCATCTTTCATTACATAATATCATGTTTTAATGCTTGAATCTTGTTTATCAAGTGTTAGATCATACATGCAATAGAGTTTTTGAGTTAAATTTTGAAATACAAACTGATACATACATGTATATATACACGGCATATATACATACATGCATACAAACTCACGCACACACTCACACATCCAATTTCTCTTTTATTTTTTTTTTATAAAAACCATATGTTTACATGTTTATTTGTGTGAATCATCCAAGTTTAATGATAAAAAGATAGAAAATCATATGAAATAAGTTAGGGTTTATACCTTTTTGAAACAAGAAAGAAACTAGCTTGAAAACCCTTTAAAATCTTGATCAAATCTTCATTTCTTAGACTTTCTTGGATGTTGTGATTTCAAATGTGGCTGATTTCTTAGTGGTTTTAGTTGAAAAAAAATAATATTAGAGAGAGAGAGTGAAGTTGGCGGATGAGAGAGAGAGGAGTGGAAGAGTTTGTGTGTTGTTGTGGAGAAGATGAGGGTCTATAACTTTATAATCATCATTGCATTGCATGAATCATCACTCTAGCCTATTGTGGCAGCCACAATCCCACGACACACACCCCCATATAGCATGGATTACTTGTCAACATGTAGTAATATTAGTAATTAGTGGGTATTGGGTGTATATTAGCGGGTATATTACTAATTAACGCGCGTACAAGTCCTTAACTGTTTTAAATACCCGACACCCTTATAATATTTTTGACTCCGGACATAAAAATATGTATGTCGAGTTAATATTAGGTGCCATCCAGCGTAAAAATGGCGAATTTTCATAATATAGGCGCGCAAAATGCGCGGTATCGCGTGTTGCGACTAAAATCACCATTTTTATACTCTAACTTTATTTCTCCATATTTTTCAACTAAATATGATTAGAAATATTATTTTAAAATTAAATTTCAAATTTCGGACTTTAAATATTACCGGGTCATCACCAACGATCGTATTTCGCGCGCAAAATCGCTACGCGACAAGATTTTTAAATATGACACCTCTAGTCATATTTTTATATATAATATAAGCTTTTGGACTTAAAATCACTTTATTAACTCAAATTATTATTTTTAAACATACACCTAAATTTACATTAGTGCGGTTAATTCCTGCTAAAACGCCGGGTGTTACAGTTTCCCCTTGTTTAGAAAATTTCGTCCTCGAAATTTCTTTTACAAGGTTCGTTTACGTCTCCTTCGGAAAGATGGGGATATTTGCGCTTCATATGGTCTTGGCGTTCCCATGTGAACTCGGGTCCACGCTTGGAATTCCACTTGACTTTTACTAACTTGATCCGATTTCGCCTTAGTTTCTGAATTTTCCAATCCATAACCTCAACAGGTTCTTCAACAAATCGAAGCTTGTCATCAATGCAAACTTGATCAGGCGGAATGATTAGTGTCTCATCCGACGAACACTTCTTCAAGTTAGACACATGAAAGACGTCATGAATCCCACTCAGATCTTGAGGTAGTTTGAGACGATATGCAACTGAACCGACTCGAGCTAGAATCTCGAATGGTCCAATATACCGAGGACTCAACTTTCCTCCTTTCCCAAATCTCATCACACCTTTCCAGGGTGAGACTTTCAAAAGAACACGATCTCCAACCTGGAATTCCAATGGCTTTCTTCTATTATCAGCATAACTCTTTTGTCGATCTGTAGCTGCTTTCAACCTTTCCCTGATCTGAACAATCTTGGCAGAGGTTGCTTGAACAATCTCGGGTCCAAGTAGCTGCTTTTCACGAACTTCAGCCCAGCAAAGAGGTGAACGACATTTTCTTCCATATAAAGCCTCAAACGGTGCGGCTTTAATACTGGAATGATAGCTATTATTATAAGAAAACTCAACCAATGGCAAGTGAGTATCCCAGTTTCCTCCAAAATCAATCACACATGCTCGCAGCATGTCCTCCAAAGTTTGAATGGTTCTTTCACTCTGACCATCCGTCTGTGGGTGATAAGCTGTACTCATATCTAACCGAGTACCAAAAGAATCTTGGAGTGTCTGCCACACTCTGGATACAAAACGTCCGTCTCTGCCAGAAATGATTGATACTGGAACTCCATGTCGAGAGACAACTTCCTTCAGATAAAGAGATGCCAACTTATCCAATTTGTCTTTTTCCTTGATCGGTAGAAAGTGAGCAGATTTTGTTAACCGATCCACAATTACCCAAATAGCATCATTTCCTTTTGCTGTTCGAGGTAATTTGGTTACGAGATCCATAGTAATGTGCTCCCATTTCCACTGTGGAATTTCTGGTTGTTGCAGAAGCCCAGCCGGCTTTTGATGCTCTGCTTTAACCTTTGAACAAGTTAGGTCATGAGTCGTGTAATTTTTCTCGTGCACTTTAAGCTAGCGGGAGGCATAAGCTATGACTTTGTCCTTCTGCATGAGTACACATCCAAGACCTAGACGCGATGCATCACAGTAGACTACAAAGCCATTAGTTCCCTCCGGAAGTGACAAGATAGGTGCACTACACAACTTCTGCTTCAATAACTGAAAAGCTTCCTCCTGCTTCTCTGTCCAGTCGTACTTCTTGTCTTTCTGAGTTAATAACGTCAACGGCTGCGCTATTTTGGAAAAATTCTGGATGAATCTCCGATAATACCTAGCTAGACCTAAGAATTGGCGTACTTCACTTGGAGACTTAGGTGCTTCCCAATTCTTGATTGCTTCAATCTTCAAGGGGTCGACATGAATACCTTTCTCGTTAATGACATGTCCAAGGAAGTGGACTTCCCGGATCCAGAATTCACATTTCGAGAGTTAACTTCTCATTCTTCAATAGCTCAAGAATCATCTTCAGATGCTGCTGGTGATCTTCTTTGGTTCGTGAATAGATGAGTATATCGTCGATAAAGACTATCACGAACTTATCCAAGTAGGGTTTGCATACTCTATTCATGAGATCCATGAATATAGCAGGTGCGTTAGTCAAACCAAACGCATCACCAAGAATTCATAGTGACCGTACCGAGTCCTGAAAGCAGTTTTGTGTATGTCTTCCTCTGCTACCCTCAACTGGTGATATCCCGAACGTAGATCGATTTTCGAGAAATAACTTGACCCTTGCAACTGGTCAAATAGATCATCAATCCTCGGTAGTGGGTACCGATTTTTAATGGTCAATTTATTCAGTTCTCGATAATCTATGCACATTCGGAACGAACCATCCTTCTTCTTCACGAACAAGACCAGTGCTCCCAAGGTGAGAAACTTGGTCTAATAAATCCTTTGTCCAACAGTTCTTGAAGCTGCTTAGATAACTCTTGCATCTCTGAAGGTGCTAATTTGTACGGTGATCGGGCTATCGGTGCTGCTCCGGGAATAAGATCGATTTTGAACTCGAGTTGTCTTGATGGCGGTAATCCAGGTAAGTCTTCAGGAAAAACTTCTGGATAGTCTCGTACAATGGGAATTTCTTCCAATTCTCGTTCCTTAGCTTCTGTATCCACCACATTAGCCAAGAACGCTAGACAACCCTTACGCAAGAGCTTGCGTGCTTTCATCACACTGACAATCTTCAACCCTGAACCGCACTTATCACCACGTATTACTAGAGCTTCACCATTTGGGAGTAGTAGACGTACTAGCTTGTCTGAGCATACGATCTCAGCATGGTTTCTTGATAACCAGTCCATACCGATGACGACGTCAAAACTTCCCAAATCAACAGGTAACAGATCAATGCAGAACTTATGGTTTTCTAGAAGAAGATTGCAATCACGGAAAACCTCACCGGTTTCTATACATTTCCCATTAGCCAGTTCGATCGAGTACTTTTTATCTAGTTTACTTGGCTTCGAGCCAAGATGAGATTTAAATCTTTCAGAGACAAAACTTAAATCAGCTCCGCTATCAAAAAGTACTAAAGCATTTTGGTCGTTAATTAGGAACGTACCAGTGACGACGGCCGGATCTTCCCGAGCATCCCCTTCTTTCATCTCGAAAGCCCTCCCCTTCAGTTTAGGACACGTTTTCTTGACATGTCCCTCTTCATCGCAGTTGTAACAGACGGGATTCTTCTTGGGAATTTCCGCTGGAATCCTAGCATAGCAGTCTTGAGTCAGGTGCCCAAATCTATTGCATCGGGTACAATGTCTGCATTCCCCGAAATGACTTCTGCCACACTTTTGACACCTCGCGGGCGGGTTTCGGTTTGTTCCAGTAGTGATTGCATTAGCAGCAAATAACTGGCTTGAACCTTGATTCCTGCCTTTCTTACCGCGACGCTGAGAACCATCAGACCGCTTTCTCTTGGAGCCTTCTGCCTTCTGCTCTTCAACAACCGACTTCTTTTCAGACCCAACCGGCTTCTTCCCGGTATCACCCTTTTTCGCCAATAATCCTCTACGGACAGCATCATCAGTGAGTGATTTTGCTAGAGAGATGGCTTCTTGGATTGTTGTCTTATGGGAAGAGGTAACCATTCCTCGAATTTTTGGCGCTAAACCCCAGATATACCTCTCCACCCTGACGTAATCGGGTGTCACCATTCGTGGTACCAACCTCGCTAGATCGTTAAAACGGGATGTGTAGCCTTGAACGTCAGAACCGTTCATGGTTAAGTTCCAGAATTCCGTTTCGATCTTCTGTAGTTCATTTCTCGGACAATATTCTCAAATCAACATGTCCTTCAATTCTGCCTAGGTGAGATTGAAAGCAGCAGTCTCACCACGAGCTTGAACCTGCGAGTTCCACCATGATAAAGCCTCGTCCTGAAAAGAGCAAACTGCATACTTGACTATCTGTGTGGGTATGCAACCACTGATCGCTATAACCGACTCCATCTTTTCTATCCGTCTGACTATGTCTAGAGGTCCCTCGGCTCCGGAAAATGTCCTCGGGTTACAACCTTGAAAGGCTTTATATGTATATATATATATATATACATATAGCCGTGAATGTGTGTGTGTATAGCTATAGATTTTTGTTAAATTTTCTTGTTTCTAGATGATTAAACTAGACTTAGAATGTGGGATTTTGATTCAAGAATGGAAAAATAAAAGATATTATATATGTATGTATGTATGTATGTATGTATGTATGCATGTATGTATGCCGTGAGGTGTATGTATGTATAAGAATGGAGTTTTCTTGATTAAACACAAGTTAATGAGTTTTGTACATAATAAAATTGATTTAAAACATGGTTTTGACATATGGAATTTAACTTTGAAAATGTTAGTTTAAAACAGAAAATTTCATAAAAATAAAAGTTTAGAAAACCCACATTATGGTCTTGGTTTATGGATGACAAGTTATGAACCATTTGGTGAAATTATGGACATAAAACCTATGAAAATTTAAAGGTTTTATGGAGATTTTAAAATCTGATTTAGATCAGTAAGTTTGGCTTGTAAATATGTATAAATGACCCATGTTTGAAAAAAAATGATTAGATTTTTAAATTATAAGAAAATGGGTAATTTTGGACCTAAAAATGCTTGAATTATGGACTTTAACGAGTGATTTTAAAAGAAAATTTGAGGTCTGATTATTTATACTAAAAATCACATAAAAGTTCATCAAATAATTTGTTTTGACCAAAAAGTTTAAGTATTGGTTCAAAAATGTGATTTGATAATGTCCGGTACAAAACTAGGCGATAAAAAGGCGAAAAACGTTTAAATTTGTAAGAATTACAAATCTGATTTTGAACAGGTCCTAAAAGTATATTTTAAGATAACAACATGTAAATAAAGGTATATTTAAAATACTACATGTTTTTACAAGCCACACGAATTGGAATTTCGAGAAATTGCCTAAGATATCGCCTAAGAACAGACTAATCTTGTAACTAAGTGTCTTGCATGTTATAATAGTATAATTAACTTATGCATGATATTATAAATATATGTTAAGTAAAAATAGGTGTGAGATTATAAAATAAAAAAGGATGCTATGTGCTTTGATATAAAAATAACGGACCAAAAACGAGTCATGATCACCAACGAGTCGTAAATAAGAACAAGTATTTTGAAAATAAATAATTTCAAAGGATTACATTTTCTTTGGAAAATGTTGTGTGAAAATCTAAGTTGAATGTATAACTTAGAAAAAAAGCGAAACAAAGTCGTTTACCCGATTTTTGTGATGGATTCAGGTGTTTGATTGACCGAGTTCTTATATGAGGGATGTTGAAAATCACTCGATGGGGTTTGACACATGATTTGGATTGACGCAGTCATTCTCTGTTTTGTAATTTACGTGTTTTTCACGTATATCAATTTGCAACGTCCCCTTCGATTTTACTTTTATTTGAGGCTTAAACTTTTTTAACCTCTTAAAGAGGGTCGCGGCATTTCAAAATCACCGAAAGTCATTTCACACATCTAAAAGAAGCCATTAAGGCGATATACATGCGATCTATTTAATGGGAATGTTGATACATACGTGGCTTAGAAATAAAATGAAAATAAAGCCTCGAAAATGATTACAAATTATAGAATGTCTTTTGTGGTGGAATCGGGTGTTTGATTAACCGACTTCTTATCTGAGGGATGGTGAAAATCACTCGAAGTGGTTTGACACATGATTTAGATTGACGTGGTCATTCTCTAATTTGTAATTTACATGTTTTTTAAGAAAAATCCATTTGCAACGTCCCCTTGGATCTTTTATTTGAGGCTTAAACCTTTTTTAACCTCTTAAAAAGGGTCGCGGCATTTCAAAATCGCCGAAAATCATTTCACACATCTAAATGAAGCCATTAAGGCGATATACATGCGTTCTACTTATTGGGAATTTTGATATATACGTGGCTTAGAAATAAAATGAAAATAAAGCCTCAAAAATGATTACAATTTAAAGAATGTCTTTTATGGTGGAATCGGGTGTTTGATTGACCGACTTTTTATCGGAGGGATGGTGAAAATCACTCGAAGGGGATTTACACATGATTTGGATTGACGTGGTCATTCTTTGTTTTTTAACTTACTTGTTTTTCACGTAAATCCACTTTCAACGTACCCTTGGATTTTCCTTTTATTTGAGGCTTAGACCATTTTTAACCTCTTAACGTGGGTGGCGGCATTTCAAAATCACCGAAAATCTATTCACACATCTAAATGAAGCCATTAAGGGGATATACATGCGTTCTATTCAATGGGAATGTTGATATATACAATGCTTAGAAATAAAATGAAAATAAAGCCTCGAAAATGTTTACAATTGAAAAAAAGTCTTTTGTGATGGATTCAGGTGTTTGATTGGCCGAGTTCTTATATGAGGGATGGTGAAAATCACTCGATGGGGTTTGACACAAGATTTGGATTGACGTGGTCATTCTCAGTTTTGTAATTTACATGTTTTTCACGTAAATCAATTTGCAACGTCCCCTTGGATTTTACTTTTATTTGAGGCTAAAACTTTTTTTAACCTCTTAAAGAGGGTCGCGGCATTTCAAAATCACCGAAAATCATTTCACACATCTAAATAAAGCCATTAAGGCGATATACATGCGTTCTACTTATTGGGAATGTTGATATATACGTGGCTTAGAAATAAAATGAAAATAAAGCCTCGAAAAATGATTACAATTTAAAGAATGTCTTTTATGGTGGAATCGGGTGTTTGATTGAAGGACTTCTTATCGGAGGGATGGTGAAAATCACTCGAAGGGGATTTACACATGATTTGGATTGACGTGGTCATTCTTTGTTTTTTAACTTACTTGTTTTTCACGTAAATCCACTTTCAACGTACCCTTGGATTTTCCTTTTATTTGAGGCTTAGACCATTTTAACCTCTTAACGTGGTGGCGGCATTTCAAAATCACCGAAAATCTATTCACACATCTAAATGAAGCCATTAAGGGGATATATATGCGTTCTATTCAATGGGAATGTTGATATATACAATGCTTAGAAATAAAATGAAAATAAAGCCTCGAAAATGTTTACAATTGAAAAAAAGTTTTTGTGATGGATTCAGGTGTTCGATTGACCGAATTCTTATATGAGGGATGTTGAAAATCACTCGATGGGGTTTGACACATGATTTGGATTGACGCGGTCATTCTCTGTTTTGTAATTTACGTGTTTTTCACGTAAATCAATTTGCAACGTCCCCTTGGATTTTACTTTTATTTGAGGCTTAAACCTTTTTTAACCTCTTAAAGAGGGTCGCGGCATTTCAAAATCACCGAAAGTCATTTCACACATCTAAAGAAGCCATTAAGGCGATATACATGCGATCTATTTAATGGGAATGCTGAGACATACGTGGCTTAGAAATAAAATGAAAATAAAGCCTCGAAAATGATTACAAATTAAAGAATGTCTTTTGTGGTGGAATCGGGTGTTTGATTAACCGACTTCTTCTCTGAGGGATGGTGAAAATCACTCGAAGTGGTTTGACACATGATTTAGATTGACGTGGTCATTCTCTGATTTGTAATTTACATGTTTTGCACATAAATCCATTTGCAACGTCCCCTTGGATCTTTTATTTGAGGCTTAAACCATTTTTAACCTCTTAAAAAGGGTCGCGGCATTTCAAAATCACCGAAAATCATTTCACACATCTAAATGAAGCCATTAAGGCGATATACATGCGTTCTACTTATTGGGAATGTTGATATATACGTGGCTTAGAAATAAAATGAAAATAAAGCCTCGAAAATGATTACAATTTAAAGAATGTCTTTTATGGTGGAATCGGGTGTTTGATTGACCGACTTCTTATCGGAGGGATGGTGAAAATCACTCGAAGGGGATTTACACATGATTTGGATTGACGTGGTCATTCTTTGTTTTTTAACTTACTTGTTTTTCACGTAAATCCACTTTCAACGTACCCTTGGATTTTCCTTTTATTTGAGGCTTAGACCTTTTTAACCTCTTAACGTGGGTGGCGGCATTTCAAAATCACCGAAAATCTATTCACACATCTAAATGAAGCCATTAAGGGGATATACATGCGTTCTATTCAATGGGAATGTTGATATATACAATGCTTAGAAATAAAATGAAAATAAAGCCTCGAAAATGTTTACAATTGAAAAAAAGTCTTTTGTGATGGATTCAGGTGTTTGATTGACCGAATTCTTATATGAGGGATGTTGAAAATCACTCGATGGGGTTTGACACATGATTTGGATTGACGTGGTCATTCTCTGTTTTGTAATTTACGTGTTTTTCACGTAAATCAATTTGCAACGTCCCCTTGGATTTTACTTTTATTTGAGGCTTAAAACTTTTTTAACCTCTTAAAGAGGGTCGCGGCATTTCAAAATCACCGAAAGTCATTTCACACATCTAAAAGAAGCCATTAAGGCGATATACATGCGATCTATTTAATGGGAATGTTGATACATACGTGGCTTAGAAATAAAATGAAAATAAAGCCTCGAAAATGATTACAAATTAAAGAATGTCTTTTGTGGTGGAATCGGGTGTTTGATTAACCGACTTCTTATCTGAGGGATGGTGAAAATCACTCGAAGTGGTTTGACACATGATTTAGATTGACGTGGTCATTCTCTGATTTGTAATTTACATTTTTTTCAGAAAATCCATTTGCAACGTCCCCTTGGATATTTTATTTGAGGCTTAAACCTTTTTTAACCTCTTAAAAAGGGTCGCGGCATTTCAAAATCACCGAAAATCATTTCACACATCTAAATGAAGCCATTAAGGCGATATACATGCGTTCTACTTATTGGGAATGTTGATATATACGTGGCTTAGAAATAAAATGAAAATAAAGCCTCGAAAATGATTACAATTTAAAGAATGTCTTTTATGGTGGAATCGGGTGTTTGATTGACCGACTTCTTATCGGAGGGATGGTGAAAATCACTCGAAGGGGATTTACACATGATTTGGATTGACGTGGTCATTCTTTGTTTTAACTTACTTGTTTTTCACGTAAATCCACTTTCAACGTACCCTTGGATTTTCCTTTTATTTGAGGCTTAGACCATTTTAACCTCTTAACGTGGGTGGCGGCATTTCAAAATCACCGAAAATCTATTCACACATCTAAATGAAGCCATTAAGGGGATATACATGCGTTCTATTTAATGGGAATGTTGATATATACAATGCTTAGAAATAAAATGAAAATAAAGCCTCGAAAATGTTTACAATTGAAAAAAAGTCTTTTGTGATGGATTCAGGTGTTTGATTGACCGAGTTCTTATATGAGGGATGGTGAAAATCACTCGATGGGGTTTGACACATGATTTGGATTGACGTGGTCATTCTCTGTTTTGTAATTTACATGTTTTTCACGTAAATCAATTTGCAACGTCCCCTTGGATTTTACTTTTATTTGAGGCTTAAACCTTTTTTAACCTCTTAAAGAGGGTCGCGGCATTTCAAAATCACCGAAAATCATTTCACACATCTAAATAAAGCCATTAAGGCGATATACATGCGTTCTATTATTGGGAATGTTGATATATACGTGGCTTAGAAATAAAATGAAAATAAAGCCTCGAAAATGATTACAATATAAAGAATGTCTTTTATGGTGGAATCGGGTGTTTGATTGACCGACTTCTTATCTGAGGGATGGTGAAAATCACTCGAAGGGGATTTACACATGATTTGGATTGACGTGGTCATTCTTTGTTTTTTAATTTACTTGTTTTTCACGTAAATCCACTTTCAACGTACCCTTGGATTTTCCTTTTATTTGAGGCTTAGACCTTTTTAACCTCTTAACGTGGTGGCGGCATTTCAAAATCACCGAAAATCATTCACACATCTAAATGAAGCCATTAAGGGGATATACATGCGTTCTATTTAATGGGAATGTTGATATATACGTGGCTTAGAAATAAAATGAAAATAAAGCCTCGAAAATGATTACAATTGAAAAAAAGTCTTTTGTGATGGAATCAGGTGTTTGATTGACCGAGTTCTTATATGAGGGATGTTGAAAATCACTCGATGGGGTTTGACACATGATTTGGATTGACGTGGTCATTCTCTGTTTTGTAATTTACATGTTTTTCACGTAAATCCATTTGCAACGTCCCCTTGGATTTTACTTTTATTTGAGGCTTAAACCTTTTTTAACCTCTTAAAGAGGGTCGCGGCATTTCAAAATCACCGAAAGTCATTTCACACATCTAAAAGAAGCCATTAAGGCGATATACATGCGTTCTATTTAATGGGAATGTTGATACATACGTGGCTTAGAAATAAAATGAAAATAAAGCCTCGAAAATGATTACAAATTAAAGAATGTCTTTTGTGGTGGAATCGGGTGTTTGATTAACCGACTTCTTATCTGAGGGATGGTGAAAATCACTCGAAGTGGTTTGACACATGATTTGGATTGACGTGGTCATTCTCTGATTTGTAATTTACATGTTTTTCACGTAAATCCATTTGCAACGTCCCCTTGGATCTTTTATTTGAGGCTTAAACCATTTTTAACCTCTTAAAAAGGGTCGCGGCATTTCAAAATCACCGAAAATCATTTCACACATCTAAATGAAGCCATTAAGGCGATATACATGCGTTCTACTTATTGGGAATGTTGATATATACGTGGCTTAGAAATAAAATGAAAATAAAGCCTCGAAAATGATTACAATTTAAAGAATGTCTTTTATGGTGGAATCGGGTGTTTGATTGACCGACTTCTTATCGGAGGGATGGTGAAAATCACTCGAAGGGGATTTACACATGATTTGGATTGACGTGGTCATTCTTTGTTTTTTAATTTACTTGTTTTTCACGTAAATCCACTTTCAACGTACCCTTGGATTTTCCTTTTATTTGAGGCTTAGACCATTTTAACCTCTTAACGTGGGTGGCGGCATTTCAAAATCACCGAAAATCATTCACACATCTAAATGAAGCCATTAAGGGGATATACATGCGTTCTATTTAATGGGAATGTTGATATATACGATGCTTAGAAATAAAATGAAAATAAAGCCTCGAAAATGTTTACAATTGAAAAAAAGTTTTTGTGATGGATTCAGGTGTTTGATTGACCGAGTTCTTATATGAGGGATGTTGAAAATCACTCGATGGGGTTTGACACATGATTTGGATTGACGTGGTCATTCTCTGTTTTGTAATTTACGTGTTTTTCACGTAAATCAATTTGCAACGTCCCCTTGGATTTTACTTTTATTTGAGGCTTAAAACTTTTTTAACCTCTTAAAGAGGGTCGCGGCATTTCAAAATCACCGAAAGTCATTTCACACATCTAAAAGAAGCCATTAAGGCGATATACATGCGTTCTATTTAATGGGAATGTTGATACATACGTGGCTTAGAAATAAAATGAAAATAAAGCCTCGAAAATGATTACAAATTAAAAAATGTCTTTTGTGGTGGAATCGGGTGTTTGATTAACCGACTTCTTATCTGAGGGATGGTGAAAATCACTCGAAGTGGTTTGACACATGATTTAGATTGACGTGGTCATTCTCTGATTTGTAATTTACATGTTTTTCACGTAAATCCATTTGCAACGTCCCCTTGGATCTTTTATTTGAGGCTTAAACCTTTTTTAACCTCTTAAAAAGGGTCGCGGCATTTCAAAATCACCGAAAATCATTTCACACATCTAAATGAAGCCATTAAGGCGATATACATGCGTTCTACTTATTGGGAATGTTGATATATACGTGGCTTAGAAATAAAATGAAAATAAAGCCTCGAAAATGATTACAATTTAAAGAATGTCTTTTATGGTGGAATCGGGTGTTTGATTGACCGACTTCTTATCGAGGGATGGTGAAAATCACTCGAAGGGGATTTACACATGATTTGGATTGACGTGGTCATTCTTTGTTTTTTAATTTACTTGTTTTTCACGTAAATCCACTTTCAACGTACCCTTGGATTTTCCTTTTATTTGAGGCTTAGACCATTTTAACCTCTTAACGTGGGTGGCGGCATTTCAAAATCACCGAAAATCTATTCACACATCTAAATGAAGCCATTAAGGGGATATACATGCGTTCTATTTAATGGGAATGTTGATATATACGATGCTTAGAAATAAAATGAAAATAAAGCCTCGAAAATGTTTACAATTGAAAAAAAGTCTTTTGTGATGGATTCAGGTGTTTGATTGACCGAGTTCTTATATGAGGGATGTTGAAAATCACTCGATGGGGTTTGACACATGATTTGGATTGACGTGGTCATTCTCTGTTTTGTAATTTACGTGTTTTTCACGTAAATCAATTTGCAACGTCCCCTTGGATTTTACTTTTATTTGAGGCTTAAACCTTTTTTAACCTCTTAAAGAGGGTCGCGGCATTTCAAAATCACCGAAAATCATTTCACACATCTAAAAGAAGCCATTAAGGCGATATACATGCGTTCTATTTAATGGGAATGTTGATACATACGTGGCTTAGAAATAAAATGAAAATAAAGCCTCGAAAATGATTACAAATTAAAGAATGTCTTTTGTGGTGGAATCGGGTGTTTGATTAACCGACTTCTTATCTGAGGGATGGTGAAAATCACTCGAAGTGGTTTGACACATGATTTAGATTGACGTGGTCATTCTCTGATTTGTAATTTACATGTTTTTCACGTAAATCCATTTGCAACGTCCCCTTGGATCTTTTATTTGAGGCTTAAACCATTTTTAACCTCTTAAAAAGGGTCGCGGCATTTCAAAATCACCGAAAATCATTTCACACATCTAAATGAAGCCATTAAGGCGATATACATGCGTTCTACTTATTGGGAATGTTGATATATACGTGGCTTAGAAATAAAATGAAAATAAAGCCTCGAAAATGATTACAATTTAAAGAATGTCTTTTATGGTGGAATCGGGTGTTTGATTGACCGACTTCTTATCGAGGGATGGTGAAAATCACTCGAAGGGGATTTACACATGATTTGGATTGACGTGGTCATTCTTTGTTTTTTAATTTACTTGTTTTTCACGTAAATCCACTTTCAACGTACCCTTGGATTTTCTTTTATTTGAGGCTTAGACCATTTTAACCTCTTAACGTGGGTGGCGGCATTTCAAAATCACCGAAAATCTATTCACACATCTAAATGAAGCCATTAAGGGGATATACATGCGTTCTATTTAATGGGAATGTTGATATATACGTGCTTAGAAATAAAATGAAAATAAAGCCTCGAAAATGTTTACAATTGAAAAAAAGTCTTTTGTGATGGATTCAGGTGTTTGATTGACCGAGTTCTTATATGAGGGATGTTGAAAATCACTCGATGGGGTTTGACACATGATTTGGATTGACGTGGTCATTCTCTGTTTTGTAATTTACGTGTTTTTCACGTAAATCAATTTGCAACGTCCCCTTGGATTTTACTTTTATTTGAGGCTTAAACCTTTTTTAACCTCTTAAAGAGGGTCGCGGCATTTCAAAATCACCGAAAGTCATTTCACACATCTAAAAGAAGCCATTAAGGCGATATACATGCGTTCTATTTAATGGGAATGTTGATACATACGTGGCTTAGAAATAAAATGAAAATAAAGCCTCGAAAATGATTACAATTAAAGAATGTCTTTTGTGGTGGAATCGGGTGTTTGATTAACCGACTTCTTATCTGAGGGATGGTGAAAATCACTCGAAGTGGTTTGACACATGATTTAGGATTGACGTGGTCATTCTCTGATTTGTAATTTACATGTTTTTCACGTAAATCCATTTGCAACGTCCCCTTGGATCTTTTATTTGAGGCTTAAACCTTTTTTAACCTCTTAAAAAGGGTCGCGGCATTTCAAAATCACCGAAAATCATTTCACACATCTAAATGAAGCCATTAAGGCGATATACATGCGTTCTACTTAATGGGAATGTTGATATATACGTGGCTTAGAAATAAAATGAAAATAAAGCCTCGAAAATGATTACAATTTAAAGAATGTCTTTTATGGTGGAATCGGGTGTTTGATTGACCGACTTCTTATCTGAGGGATGGTGAAAATCACTCGAAGGGGATTTACACATGATTTGGATTGACGTGGTCATTCTTTGTTTTTAATTTACTTGTTTTTCACGTAAATCCATTTCAACGTACCCTTGGATTTTCCTTTTATTTGAGGCTTAGACCATTTTAACCTCTTAACGTGGGTGGCGGCATTTCAAAATCACCGAAAATCATTCACACATCTAAATGAAGCCATTAAGGGGATATACATGCGTTCTATTTAATGGGAATGTTGATATATACGATGCTTAGAAATAAAATGAAAATAAAGCCTCGAAAATGTTTACAATTGAAAAAAAGTCTTTTGTGATGGATTCAGGTGTTTGATTGACCGAGTTCTTATATGAGGGATGGTGAAAATCACTCGATGGGGTTTGACACATGATTTGGATTGACGTGGTCATTCTCTGTTTTGTAATTTACATGTTTTTCACGTAAATCCATTTGCAACGTCCCCTTGGATCTTTTATTTGAGGCTTAAACCTTTTTTAACCTCTTAAAAAGGGTCGCGGCATTTCAAAATCACCGAAAATCATTTCACACATCTAAATGAAGCCATTAAGGCGATATACATGCGTTCTATTTAATGGGAATGTTGATATATACGTGGCTTAGAAATAAAATGAAAATAAAGCCTCGAAAATGATTACAAATTAAAGAATGTCTTTTGTGGTGGAATCGGGTGTTTGATTGACCGACTTCTTATCTGAGGGATGGTGAAAATCACTCGAAGGGGTTTACACATGATTTGGATTGACGTGGTCATTCTCTGTTTTTTAATTTACATGTTTTTCACGTAAATCCATTTGCAACGTACCCTTGGATTTTCCTTTATTTGAGGCTTAAACCTTTTTAACCTCTTAAAGTGGGTCGCGGCATTTCAAAATCACCGAAAATCATTCACACATCTAAATGAAGCCATTAAGGGATATACATGCGTTCTATTTAATGGGAATGTTGATATATACGTGCTTAGAAATAAAATGAAAATAAAGCCTCGAAAATGATTACAATTGAAAAAAAGTCTTTTGTGATGGAATCAGGTGTTTGATTGACCGAGTTCTTATCTGAGGGATGGTGAAAATCACTCGAAGGGGTTTGACACATGATTTGGATTGACGTGGTCATTCTCTGTTTTGTAATTTACATGTTTTTCACGTAAATCCATTTGCAACGTCCCCTTGGATTTTACTTTTATTTGAGGCTTAAACCTTTTTAACCTCTTAAAGAGGGTCGCGGCATTTCAAAATCACCGAAAATCATTTCACACATCTAAAAGAAGCCATTAAGGCGATATACATGCGTTCTATTTAATGGGAATGTTGATATATACGTGGCTTAGAAATAAAATGAAAATAAAGCCTCGAAAATGATTACAATTAAAGAATGTCTTTTGTGGTGGAATCGGGTGTTTGATTGACCGACTTCTTATCTGAGGGATGGTGAAAATCACTCGAAGGGGTTTGACACATGATTTGGATTGACGTGGTCATTCTCTGATTTGTAATTTACATGTTTTTCACGTAAATCCATTTGCAACGTCCCCTTGGATCTTTTATTTGAGGCTTAAACCTTTTTTAACCTCTTAAAAAGGGTCGCGGCATTTCAAAATCACCGAAAATCATTTCACACATCTAAATGAAGCCATTAAGGCGATATACATGCGTTCTATTTATTGGGAATGTTGATATATACGTGGCTTAGAAATAAAATGAAAATAAAGCCTCGAAAATGATTACAATTTAAAGAATGTCTTTTATGGTGGAATCGGGTGTTTGATTGACCGACTTCTTATCGGAGGGATGGTGAAAATCACTCGAAGGGGATTTACACATGATTTGGATTGACGTGGTCATTCTTTGTTTTTTAATTTACTTGTTTTTCACGTAAATCCACTTTCAACGTACCCTTGGATTTTCCTTTTATTTGAGGCTTAGACCATTTTAACCTCTTAACGTGGGTGGCGGCATTTCAAAATCACCGAAAATCTATTCACACATCTAAATGAAGCCATTAAGGGGATATACATGCGTTCTATTTAATGGGAATGTTGATATATACGTGCTTAGAAATAAAATGAAAATAAAGCCTCGAAAATGTTTACAATTGAAAAAAAGTCTTTTGTGATGGAATCAGGTGTTTGATTGACCGAGTTCTTATATGAGGGATGTTGAAAATCACTCGATGGGGTTTGACACATGATTTGGATTGACGTGGTCATTCTCTGTTTTGTAATTTACGTGTTTTTCACGTAAATCCATTTGCAACGTCCCCTTGGATTTTACTTTTATTTGAGGCTTAAACCTTTTTTAACCTCTTAAAGAGGGTCGCGGCATTTCAAAATCACCGAAAGTCATTTCACACATCTAAAAGAAGCCATTAAGGCGATATACATGCGTTCTATTTAATGGGAATGTTGATACATACGTGGCTTAGAAATAAAATGAAAATAAAGCCTCGAAAATGATTACAAATTAAAGAATGTCTTTTGTGGTGGAATCGGGTGTTTGATTAACCGACTTCTTATCTGAGGGATGGTGAAAATCACTCGAAGTGGTTTGACACATGATTTAGATTGACGTGGTCATTCTCTGATTTGTAATTTACATGTTTTTCACGTAAATCCATTTGCAACGTCCCCTTGGATCTTTTATTTGAGGCTTAAACCTTTTTTAACCTCTTAAAAAGGGTCGCGGCATTTCAAAATCACCGAAAATCATTTCACACATCTAAATGAAGCCATTAAGGCGATATACATGCGTTCTACTTATTGGGAATGTTGATATATACGTGGCTTAGAAATAAAATGAAAATAAAGCCTCGAAAATGATTACAATTTAAAGAATGTCTTTTATGGTGGAATCGGGTGTTTGATTGACCGACTTCTTATCTGAGGGATGGTGAAAATCACTCGAAGGGGATTTACACATGATTTGGATTGACGTGGTCATTCTTTGTTTTTTAATTTACTTGTTTTTCACGTAAATCCATTTCAACGTACCCTTGGATTTTCCTTTTATTTGAGGCTTAGACCTTTTTAACCTCTTAACGTGGGTGGCGGCATTTCAAAATCACCGAAAATCTATTCACACATCTAAATGAAGCCATTAAGGGGATATACATGCGTTCTATTTAATGGGAATGTTGATATATACGATGCTTAGAAATAAAATGAAAATAAAGCCTCGAAAATGTTTACAATTGAAAAAAAGTCTTTTGTGATGGATTCAGGTGTTTGATTGACCGAGTTCTTATATGAGGGATGGTGAAAATCACTCGATGGGGTTTGACACATGATTTGGATTGACGTGGTCATTCTCTGTTTTGTAATTTACATGTTTTTCACGTAAATCCATTTGCAACGTCCCCTTGGATTTTACTTTTATTTGAGGCTTAAACCTTTTTTAACCTCTTAAAGAGGGTCGCGGCATTTCAAAATCACCGAAAATCATTTCACACATCTAAAAGAAGCCATTAAGGCGATATACATGCGTTCTATTTAATGGGAATGTTGATATATACGTGGCTTAGAAATAAAATGAAAATAAAGCCTCGAAAATGATTACAATTAAAAAATGTCTTTTGTGGTGGAATCGGGTGTTTGATTGACCGACTTCTTATCTGAGGGATGGTGAAAATCACTCGAAGGGGTTTGACACATGATTTGGATTGACGTGGTCATTCTCTGTTTTGTAATTTACATGTTTTTCACGTAAATCCATTTGCAACGTCCCCTTGGATCTTTTATTTGAGGCTTAAACCTTTTTTAACCTCTTAAAAAGGGTCGCGGCATTTCAAAATCACCGAAAATCATTTCACACATCTAAATGAAGCCATTAAGGCGATATACATGCGTTCTATTTAATGGGAATGTTGATATATACGTGGCTTAGAAATAAAATGAAAATAAAGCCTCGAAAATGATTACAATTTAAAGAATGTCTTTTATGGTGGAATCGGGTGTTTGATTGACCGACTTCTTATCTGAGGGATGGTGAAAATCACTCGAAGGGGATTTACACATGATTTGGATTGACGTGGTCATTCTTTGTTTTTTAATTTACTTGTTTTTCACGTAAATCCATTTCAACGTACCCTTGGATTTTCCTTTTATTTGAGGCTTAGACCATTTTAACCTCTTAACGTGGGTGGCGGCATTTCAAAATCACCGAAAATCATTCACACATCTAAATGAAGCCATTAAGGGATATACATGCGTTCTATTTAATGGGAATGTTGATATATACGTGCTTAGAAATAAAATGAAAATAAAGCCTCGAAAATGTTTACAATTGAAAAAAAGTCTTTTGTGATGGATTCAGGTGTTTGATTGACCGAGTTCTTATATGAGGGATGGTGAAAATCACTCGATGGGGTTTGACACATGATTTGGATTGACGTGGTCATTCTCTGTTTTGTAATTTACATGTTTTTCACGTAAATCAATTTGCAACGTCCCCTTGGATTTTACTTTTATTTGAGGCTTAAACCTTTTTTAACCTCTTAAAGAGGGTCGCGGCATTTCAAAATCACCGAAAATCATTTCACACATCTAAATGAAGCCATTAAGGCGATATACATGCGTTCTATTTAATGGGAATGTTGATATATACGTGGCTTAGAAATAAAATGAAAATAAAGCCTCGAAAATGATTACAATTTAAAGAATGTCTTTTGTGGTGGAATCGGGTGTTTGATTGACCGACTTCTTATCTGAGGGATGGTGAAAATCACTCGAAGGGGTTTGACACATGATTTGGATTGACGTGGTCATTCTCTGTTTTTAATTTACATGTTTTTCACGTAAATCCATTTGCAACGTCCCCTTGGATTTTACTTTTATTTGAGGCTTAAACCTTTTTAACCTCTTAAAGAGGGTCGCGGCATTTCAAAATCACCGAAAATCATTTCACACATCTAAATGAAGCCATTAAGGCGATATACATGCGTTCTATTTAATGGGAATGTTGATATATACGTGGCTTAGAAATAAAATGAAAATAAAGCCTCGAAAATGATTACAATTGAAAAAATGTCTTTTGTGATGGAATCGGGTGTTTGATTGACCGACTTCTTATATGAGGGATGGTGAAAATCACTCGAAGGGGTTTGACACATGATTTGGATTGACGTGGTCATTCTCTGTTTTGTAATTTACATGTTTTTCACGTAAATCCATTTGCAACGTCCCCTTGGATTTTACTTTTATTTGAGGCTTAAACCTTTTTTAACCTCTTAAAGAGGGTCGCGGCATTTCAAAATCACCGAAAATCATTTCACACATCTAAATGAAGCCATTAAGGCGATATACATGCGTTCTATTTAATGGGAATGTTGATATATACGTGGCTTAGAAATAAAATGAAAATAAAGCCTCGAAAATGATTACAATTAAAGAATGTCTTTTGTGATGGAATCGGGTGTTTGATTGACCGACTTCTTATCTGAGGGATGGTGAAAATCACTCGAAGGGGTTTGACACATGATTTGGATTGACGTGGTCATTCTCTGATTTGTAATTTACATGTTTTTCACGTAAATCCATTTGCAACGTCCCCTTGGATTTTACTTTTATTTGAGGCTTAAACCTTTTTAACCTCTTAAAGAGGGTCGCGGCATTTCAAAATCACCGAAAATCATTTCACACATCTAAATGAAGCCATTAAGGCGATATACATGCGTTCTATTTAATGGGAATGTTGATATATACGTGGCTTAGAAATAAAATGAAAATAAAGCCTCGAAAATGATTACAATTTAAAGAATGTCTTTTATGGTGGAATCGGGTGTTTGATTGACCGACTTCTTATCTGAGGGATGGTGAAAATCACTCGAAGGGGATTTACACATGATTTGGATTGACGTGGTCATTCTTTGTTTTTTAATTTACTTGTTTTTCACGTAAATCCATTTGCAACGTACCCTTGGATTTTCCTTTTATTTGAGGCTTAAACCATTTTAACCTCTTAACGTGGGTGGCGGCATTTCAAAATCACCGAAAATCTATTCACACATCTAAATGAAGCCATTAAGGGGATATACATGCGTTCTATTTAATGGGAATGTTGATATATACGTGCTTAGAAATAAAATGAAAATAAAGCCTCGAAAATGTTTACAATTGAAAAAAAGTTTTGTGATGGATTCAGGTGTTTGATTGACCGAGTTCTTATATGAGGGATGTTGAAAATCACTCGATGGGGTTTGACACATGATTTGGATTGACGTGGTCATTCTCTGTTTTGTAATTTACGTGTTTTTCACGTAAATCCATTTGCAACGTCCCCTTGGATTTTACTTTTATTTGAGGCTTAAACCTTTTTTAACCTCTTAAAGAGGGTCGCGGCATTTCAAAATCACCGAAAGTCATTTCACACATCTAAAAGAAGCCATTAAGGCGATATACATGCGTTCTATTTAATGGGAATGTTGATATATACGTGGCTTAGAAATAAAATGAAAATAAAGCCTCGAAAATGATTACAAATTAAAGAATGTCTTTTGTGGTGGAATCGGGTGTTTGATTAACCGACTTCTTATCTGAGGGATGGTGAAAATCACTCGAAGTGGTTTGACACATGATTTAGATTGACGTGGTCATTCTCTGATTTGTAATTTACATGTTTTTCACGTAAATCCATTTGCAACGTCCCCTTGGATCTTTTATTTGAGGCTTAAACCTTTTTTAACCTCTTAAAAAGGGTCGCGGCATTTCAAAATCACCGAAAATCATTTCACACATCTAAATGAAGCCATTAAGGCGATATACATGCGTTCTACTTAATGGGAATGTTGATATATACGTGGCTTAGAAATAAAATGAAAATAAAGCCTCGAAAATGATTACAATTTAAAGAATGTCTTTTATGGTGGAATCGGGTGTTTGATTGACCGACTTCTTATCGGAGGGATGGTGAAAATCACTCGAAGGGGATTTACACATGATTTGGATTGACGTGGTCATTCTTTGTTTTTTAATTTACTTGTTTTTCACGTAAATCCACTTTCAACGTACCCTTGGATTTTCCTTTTATTTGAGGCTTAGACCATTTTAACCTCTTAACGTGGGTGGCGGCATTTCAAAATCACCGAAAATCTATTCACACATCTAAATGAAGCCATTAAGGGGATATACATGCGTTCTATTTAATGGGAATGTTGATATATACGATGCTTAGAAATAAAATGAAAATAAAGCCTCGAAAATGTTTACAATTGAAAAAAAGTCTTTTGTGATGGATTCAGGTGTTTGATTGACCGAGTTCTTATATGAGGGATGTTGAAAATCACTCGATGGGGTTTGACACATGATTTGGATTGACGTGGTCATTCTCTGTTTTGTAATTTACGTGTTTTTCACGTAAATCCATTTGCAACGTCCCCTTGGATTTTACTTTTATTTGAGGCTTAAACCTTTTTTAACCTCTTAAAGAGGGTCGCGGCATTTCAAAATCACCGAAAGTCATTTCACACATCTAAAAGAAGCCATTAAGGCGATATACATGCGTTCTATTTAATGGGAATGTTGATACATACGTGGCTTAGAAATAAAATGAAAATAAAGCCTCGAAAATGATTACAAATTAAAGAATGTCTTTTGTGGTGGAATCGGGTGTTTGATTAACCGACTTCTTATCTGAGGGATGGTGAAAATCACTCGAAGTGGTTTGACACATGATTTAGATTGACGTGGTCATTCTCTGATTTGTAATTTACATGTTTTTCACGTAAATCCATTTGCAACGTCCCCTTGGATCTTTTATTTGAGGCTTAAACCTTTTTTAACCTCTTAAAAAGGGTCGCGGCATTTCAAAATCACCGAAAATCATTTCACACATCTAAATGAAGCCATTAAGGCGATATACATGCGTTCTACTTATTGGGAATGTTGATATATACGTGGCTTAGAAATAAAATGAAAATAAAGCCTCGAAAATGATTACAATTTAAAGAATGTCTTTTATGGTGGAATCGGGTGTTTGATTGACCGACTTCTTATCGGAGGGATGGTGAAAATCACTCGAAGGGGATTTACACATGATTTGGATTGACGTGGTCATTCTTTGTTTTTTAATTTACTTGTTTTTCACGTAAATCCACTTTCAACGTACCCTTGGATTTTCCTTTTATTTGAGGCTTAGACCATTTTAACCTCTTAACGTGGGTGGCGGCATTTCAAAATCACCGAAAATCTATTCACACATCTAAATGAAGCCATTAAGGGGATATACATGCGTTCTATTTAATGGGAATGTTGATATATACGATGCTTAGAAATAAAATGAAAATAAAGCCTCGAAAATGTTTACAATTGAAAAAAAAGTCTTTTGTGATGGATTCAGGTGTTTGATTGACCGAGTTCTTATATGAGGGATGTTGAAAATCACTCGATGGGGTTTGACACATGATTTGGATTGACGTGGTCATTCTCTGTTTTGTAATTTACGTGTTTTTCACGTAAATCAATTTGCAACGTCCCCTTGGATTTTACTTTTATTTGAGGCTTAAACCTTTTTTAACCTCTTAAAGAGGGTCGCGGCATTTCAAAATCACCGAAAGTCATTTCACACATCTAAAAGAAGCCATTAAGGCGATATACATGCGTTCTATTTAATGGGAATGTTGATACATACGTGGCTTAGAAATAAAATGAAAATAAAGCCTCGAAAATGATTACAAATTAAAGAATGTCTTTTGTGGTGGAATCGGGTGTTTGATTAACCGACTTCTTATCTGAGGGATGGTGAAAATCACTCGAAGTGGTTTGACACATGATTTAGATTGACGTGGTCATTCTCTGATTTGTAATTTACATGTTTTTCACGTAAATCCATTTGCAACGTCCCCTTGGATCTTTTATTTGAGGCTTAAACCTTTTTTAACCTCTTAAAAAGGGTCGCGGCATTTCAAAATCACCGAAAATCATTTCACACATCTAAATGAAGCCATTAAGGCGATATACATGCGTTCTACTTATTGGGAATGTTGATATATACGTGGCTTAGAAATAAAATGAAAATAAAGCCTCGAAAATGATTACAATTTAAAGAATGTCTTTTATGGTGGAATCGGGTGTTTGATTGACCGACTTCTTATCGAGGGATGGTGAAAATCACTCGAAGGGGATTTACACATGATTTGGATTGACGTGGTCATTCTTTGTTTTTTAATTTACTTGTTTTTCACGTAAATCCACTTTCAACGTACCCTTGGATTTTCCTTTTATTTGAGGCTTAGACCATTTTAACCTCTTAACGTGGGTGGCGGCATTTCAAAATCACCGAAAATCTATTCACACATCTAAATGAAGCCATTAAGGGGATATACATGCGTTCTATTTAATGGGAATGTTGATATATACGATGCTTAGAAATAAAATGAAAATAAAGCCTCGAAAATGTTTACAATTGAAAAAAAGTCTTTTGTGATGGATTCAGGTGTTTGATTGACCGAGTTCTTATATGAGGGATGTTGAAAATCACTCGATGGGGTTTGACACATGATTTGGATTGACGTGGTCATTCTCTGTTTTGTAATTTACATGTTTTTCACGTAAATCAATTTGCAACGTCCCCTTGGATTTTACTTTTATTTGAGGCTTAAACCTTTTTTAACCTCTTAAAGAGGGTCGCGGCATTTCAAAATCACCGAAAGTCATTTCACACATCTAAAAGAAGCCATTAAGGCGATATACATGCGATCTATTTAATGGGAATGTTGATACATACGTGGCTTAGAAATAAAATGAAAATAAAGCCTCGAAAATGATTACAAATTAAAGAATGTCTTTTGTGGTGGAATCGGGTGTTTGATTAACCGACTTCTTATCTGAGGGATGGTGAAAATCACTCGAAGTGGTTTGACACATGATTTAGATTGACGTGGTCATTCTCTGATTTGTAATTTACATGTTTTTCACGTAAATCCATTTGCAACGTCCCCTTGGATCTTTTATTTGAGGCTTAAACCTTTTTTAACCTCTTAAAAAGGGTCGCGGCATTTCAAAATCACCGAAAATCATTTCACACATCTAAATGAAGCCATTAAGGCGATATACATGCGTTCTACTTATGGGAATGTTGATATATACGTGGCTTAGAAATAAAATGAAAATAAAGCCTCGAAAATGATTACAATTTAAAGAATGTCTTTTATGGTGGAATCGGGTGTTTGATTGACCGACTTCTTATCGGAGGGATGGTGAAAATCACTCGAAGGGGATTTACACATGATTTGGATTGACGTGGTCATTCTTTGTTTTTTAATTTACTTGTTTTTCACGTAAATCCACTTTGCAACGTACCCTTGGATTTTCCTTTTATTTGAGGCTTAGACCATTTTAAACCTCTTAACGTGGGTGGCGGCATTTCAAAATCACCGAAAATCTATTCACACATCTAAATGAAGCCATTAAGGGATATACATGCGTTCTATTTAATGGGAATGTTGATATATACGATGCTTAGAAATAAAATGAAAATAAAGCCTCGAAAATGTTTACAATTGAAAAAAAGTCTTTTGTGATGGATTCAGGTGTTTGATTGACCGAGTTCTTATATGAGGGATGTTGAAAATCACTCGATGGGTTTGACACATGATTTGGATTGACGTGGTCATTCTCTGTTTTGTAATTTACATGTTTTTCACGTAAATCCATTTGCAACGTCCCCTTGGATTTTACTTTTATTTGAGGCTTAAACCTTTTTTAACCTCTTAAAGAGGGTCGCGGCATTTCAAAATCACCGAAAATCATTTCACACATCTAAAAGAAGCCATTAAGGCGATATACATGCGTTCTATTTAATGGGAATGTTGATATATACGTGGCTTAGAAATAAAATGAAAATAAAGCCTCGAAAATGATTACAAATTAAAGAATGTCTTTTGTGGTGGAATCGGGTGTTTGATTGACCGACTTCTTATCTGAGGGATGGTGAAAATCACTCGAAGGGGTTTGACACATGATTTGGATTGACGTGGTCATTCTCTGATTTGTAATTTACATGTTTTTCACGTAAATCCATTTGCAACGTCCCCTTGGATCTTTTATTTGAGGCTTAAACCATTTTTAACCTCTTAAAAAGGGTCGCGGCATTTCAAAATCACCGAAAATCATTTCACACATCTAAATGAAGCCATTAAGGCGATATACATGCGTTCTATTTAATGGGAATGTTGATATATACGTGGCTTAGAAATAAAATGAAAATAAAGCCTCGAAAATGTTTACAATTGAAAAAAAGTCTTTTGTGATGGATTCAGGTGTTTGATTGACCGAGTTCTTATATGAGGGATGTTGAAAATCACTCGATAGGGTTTGACACATGATTTGGATTGACGTGGTCATTCTCTGTTTTGTAATTTACGTGTTTTTCACGTAAATCAATTTGCAACGTCCCCTTGGATTTTACTTTTATTTGAGGCTTAAACCTTTTTTAACCTCTTAAAGAGGGTCGCGGCATTTCAAAATCACCGAAAGTCATTTCACACATCTAAAAGAAGCCATTAAGGCGATATACATGCGTTCTATTTAATGGGAATGTTGATACATACGTGGCTTAGAAATAAAATGAAAATAAAGCCTCGAAAATGATTACAAATTAAAGAATGTCTTTTGTGGTGGAATCGGGTGTTTGATTAACCGACTTCTTATCTGAGGGATGGTGAAAATCACTCGAAGTGGTTTGACACATGATTTAGATTGACGTGGTCATTCTCTGATTTGTAATTTACATGTTTTTCACGTAAATCCATTTGCAACGTCCCCTTGGATCTTTTATTTGAGGCTTAAACCTTTTTTAACCTCTTAAAAAGGGTCGCGGCATTTCAAAATCACCGAAAATCATTTCACACATCTAAATGAAGCCATTAAGGCGATATACATGCGTTCTACTTATTGGGAATGTTGATATATACGTGGCTTAGAAATAAAATGAAAATAAAGCCTCGAAAATGATTACAATTTAAAGAATGTCTTTTATGGTGGAATCGGGTGTTTGATTGACCGACTTCTTATCGGAGGGATGGTGAAAATCACTCGAAGGGGATTTACACATGATTTGGATTGACGTGGTCATTCTTTGTTTTTAATTTACTTGTTTTTCACGTAAATCCACTTTCAACGTACCCTTGGATTTTCCTTTTATTTGAGGCTTAGACCATTTTAACCTCTTAACGTGGGTGGCGGCATTTCAAAATCACCGAAAATCTATTCACACATCTAAATGAAGCCATTAAGGGGATATACATGCGTTCTATTTAATGGGAATGTTGATATATACGATGCTTAGAAATAAAATGAAAATAAAGCCTCGAAAATGTTTACAATTGAAAAAAAGTCTTTTGTGATGGATTCAGGTGTTTGATTGACCGAGTTCTTATATGAGGGATGTTGAAAATCACTCGATGGGGTTTGACACATGATTTGGATTGACGTGGTCATTCTCTGTTTTGTAATTTACGTGTTTTTCACGTAAATCAATTTGCAACGTCCCCTTGGATTTTACTTTTATTTGAGGCTTAAACCTTTTTTAACCTCTTAAAGAGGGTCGCGGCATTTCAAAATCACCGAAAGTCATTTCACACATCTAAAAGAAGCCATTAAGGCGATATACATGCGTTCTATTTAATGGGAATGTTGATACATACGTGGCTTAGAAATAAAATGAAAATAAAGCCTCGAAAATGATTACAAATTAAAGAATGTCTTTTGTGGTGGAATCGGGTGTTTGATTAACCGACTTCTTATCTGAGGGATGGTGAAAATCACTCGAAGTGGTTTGACACATGATTTAGATTGACGTGGTCATTCTCTGTTTTGTAATTTACATGTTTTTCACGTAAATCCATTTGCAACGTCCCCTTGGATCTTTTATTTGAGGCTTAAACCTTTTTTAACCTCTTAAAAAGGGTCGCGGCATTTCAAAATCACCGAAAATCATTTCACACATCTAAATGAAGCCATTAAGGCGATATACATGCGTTCTATTATTGGGAATGTTGATATATACGTGGCTTAGAAATAAAATGAAAATAAAGCCTCGAAAATGATTACAATTTAAAGAATGTCTTTTATGGTGGAATCGGGTGTTTGATTGACCGACTTCTTATCGGAGGGATGGTGAAAATCACTCGAAGGGGATTTACACATGATTTGGATTGACGTGGTCATTCTTTGTTTTTAAACTTACTTGTTTTTCACGTAAATCCACTTTCAACGTACCCTTGGATTTTCCTTTTATTTGAGGCTTAGACCATTTTAACCTCTTAACGTGGGTGGCGGCATTTCAAAATCACCGAAAATCTATTCACACATCTAAATGAAGCCATTAAGGGGATATACATGCGTTCTATTTAATGGGAATGTTGATATATACGATGCTTAGAAATAAAATGAAAATAAAGCCTCGAAAATGTTTACAATTGAAAAAAAAGTCTTTTGTGATGGATTCAGGTGTTTGATTGACCGAGTTCTTATATGAGGGATGTTGAAAATCACTCGATGGGGTTTGACACATGATTTGGATTGACGTGGTCATTCTCTGTTTTGTAATTTACGTGTTTTTCACGTAAATCAATTTGCAACGTCCCCTTGGATTTTACTTTTATTTGAGGCTTAAACCTTTTTTAACCTCTTAAAGAGGGTCGCGGCATTTCAAAATCACCGAAAGTCATTTCACACATCTAAAAGAAGCCATTAAGGCGATATACATGCGATCTATTTAATGGGAATGTTGATACATACGTGGCTTAGAAATAAAATGAAAATAAAGCCTCGAAAATGATTACAAATTAAAGAATGTCTTTTGTGGTGGAATCGGGTGTTTGATTAACCGACTTCTTATCTGAGGGATGGTGAAAATCACTCGAAGTGGTTTGACACATGATTTAGATTGACGTGGTCATTCTCTGATTTGTAATTTACATGTTTTTCACGTAAATCCATTTGCAACGTCCCCTTGGATCTTTTATTTGAGGCTTAAACCTTTTTTAACCTCTTAAAAAGGGTCGCGGCATTTCAAAATCACCGAAAATCATTTCACACATCTAAATGAAGCCATTAAGGCGATATACATGCGTTCTACTTATTGGGAATGTTGATATATACGTGGCTTAGAAATAAAATGAAAATAAAGCCTCGAAAATGATTACAATTTAAAGAATGTCTTTTATGGTGGAATCGGGTGTTTGATTGACCGACTTCTTATCGGAGGGATGGTGAAAATCACTCGAAGGGGATTTACACATGATTTGGATTGACGTGGTCATTCTTTGTTTTTAAACTTACTTGTTTTTCACGTAAATCCACTTTCAACGTACCCTTGGATTTTCCTTTTATTTGAGGCTTAGACCATTTTAACCTCTTAACGTGGGTGGCGGCATTTCAAAATCACCGAAAATCTATTCACACATCTAAATGAAGCCATTAAGGGGATATACATGCGTTCTATTTAATGGGAATGTTGATATATACGATGCTTAGAAATAAAATGAAAATAAAGCCTCGAAAATGTTTACAATTGAAAAAAAAGTCTTTTGTGATGGATTCAGGTGTTTGATTGACCGAGTTCTTATATGAGGGATGTTGAAAATCACTCGATGGGGTTTGACACATGATTTGGATTGACGTGGTCATTCTCTGTTTTGTAATTTACGTGTTTTTCACGTAAATCAATTTGCAACGTCCCCTTGGATTTTACTTTTATTTGAGGCTTAAACCTTTTTTAACCTCTTAAAGAGGGTCGCGGCATTTCAAAATCACCGAAAGTCATTTCACACATCTAAAAGAAGCCATTAAGGCGATATACATGCGATCTATTTAATGGGAATGTTGATACATACGTGGCTTAGAAATAAAATGAAAATAAAGCCTCGAAAATGATTACAAATTAAAGAATGTCTTTTGTGGTGGAATCGGGTGTTTGATTAACCGACTTCTTATCTGAGGGATGGTGAAAATCACTCGAAGTGGTTTGACACATGATTTAGATTGACGTGGTCATTCTCTGATTTGTAATTTACATGTTTTTCACGTAAATCCATTTGCAACGTCCCCTTGGATCTTTTATTTGAGGCTTAAACCTTTTTTAACCTCTTAAAAAGGGTCGCGGCATTTCAAAATCACCGAAAATCATTTCACACATCTAAATGAAGCCATTAAGGCGATATACATGCGTTCTACTTATTGGGAATGTTGATATATACGTGGCTTAGAAATAAAATGAAAATAAAGCCTCGAAAATGATTACAATTTAAAGAATGTCTTTTATGGTGGAATCGGGTGTTTGATTGACCGACTTCTTATCGGAGGGATGGTGAAAATCACTCGAAGGGGATTTACACATGATTTGGATTGACGTGGTCATTCTTTGTTTTTAAACTTACTTGTTTTTCACGTAAATCCACTTTCAACGTACCCTTGGATTTTCCTTTTATTTGAGGCTTAGACCATTTTAACCTCTTAACGTGGGTGGCGGCATTTCAAAATCACCGAAAATCTATTCACACATCTAAATGAAGCCATTAAGGGGATATACATGCGTTCTATTTAATGGGAATGTTGATATATACGATGCTTAGAAATAAAATGAAAATAAAGCCTCGAAAATGTTTACAATTGAAAAAAAGTCTTTTGTGATGGATTCAGGTGTTTGATTGACCGAGTTCTTATATGAGGGATGTTGAAAATCACTCGATGGGGTTTGACACATGATTTGGATTGACGTGGTCATTCTCTGTTTTGTAATTTACGTGTTTTTCACGTAAATCAATTTGCAACGTCCCCTTGGATTTTACTTTTATTTGAGGCTTAAACCTTTTTTAACCTCTTAAAGAGGGTCGCGGCATTTCAAAATCACCGAAAGTCATTTCACACATCTAAAAGAAGCCATTAAGGCGATATACATGCGATCTATTTAATGGGAATGTTGATACATACGTGGCTTAGAAATAAAATGAAAATAAAGCCTCGAAAATGATTACAAATTAAAGAATGTCTTTTGTGGTGGAATCGGGTGTTTGATTAACCGACTTCTTATCTGAGGGATGGTGAAAATCACTCGAAGTGGTTTGACACATGATTTAGATTGACGTGGTCATTCTCTGTTTTGTAATTTACATGTTTTTCACGTAAATCCATTTGCAACGTCCCCTTGGATCTTTTATTTGAGGCTTAAACCTTTTTAACCTCTTAAAAAGGGTCGCGGCATTTCAAAATCACCGAAAATCATTTCACACATCTAAATGAAGCCATTAAGGCGATATACATGCGTTCTACTTATTGGGAATGTTGATATATACGTGGCTTAGAAATAAAATGAAAATAAAGCCTCGAAAATGATTACAATTTAAAGAATGTCTTTTATGGTGGAATCGGGTGTTTGATTGACCGACTTCTTATCGGAGGGATGGTGAAAATCACTCGAAGGGGATTTACACATGATTTGGATTGACGTGGTCATTCTTTGTTTTTTAAACTTACTTGTTTTTCACGTAAATCCACTTTCAACGTACCCTTGGATTTTCCTTTTATTTGAGGCTTAGACCATTTTAACCTCTTAACGTGGGTGGCGGCATTTCAAAATCACCGAAAATCTATTCACACATCTAAATGAAGCCATTAAGGGGATATACATGCGTTCTATTTAATGGGAATGTTGATATATACGATGCTTAGAAATAAAATGAAAATAAAGCCTCGAAAATGTTTACAATTGAAAAAAAAGTCTTTTGTGATGGATTCAGGTGTTTGATTGACCGAGTTCTTATATGAGGGATGTTGAAAATCACTCGATGAGGTTTGACACATGATTTGGATTGACGTGGTCATTCTCTGTTTTGTAATTTACGTGTTTTTCACGTAAATCAATTTGCAACGTCCCCTTGGATTTTACTTTTATTTGAGGCTTAAACCTTTTTTAACCTCTTAAAGAGGGTCGCGGCATTTCAAAATCACCGAAAGTCATTTCACACATCTAAAAGAAGCCATTAAGGCGATATACATGCGATCTATTTAATGGGAATGTTGATACATACGTGGCTTAGAAATAAAATGAAAATAAAGCCTCGAAAATGATTACAAATTAAAGAATGTCTTTTGTGGTGGAATCGGGTGTTTGATTAACCGACTTCTTATCTGAGGGATGGTGAAAATCACTCGAAGTGGTTTGACACATGATTTAGATTGACGTGGTCATTCTCTGATTTGTAATTTACATGTTTTTCACGTAAATCCATTTGCAACGTCCCCTTGGATCTTTTATTTGAGGCTTAAACTTTTTTAACCTCTTAAAAAGGGTCGCGGCATTTCAAAATCACCGAAAATCATTTCACACATCTAAATGAAGCCATTAAGGCGATATACATGCGTTCTACTTATTGGGAATGTTGATATATACGTGGCTTAGAAATAAAATGAAAATAAAGCCTCGAAAATGATTACAATTTAAAGAATGTCTTTTATGGTGGAATCGGGTGTTTGATTGACCGACTTCTTATCGGAGGGATGGTGAAAATCACTCGAAGGGGATTTACACATGATTTGGATTGACGTGGTCATTCTTTGTTTTTAAACTTACTTGTTTTTCACGTAAATCCACTTTCAACGTACCCTTGGATTTTCCTTTTATTTGAGGCTTAGACCATTTTAACCTCTTAACGTGGGTGGCGGCATTTCAAAATCACCGAAAATCTATTCACACATCTAAATGAAGCCATTAAGGGGATATACATGCGTTCTATTTAATGGGAATGTTGATATATACGATGCTTAGAAATAAAATGAAAATAAAGCCTCGAAAATGTTTACAATTGAAAAAAAAGTCTTTTGTGATGGATTCAGGTGTTTGAAAGACCGAGTTCTTATATGAGGGATGTTGAAAATCACTCGATGAGGTTTGACACATGATTTGGATTGACGTGGTCATTCTCTGTTTTGTAATTTACGTGTTTTTCACGTAAATCAATTTGCAACGTCCCCTTGGATTTTACTTTTATTTGAGGCTTAAACCTTTTTTAACCTCTTAAAGAGGGTCGCGGCATTTCAAAATCACCGAAAGTCATTTCACACATCTAAAAGAAGCCATTAAGGCGATATACATGCGATCTATTTAATGGGAATGTTGATACATACGTGGCTTAGAAATAAAATGAAAATAAAGCCTCGAAAATGATTACAAATTAAAGAATGTCTTTTGTGGTGGAATCGGGTGTTTGATTAACCGACTTCTTATCTGAGGGATGGTGAAAATCACTCGAAGTGGTTTGACACATGATTTAGATTGACGTGGTCATTCTCTGTTTTGTAATTTACATGTTTTTCACGTAAATCCATTTGCAACGTCCCCTTGGATCTTTTATTTGAGGCTTAAACCATTTTTAACCTCTTAAAAAGGGTCGCGGCATTTCAAAATCACCGAAAATCATTTCACACATCTAAATGAAGCCATTAAGGCGATATACATGCGTTCTACTTATTGGGAATGTTGATATATACGTGGCTTAGAAATAAAATGAAAATAAAGCCTCGAAGTGGTTTGACACATGATTTAGATTGACGTGGTCATTCTCTGATTTGTAATTTACATGTTTTTCACGTAAATCCATTTGCAACGTCCCCTTGGATCTTTTATTTGAGGCTTAAACCTTTTTTAACCTCTTAAAAAGGGTCGCGGCATTTCAAAATCACCGAAAATCATTTCACACATCTAAATGAAGCCATTAAGGCGATATACATGCGTTCTACTTATTGGGAATGTTGATATATACGTGGCTTAGAAATAAAATGAAAATAAAGCCTCGAAAATGATTACAATTTAAAGAATGTCTTTTATGGTGGAATCGGGTGTTTGATTGACCGACTTCTTATCGGAGGGATGGTGAAAATCACTCGAAGGGGATTTACACATGATTTGGATTGACGTGGTCATTCTTTGTTTTTAAACTTACTTGTTTTTCACGTAAATCCACTTTCAACGTACCCTTGGATTTTCCTTTTATTTGAGGCTTAGACCATTTTAACCTCTTAACGTGGGTGGCGGCATTTCAAAATCACCGAAAATCTATTCACACATCTAAATGAAGCCATTAAGGGGATATACATGCGTTCTATTTAATGGGAATGTTGATATATACGATGCTTAGAAATAAAATGAAAATAAAGCCTCGAAAATGTTTACAATTGAAAAAAAGTCTTTTGTGATGGATTCAGGTGTTTGAAAGACCGAGTTCTTATATGAGGGATGTTGAAAATCACTCGATGAGGTTTGACACATGATTTGGATTGACGTGGTCATTCTCTGTTTTGTAATTTACGTGTTTTTCACGTAAATCAATTTGCAACGTCCCCTTGGATTTTACTTTTATTTGAGGCTTAAACCTTTTTTAACCTCTTAAAGAGGGTCGCGGCATTTCAAAATCACCGAAAGTCATTTCACACATCTAAAAGAAGCCATTAAGGCGATATACATGCGATCTATTTAATGGGAATGTTGATACATACGTGGCTTAGAAATAAAATGAAAATAAAGCCTCGAAAATGATTACAAATTAAAGAATGTCTTTTGTGGTGGAATCGGGTGTTTGATTAACCGACTTCTTATCTGAGGGATGGTGAAAATCACTCGAAGTGGTTTGACACATGATTTAGATTGACGTGGTCATTCTCTGATTTGTAATTTACATGTTTTTCACGTAAATCCATTTGCAACGTCCCCTTGGATCTTTTATTTGAGGCTTAAACCTTTTTTAACCTCTTAAAAAGGGTCGCGGCATTTCAAAATCACCGAAAATCATTTCACACATCTAAATGAAGCCATTAAGGCGATATACATGCGTTCTACTTATTGGGAATGTTGATATATACGTGGCTTAGAAATAAAATGAAAATAAAGCCTCGAAAATGATTACAATTTAAAGAATGTCTTTTATGGTGGAATCGGGTGTTTGATTGACCGACTTCTTATCGGAGGGATGGTGAAAATCACTCGAAGGGGATTTACACATGATTTGGATTGACGTGGTCATTCTTTGTTTTTAAACTTACTTGTTTTTCACGTAAATCCACTTTCAACGTACCCTTGGATTTTCCTTTTATTTGAGGCTTAGACCATTTTAACCTCTTAACTTGGGTGGCGGCATTTCAAAATCACCGAAAATCTATTCACACATCTAAATGAAGCCATTAAGGGGATATACATGCGTTCTATTTAATGGGAATGTTGATATATACAATGCTTAGAAATAAAATGAAAATAAAGCCTCGAAAATGTTTACAATTGAAAAAAAGTTTTTGTGATGGATTCAGGTGTTTGATTGACCGAGTTCTTATATGAGGGATATTGAAAATCACTCGATGGGGTTTGACACATGATTTGGATTGACGTGGTCATTCTCTGTTTTGTAATTTACGTGTTTTTCACGTAAATCAATTTGCAACGTCCCCTTGGATTTTACTTTTATTTGAGGCTAAACCTTTTTTAACCTCTTAAAGAGGGTCGCGGCATTTCAAAATCACCGAAAGTCATTTCACACATCTAAAAGAAGCCATTAAGGCGATATACATGCGATCTATTTAATGGGAATGTTGATACATACGTGGCTTAGAAATAAAATGAAAATAAAGCCTCGAAAATGATTACAAATTAAAGAATGTCTTTTGTGGTGGAATCGGGTGTTTGATTAACCGACTTCTTATCTGAGGGATGGTTAAAATCACTCGAAGTGGTTTGACACATGATTTAGATTGACGTGGTCATTCTCTGATTTGTAATTTACATGTTTTTCACGTAAATCCATTTGCAACGTCCCCTTGGATCTTTTATTTGAGGCGTAAACCTTTTTTAACCTCTTAAAAAGGGTCGCGGCATTTCAAAATCACCGAAAATCATTTCACACATCTAAATGAAGCCATTAAGGCGATATACATGCGTTCTACTTATTGGGAATGTTGATATATACGTGGCTTAGAAATAAAATGAAAATAAAGCCTCGAAAATGATTACAATTTAAAGAATGTCTTTTATGGTGGAATCGGGTGTTTGATTGACCGACTTCTTATCGGAGGGATGGTGAAAATCACTCGAAGGGGATTTACACATGATTTGGATTGACGTGGTCATTCTTTGTTTTTAAACTTACTTGTTTTTCACGTAAATCCACTTTCAACGTACCCTTGGATTTTCCTTTTATTTGAGGCTTAGACCATTTTAACCTCTTAACGTGGGTGGCGGCATTTCAAAATCACCGAAAATCTATTCACACATCTAAATGAAGCCATTAAGGGGATATACATGCGTTCTATTTAATGGGAATGTTGATATATACGATACTTAGAAATAAAATGAAAATAAAGCCTCGAAAATGTTTACAATTGAAAAAAAAGTCTTTTGTGATGGATTCAGGTGTTTGAAAGACCGAGTTCTTATATGAGGGATGTTGAAAATCACTCGATGAGGTTTGACACATGATTTGGATTGACGTGTTCATTCTCTGTTTTGTAATTTACGTGTTTTTCACGTAAATCAATTTGCAACGTCCCCTTGGATTTTACTTTTATTTGAGGCTTAAACCTTTTTTAACCTCTTAAAGAGGGTCGCGGCATTTCAAAATCACCGAAAGTCATTTCACACATCTAAAAGAAGCCATTAAGGCGATATACATGCGATCTATTTAATGGGAATGCTGAGACATACGTGGCTTAGAAATAAAATGAAAATAAAGCCTCGAAAATGATTACAAATTAAAGAATGTCTTTTGTGGTGGAATCGGGTGTTTGATTAACCGACTTCTTCTCTGAGGGATGGTGAAAATCACTCGAAGTGGTTTGACACATGATTTAGATTGACGTGGTCATTCTTTGATTTGTAATTTACATGTTTTTCACATAAATCCATTTGCAACGTCCCCTTGGATCTTTTATTTGAGGCTTAAACCATTTTTAACCTCTTAAAAAGGGTCGCGGCATTTCAAAATCACCGAAAATCATTTCACACATCTAAATGAAGCCATTAAGGCGATATACATGCGTTCTACTTATTGGGAATGTTGATATATACGTGGCTTAGAAATAAAATGAAAATAAAGCCTCGAAAATGATTACAATTTAAAGAATGTCTTTTATGGTGGAATCGGGTGTTTGATTGACCGACTTCTTATCGGAGGGATGGTGAAAATCACTCGAAGGGGATTTACACATGATTTGGATTGACGTGGTCATTCTTTGTTTTTAAACTTACTTGTTTTTCACGTAAATCCACTTTCAACGTACCCTTGGATTTTCCTTTTATTTGAGGCTTAGACCATTTTAACCTCTTAACGTGGGTGGCGGCATTTCAAAATCACCGAAAATCTATTCACACATCTAAATGAAGCCATTAAGGGGATATAAATGCGTTCTATTCAATGGGAATGTTGATATATACAATGCTTAGAAATAAAATGAAAATAAAGCCTCGAAAATATTTACAATTGAAAAAAAGTTTTTGTGATGGATTCAGGTGTTTGATTGACCGAGTTCTTATATGAGGGATGTTGAAAATCACTCGATGGGGTTTGACACATGATTTGGATTGACGCGGTCATTCTCTGTTTTGTAATTTACGTGTTTTTCACGTAAATCAATTTGCAACGTCCCCTTGGATTTTACTTTTATTTGAGGCTTAAACCTTTTTTAACCTCTTAAAGAGGGTCGCGGCATTTCAAAATCACCGAAAGTCATTTCACACATCTAAAAGAAGCCATTAAGGCGATATACATGCGATCTATTTAATGGGAATGTTGATACATACGTGGCTTAGAAATAAAATGAAAATAAAGCCTCGAAAATGATTACAAATTAAAGAATGTCTTTTGTGGTGGAATCGGGTGTTTGATTAACCGACTTCTTATCTGAGGGATGGTTAAAATCACTCGAAGTGGTTTGACACATGATTTAGATTGACGTGGTCATTCTCTGATTTGTAATTTACATGTTTTTCACGTAAATCCATTTGCAACGTCCCCTTGGATCTTTTATTTGAGGCGTAAACCTTTTTTAACCTCTTAAAAAGGGTCGCGGCATTTCAAAATCACCGAAAATCATTTCACACATCTAAATGAAGCCATTAAGGCGATATACATGCGTTCTACTTATTGGGAATGTTGATATATACGTGGCTTAGAAATAAAATGAAAATAAAGCCTCGAAAATGATTACAATTTAAAGAATGTCTTTTATGGTGGAATCGGGTGTTTGATTGACCGACTTCTTATCGGAGGGATGGTGAAAATCACTCGAAGGGGATTTACACATGATTTGGATTGACGTGGTCATTCTTTGTTTTTAAACTTACTTGTTTTTCACGTAAATCCACTTTCAACGTACCCTTGGATTTTCCTTTTATTTGAGGCTTAGACCTTTTAACCTCTTAACGTGGGTGGCGGCATTTCAAAATCACCGAAAATCTATTCACACATCTAAATGAAGCCATTAAGGGGATATACATGCGTTCTATTTAATGGGAATGTTGATATATACGATACTTAGAAATAAAATGAAAATAAAGCCTCGAAAATGTTTACAATTGAAAAAAAAGTCTTTTGTGATGGATTCAGGTGTTTGAAAGACCGAGTTCTTATATGAGGGATGTTGAAAATCACTCGATGGGGTTTGACACATGATTTGGATTGACGTGTTCATTCTCTGTTTTGTAATTTACGTGTTTTTCACGTAAATCAATTTGCAACGTCCCCTTGGATTTTACTTTTATTTGAGGCTTAAACCTTTTTTAACCTCTTAAAGAGGGTCGCGGCATTTCAAAATCACCGAAAGTCATTTCACACATCTAAAAGAAGCCATTAAGGCGATATACATGCGATCTATTTAATGGGAATGCTGAGACATACGTGGCTTAGAAATAAAATGAAAATAAAGCCTCGAAAATGATTACAAATTAAAGAATGTCTTTTGTGGTGGAATCGGGTGTTTGATTAACCGACTTCTTCTCTGAGGGATGGTGAAAATCACTCGAAGTGGTTTGACACATGATTTAGATTGACGTGGTCATTCTCTGTTTTGTAATTTACATGTTTTTCACATAAATCCATTTGCAACGTCCCCTTGGATCTTTTATTTGAGGCTTAAACCATTTTTAACCTCTTAAAAAGGGTCGCGGCATTTCAAAATCACCGAAAATCATTTCACACATCTAAATGAAGCCATTAAGGCGATATACATGCGTTCTACTTATTGGGAATGTTGATATATACGTGGCTTAGAAATAAAATGAAAATAAAGCCTCGAAAATGATTACAATTTAAAGAATGTCTTTTATGGTGGAATCGGGTGTTTGATTGACCGACTTCTTATCGGAGGGATGGTGAAAATCACTCGAAGGGGATTTACACATGATTTGGATTGACGTGGTCATTCTTTGTTTTTAAACTTACTTGTTTTTCACGTAAATCCACTTTCAACGTACCCTTGGATTTTCCTTTTATTTGAGGCTTAGACCATTTTAACCTCTTAACGTGGGTGGCGGCATTTCAAAATCACCGAAAATCTATTCACACATCTAAATGAAGCCATTAAGGGGATATACATGCGTTCTATTCAATGGGAATGTTGATATATACAATGCTTAGAAATAAAATGAAAATAAAGCCTCGAAAATGTTTACAATTGAAAAAAAGTTTTTGTGATGGATTCAGGTGTTTGATTGACCGAGTTCTTATATGAGGGATGTTGAAAATCACTCGATGGGGTTTGACACATGATTTGGATTGACGCGGTCATTCTCTGTTTTGTAATTTACGTGTTTTTCACGTAAATCAATTTGCAACGTCCCCTTGGATTTTACTTTTATTTGAGGCTAAAAACTTTTTTAACTTCTTAAAGAGGGTCGCGGCATTTCAAAATCACCGAAAGTCATTTCACACATCTAAAAGAAGCCGTTAAGGCGATATACATGCGATCTATTTAATGGGAATGTTGATACATACGTGGCTTAGAAATAAAATGAAAATAAAGCCTCGAAAATGATTACAAATTAAAGAATGTCTTTTGTGGTGGAATCGAGTGTTTGATTAACCGACTTCTTATCTGAGGGATGGTTTAAAATCACTCGAAGTGGTTTGACACATGATTTAGATTGACGTGGTCATTCTCTGATTTGTAATTTACATGTTTTTCACGTAAATCCATTTGCAACGTCCCCTTGGATCTTTTATTTGAGGCGTAAACCTTTTTTAACCTCTTAAAAGGGTCGCGGCATTTCAAAATCACCGAAAATCATTTCACACATCTAAATGAAGCCATTAAGGCGATATACATGCGTTCTACTTATTGGGAATGTTGATATATACGTGGCTTAGAAATAAAATGAAAATAAAGCCTCGAAAATGATTACAATTTAAAGAATGTCTTTTATGGTGGAATCGGGTGTTTGATTGACCGACTTCTTATCGGAGGGATGGTGAAAATCACTCGAAGGGGATTTACACATGATTTGGATTGACGTGGTCATTCTTTGTTTTTAAACTTACTTGTTTTTCACGTAAATCCACTTTCAACGTACCCTTGGATTTTCCTTTTATTTGAGGCTTAGACCATTTTAACCTCTTAACGTGGGTGGCGGCATTTCAAAATCACCGAAAATCTATTCACACATCTAAATGAAGCCATTAAGGGGATATACATGCGTTCTATTTAATGGGAATGTTGATATATACGATACTTAGAAATAAAATGAAAATAAAGCCTCGAAAATGTTTACAATTGAAAAAAAAGTCTTTTGTGATGGATTCAGGTGTTTGAAAGACCGAGTTCTTATATGAGGGACGTTGAAAATCACTCGATGAGGTTTGACACATGATTTGGATTGACGTGTTCATTCTCTGTTTTGTAATTTACGTGTTTTTCACGTAAATCAATTTGCAACGTCCCCTTGGATTTTACTTTTATTTGAGGCTTAAACCTTTTTTAACCTCTTAAAGAGGGTCGCGGCATTTCAAAATCACCGAAAGTCATTTCACACATCTAAAAGAAGCCATTAAGGCGATATACATGCGATCTATTTAATGGGAATGCTGAGACATACGTGGCTTAGAAATAAAATGAAAATAAAGCCTCGAAAATGATTACAAATTAAAGAATGTCTTTTGTGGTGGAATCGGGTGTTTGATTAACCGACTTCTTCTCTGAGGGATGGTGAAAATCACTCAAAGTGGTTTGACACATGATTTAGATTGACGTGGTCATTCTCTGATTTGTAATTTACATGTTTTTCACATAAATCCATTTGCAACGTCCCCTTGGATCTTTTATTTGAGGCTTAAACCATTTTTAACCTCTTAAAAAGGGTCGCGGCATTTCAAAATCACCGAAAATCATTTCACACATCTAAATGAAGCCATTAAGGCGATATACATGCGTTCTACTTATTGGGAATGTTGATATATACGTGGCTTAGAAATAAAATGAAAATAAAGCCTCGAAAATGATTACAATTTAAAGAATGTCTTTTATGGTGGAATCGGGTGTTTGATTGACCGACTTCTTATCGGAGGGATGGTGAAAATCACTCGAAGGGGATTTACACATGATTTGGATTGACGTGGTCATTCTTTGTTTTTTAACTTACTTGTTTTTCACGTAAATCCACTTTCAACGTACCCTTGGATTTTCCTTTTATTTGAGGCTTAGACCATTTTAACCTCTTAACGTGGGTGGCGGCATTTCAAAATCACCGAAAATCTATTCACACATCTAAATGAAGCCATTAAGGGGATATACATGCGTTCTATTCAATGGGAATGTTGATATATACAATGCCTAGAAATAAAATGAAAATAAAGCCTCGAAAATGTTTACAATTGAAAAAAAGTTTTTGTGATGGATTCAGGTGTTTGATTGACCGAATTCTTATATGAGGGATGTTGAAAATCACTCGATGGGGTTTGACACATGATTTGGATTGACGCGGTCATTCTCTGTTTTGTAATTTACGTGTTTTTCACGTAAATCAATTTGCAACGTCCCCTTGGATTTTACTTTTATTTGAGGCTTAAAACTTTTTTAACCTCTTAAAGAGGGTCGCGGCATTTCAAAATCACCGAAAGTCATTTCACACATCTAAAAGAAGACGTTAAGGCGATATACATGCGATCTATTTAATGGGAATGTTGATACATACGTGGCTTAGAAATAAATTGAAAATAAAGCCTCGAAAATGATTACAAATTAAAGAATATCTTTTGTGGTGGAATCGGGTGTTTGATTAACCGACTTCTTATCTGAGGGATGGTGAAAATCACTCGAAGTGGTTTGACACATGATTTAGATTGACGTGGTCATTCTCTGATTTGTAATTTACATGTTTTTCACGTAAATCCATTTGCAACGTCCCCTTGGATCTTTTATTTGAAGCTTAAACCTTTTTTAACCTCTTAAAAAGGGTCGCGGCATTTCAAAATCACCGAAAATCAATTCACACATCTAAATGAAGCCATTAAGGCGATATACATGCTTTCTACTTATTGGGAATGTTGATATATACGTGGCTTAGAAATAAAATGAAAATAAAGCCTCGAAAATGATTACAATTTAAAGAATGTCTTTTATGGTGGAATCGGGTGTTTGATTGACCGACTTCTTATCGGAGGGATGGTGAAAATCACTCGAAGGGGATTTACACATGATTTGGATTGACGTGGTCATTCTTTGTTTTTAAACTTACTTGTTTTTCACGTAAATCCACTTTCAACGTACCCTTGGATTTTCCTTTTATTTGAGGCTTAGACCATTTTAACCTCTTAACGTGGGTGGCGGCATTTCAAAATCAACGAAAATCTATTCACACATCTAAATGAAGCCATTAAGGGGATATACATGCGTTCTATTAAATGGGAATGTTGATATATACAATGCTTAGAAATAAAATGAAAATAAAGCCTCGAAAATGTTTACAATTGAAAAAAAGTTTTTGTGATGGATTCAGGTGTTTGATTGACCGAGTTCTTATATGAGGGATGTTGAAAATCACTCGATGGGGTTTGACACATGATTTGGATTGACGCGGTCATTCTCTGTTTTGTAATTTACGTGTTTTTCACGTAAATCAATTTGCAACGTCCCCTTGGATTTTACTTTTATTTGAGGCTAAAAACTTTTTTAACTCTTAAAGAGGGTCGTGGCATTTCAAAATCACCGAAAGTCATTTCACACATCTAAAAGAAGCCGTTAAGGCGATATACATGCGATCTATTTAATGGGAATGTTGATACATACGTGGCTTAGAAATAAAATGAAAATAAAGCCACGAAAATGATTACAAATTAAAGAATGTCTTTTGTGGTGGAATCGGGTGTTTGATTAACCGACTTCTTATCTGAGGGATGGTTAAAATCACTCGAAGTGGTTTGACACATGATTTAGATTGACGTGGTCATTCTCTGATTTGTAATTTACATGTTTTTCACGTAAATCCATTTGCAACGTCCCCTTGGATCTTTTATTTGAGGCGTAAACCTTTTTTAACCTCTTAAAAAGGGTCGCGGCATTTCAAAATCACCGAAAATCATTTCACACATCTAAATGAAGCCATTAAGGCGATATACATGCGTTCTACTTATTGGGAATGTTGATATATACGTGGCTTAGAAATAAAATGAAAATAAAGCCTCGAAAATGATTACAATTTAAAGAATGTCTTTTATGGTGGAATCGGGTGTTTGATTGACCGACTTCTTATCGGAGGGATGGTGAAAATCACTCGAAGGGGATTTACACATGATTTGGATTGACGTGGTCATTCTTTGTTTTTAAACTTACTTGTTTTTCACGTAAATCCACTTTCAACGTACCCTTGGATTTTCCTTTTATTTGAGGCTTAGACCATTTTAACCTCTTAACGTGGGTGGCGGCATTTCAAAATCACCGAAAATCTATTCACACATCTAAATGAAGCCATTAAGGGGATATACATGCGTTCTATTTAATGGGAATGTTGATATATACGATACTTAGAAATAAAATGAAAATAAAGCCTCGAAAATGTTTACAATTGAAAAAAAGTCTTTTGTGATGGATTCAGGTGTTTGAAAGACCGAGTTCTTATATGAGGGATGTTGAAAATCACTCGATGAGGTTTGACACATGATTTGGATTGACGTGTTCATTCTCTGTTTTGTAATTTACGTGTTTTTCACGTAAATCAATTTGCAACGTCCCCTTGGATTTTACTTTTATTTGAGGCTTAAACCTTTTTTAACCTCTTAAAGAGGGTCGCGACATTTCAAAATCACCGAAAGTCATTTCACACATCTAAAAGAAGCCATTAAGGCGATATACATGCGATCTATTTAATGGGAATGCTGAGACATACGTGGCTTAGAAATAAAATGAAAATAAAGCCTCGAAAATGATTACAAATTAAAGAATGTCTTTTGTGGTGGAATCGGGTGTTTGATTAACCGACTTCTTCTCTGAGGGATGGTGAAAATCACTCGAAGTGGTTTGACACATGATTTAGATTGACGTGGTCATTCTCTGATTTGTAATTTACATGTTTTTCACATAAATCCATTTGCAACGTCCCCTTGGATCTTTTATTTGAGGCTTAAACCATTTTTAACCTCTTAAAAAGGGTCGCGGCATTTCAAAATCACCGAAAATCATTTCACACATCTAAATGAAGCCATTAAGGCGATATACATGCGTTCTACTTATTGGGAATGTTGATATATACGTGGCTTAGAAATAAAATGAAAATAAAGCCTCGAAAATGATTACAATTTAAAGAATGTCTTTTATGGTGGAATCGGGTGTTTGATTGACCGACTTCTTATCGGAGGGATGGTGAAAATCACTCGAAGGGGATTTACACATGATTTGGATTGACGTGGTCATTCTTTGTTTTTTAAACTTACTTGTTTTTCACGTAAATCCACTTTCAACGTACCCTTGGATTTTCCTTTTATTTGAGGCTTAGACCTTTTTAACCTCTTAACGTGGGTGGCGGCATTTCCAAATCACCGAAAATCTATTCACACATCTAAATGAAGCCATTAAGGTGATATACTTGCGTTCTATTTATTGGGAATGTTGATATATACGTGACTTAGAAATAAAATGAAAATAAAGCCTCTAAAATGATTACAATTGAAAAAAAGTCTTTTGTGATGGAATCAGGTGTTTGATTGACCGAGTTCTTAATTGAGGGATGGTGAAAATCACTCGAAGGGGTTTGACACATGATTTGGATTGACGTGGTCATTCTCTGATTTGTAATTTACATGTTTTTCACGTAAATCCATTTGCAACGTCCCCTTGGATTTTACTTTTATTTGAGGCTTAAACCTTTGTTAACCTTTTAAAGAGGGTCGCGGCATTTCAAAATCACCGAAAATCATTTCACATATCTAAATGAAGCCATTAAGGTGATATACATGCGTTCTATTTAATGGGAATGTTTGTATATACGTGGCTTAGATATAAAATTAAAATAAAGCCTCGAAAATGATTACATATTAAAGAATGCCTTTTGTGGTGGAATCGGGTGTTTGGTTGACCGAATTCTTATCTGACGGATGGTGTAAATCACTCGAAGGGGATTTACACATGATTTGGATTGACATGGTCATTCTCTGTTTTTTAATTTACATGTATCTTTAAACAGACCCAGACACAAGAAGATTTAACAGAACAGACCAACAAATAATAACAAGCAGAATTCTCATCCAATGATAACCACTAACAAGCAGTTGACCCAAGCAATCAAGACCCGAACCTAACTCATTGGATGAGACCAACCTAATCACTCCATGAACCAGGCTTACTCCAAGCCTAAACAGTCCTAAACCCCGATTAAAAAGAGCAACATTAGGCCCATTCTTCCAAAAGGAAGAGGAACCTAACAGAAGACTCAATGACCAAACCAAAAAAACTAAAAATAAGAAAAGAAAAATAAAAAACAAACACCACCAAGACATCAAAGAAATGTCAACACAAGAAGGCCATGAATGCCAGGAATCTACCCCAAGTACACAATACTTCCAGATAACTACAGACTCCCTCAAGCCCAAGAACAACCCCATCCCCAAAATATATAAAAAATGATTATTATCATTAAATATACTATTATTATTATTATTATTATTATATTATTATTATTATTATAACTATAGATAATAAAAATATAAGTACTATTATCATTATAAGAAATCAAATAAAACAACCTCCCCTCACACAACTTGCAGTGAGTAAGCATCCAATTTCTCACCCCATCCCCTTTAACAATCCAACCAATCTCAACCCCTCCCCTATAATGATGATTAATGATCTTCATAACATACTTCATCACAACACATGAAAGTCCCATACTGCAGCAGCAAACCTGCACATGCATATTCTTTTTGAATCTCAAACTCATGAGCCTCATTCTAACCATATCCAGAATTTGACTACTAATCATATCAACAGATCTACTTCCAGCCTTAAAAACTCTGTTATTCCTCTCTTGCCAAACAAAATAAACAGCAGCACCAACCACCAATTTTTGAATAATACACCACACTGATTTATTATTTCTCTTTTCCTCAGCAAACTGAATCAAGGATTCCCATGATGGATGAACATGGTCCAATTTAGCTTTGACCATCACTCTCTTCCAAACAGCATTTGAAAAGTCACATTCAAAAAACAAATGATTGTGACTATCAGGCACTCTATGACAGAAAACACATTTCAGATCCTCTCTATTACCCCATAATAACATCCTGTCATGAGTAGGCAACCTAAACTTAATTGCCAGCCAGACAATGAAAGCATGTCTTGGAATATTCTGACTATACCAAACAAAATCAGCCCATTTAACTCTCTCCCTTTGATTACTCAACTTGCCATAAACCACCTTTGTAGAAAAAGGTACAATAGAATTAGAAGCATCCCTCCACATAAAATGATCTCTCCCAGCAGAATCAAATAGAGGGACCTCCCCCTCAAAAAACCAAGGATATTTCCCTCTCCAACTGTCAGGAACTATCCAGTTTTTGTCAACCACCAAATCAGCAACTTTACAGTTCCAGCCCAACCCAGTTTCTTTAATATCCCTTCTATCAATAAGGTTAATCAAAGGGCCCCTATTGTGCCAATCATCATACCAAGCATTAATCAATTTACCATTGCCTATTCTAGCACAATAATTGTCTTTAACAAATTTCCTGCACTCGAGAATCTGCTTCCAAAACCAAGAATCAGAATTAGTACCTTCCACAGACCATAAATGCTTCCCGTGCAGTTTATAGGAGTAAACCCAGTTAACCCAAACAGAATCTCTCTTATAAAGAATACTCCAAATGTGTTTTGTCATTAGAGCAATATTCTTAAACTTCAAAGAAGAAATTGACAGCCCCCCTTGATCTTTTTTCAGGCAAACATCTTCCCAACTAACCTTAGCAGCTCCAGGCTTATAGTCCCCTTTTCCCCACAAGAAACTCCTCATAATTCTCTCAATATCTTCAACAACAGTGCTGGGCAATATAAATAAAGAAGCCCAATAAACAGCTAAGGAAGACAACACAGATTGCACAAGTTGCAACCTTCCAGCATAAGACAAAAATTTATTTTTCCAATCATTGACTCTCTTGTTAACCTTCTCAATCAGCACAGAACAATCTTTTAAGTATAACCTCTTCGAACTCAGAGGAATACCCAAATATTTTACAGGAAATTCTCCTAACTTAAAGGAAGAATCTCACTAATCTTCTCTTGTACCTCAGCCTCCACATTTCCAAAATAAATTTCACTCTTATTATCATTAGGGAATAGTCCTGAATAGGAACTAAATTCATCCAAGGCTTTTTTTAGAACAATCCAAGATCCTTCTTCAGCAGCCCCAAACATAAATAAATCATCAGCAAAGCAGAGATGAGTTAGTTTAAGCTCATCACATTTCCAATGGAACTTAAATCCCTCAGCTTCACTAATTTGTCTATACAATATCAAATTCAAAACTTCCATAACAATAGTGAACAGATAAGGGGATATCGGATCCCCTTGTCTAAGCCCCTTATTACCTCTAAAAAAACCATGCAATTCCCCATTCACATTGATGGAATAAGAAACCGAAGATAAGCATACCATAATCCACTCAATGAAAGTTTTATGAAAACCAAAATGAATAAGACATTGATGGACAAACTCATGATCAACAGAATCATAAGCTTTCTGGAGGTCTATCTTCACAGCCACTCTCGGAATTCCCTAATCCAATTATATCCCCTAATTAGCTCTTGAGCTAAAAGAATATTGTCACTTATCATTCTACCCGGGATAAAAGCACTCTGTTAATTGCTCACTATTATCCCCAAGTAATTTTTCATTCTGTTACAAATAATCTTACTTATGCACTTGTACAAACACATTGCAACAAGCAATAGGTCTGAATTCACTCACCAATTTAGGCACAGCCACTTTAGGAACAACAGAAATAACCGTAGCATTCAATTCTTTAAGCAACTTGCCAGACTCAAAGAATTCCATAACAGCCAAACAAACATCATCCCCAATAATACCCCATGCTGCTTTGAAGAACTTAGCAGTGTACCCATCCGGCCCAGGTGCTTTATTATCATCATTTGAAACATTGCCTCTTTCACCTCCTCCTTAGTGACCTTCCTAACCATAAAAGCAGCCACATCCTCAGACAATTTCCTAGTAAAGAGAGATTCAGCACCAACCATCTCCGTTACATTCCCCTTTGTACCAAGAAGCCAGAATAAAAACCCACAAAAGCTTTACCAACATCCTTGTTTTAAACATATTACCATTCAAATCCTCAATCTGAGAAACCTTATTCCTTGCCTGCCTTTGTTTTACAGAATGGAAGAAAAATTTGGAGTTTCTATCCCCAGCCCTTAACCAATGCAACCTGGACTTCTGCTTAAGGAACAATTCTTCATCCAATAAAGCATCATTATAAAGATTTAAATAAACGGCTTCTTCCTCTCTAAGCAAATTATTGCAAGAATCCATCGAAATATCCAACTGAATTCGTTCAAGTTCACATCTCAACTTCTCAACCTTGTTATGTAAGTTCCCATTACTAGAATGCAACTTCCTAAGAGGAGCCTTCAAAGATTTCAGTTTAGAAGCAATAATAAACATTCTGTGACCAACAACATCTTGTTTCCACCAACATCCACAGTCTTCAAAAACTCCTCCTTATCAGTCAAATAATTCCAGAATCTAAAACTCCTATGCACATACTCCCTCACAGAGCTCCAATACAACAAAGCAGGAGAATGATCGAAGAATAGAATGGAAGAAATTTAACAACAGCATCAGGAAAATATTTCAGAAATTCAACATTTCCCATAACCCTGTCCAGCTTCTCCAAAATACCATTCACTTTCCCCAGGCTTTTGATTCCAAGTATAAGAGAAACCAGTCCAAGGAATATCCAAAATAGCCAATTCATTAGCACAATCTTTGAATTCCAACATACCATAATTGACACAAGAGGATTGAACTATTCTTTTCAGAAGGGTCTAAAATAGCATTGAAAATCACCAATTATAGACCAAGGATTATCCTTAATCAAATCAGCATGAGATATCAAATTCCTCCAAAGAGGTCTTCTAGCTGTGACATTAGTATGCCCATAAACAAAGGAACAAAAAAACCTATCTTTCCCTACAAGGGGACAGATAAGACAGTGAATAACTTGATCAGATTTTCCCAAAATAAAAACATTATAACAGAACTATCCCAACCCCCATAATTCTAATCCAATCAGCACAATATTCAGCATTAGACACCCAAACCCAATCCCTCATAACTCCAGAACAAACCTTATCAAAATTCTCAGCCTTCACATGAGTTTCAATAATCCCACAGACACTAATCTTATTATCCAGGATAAGCTTTCTAACCTGCCCTGCTTAATCCCTTTATTCACCCCTGCTAACATTCCAAGCCATTATACCAGACATTATAAACATTCATCAATCTGAATAGGGTCATTCATACCAGAATTACCCTCCACCCCATCATTAACACAACCCCCATCAGCTTTCATAAATCAGCAGTATCACCCTCTTCAGAACAAAACATCATTAGCTTCCATCAAACTTATCAAACATAATTTTTATCCCATTGTTCAAAAAACAGCTTAACTTGCCCCACATTCCATTTCCTCATCAACTCATTAGAAGGACATTGTTTGTTGATAACATAATGAGCTACTTCATTAAACTGATCATCAGTCTTTTTTAAAGTAACCAGTCTTCACATTAACCTTAGAATCCCAATTTATGAATCCTACAAGATTTTACCCCACTCTGACTCTTCACAGAAGAACTCTCAGGCTGTCATATTCTCACCTTTTTCCTTACTAACATCCCATCCACATTCTCATTAACAATAGACTTCCCCTTAATTCCCCCCTCCACTTCAGAATCCATCTCCAATTCTTGTCTTAGAGCCGCAAAACTATTCTTAAGATTAATAGTATTCCCTCCTGAATTACTCTGTCCCTCCCCCTTAGCAACCCACTGCTGCTGACCTTCTTAGTTTGCCCAGTCTTATTCTGCCATTCTTAACCTGTCCACCATTCTTACCCTGACCCCCCTTATTCTGCCCCCCAAACTGATTAGAACCATTCTGACCTGTCCCATTCCTAACCCCATTCCCATTGAAACCATTCCCTCCCCCTTTATTCTTGAAAGAAGACCCACTACTAGATTGCCCAACCCCATTCCTTGCCCTGAGTTAGACCCCTGCTGATTAGAATTCTGAATCCCATTAAAATTCTTACAGGTTTGTTATTCCTACCCATCATAACAAAACCATCCCCCTTAATACCGGAAACAGGACCCTGAGCTTCCTCAGCATTTCTAAGCTCATTGAGAAGTTGATAAGCTTTATCACCATTTCCTCATTAGTCAGCACTCTATGTTTACAAGACTCATAATCATGGCCAATACCTTACATCCAGAACACCTTTAACTTTCACTTGATAATCAACCTTCAACCTTTCTAATAAAAGCAGGCCTACCAGCTCTTCAGGTAATACGCATTAACAAACTCTGGTAAGGTTTTTATCAGCCTTAACTTCCACCAATACTCTAGCAAATCCAGCTCTACCCTCCCTTCTTACACATCTCAATGCTGTAATTTTATCCAACATAATAGGATTACCAATACAACTAACCATACTGCAAATACTCTCCCTATTCCAAAGTTCCATCAGCATATTAGGAATAGTTACCACATAGGAATTGAAGTAGGTTCAACTTTCTCCAGAGATTAATACCTATTTCCCACTTCCTTAAACAAAGTGGAATGTCATTAATAAGCCACACGAGACCTTTGTGAATAGCTTCCAACATACCTTCTTCAGATTTAATTTAAAGAAAAACAACCCCATTACCATTTGAAGAAATATCCACTAACCCAAACTTCTTCCACATTCTGAATAAGTTGTACCTCACCATACCAATAGACAGACTATGACCCACAAAATACCCATACAAGTAATTTTTTATAAGCAACTTTAGCCTCAGACAATTTCTCAGGCTTAATAACAGCCACCACCTCACCAGAATCAAGCACCTTAGGAGGATAGAAAGTAACTTCAGTAGCTAATACCTCTTTTTCTGATCCCTAGCAGCATCTGCAAAGGAAACAACCTTCTTACCCCTATCAGCAACTCTGTCCCCCTTCCTTAGTAGCAGTAAAAGCAACATGATCATTAAGGCTAAACGAATCCAAGATGGATTTAGGCAAAGGCTTCAGTTTACTAATATAGTGAGCATCCTCCTTAGTAACTTTATAAAACTCAAATCCTCAGACTTCTTAATAATCAACTTCTTCATAGATGGACTTTTTAACTTGCCACTCCAAGGCAATTTCATCTTACTAGCCACTTTTTTCCCAGACCCCTCCTTATCCACTTCCATGAAGACCCATCATCATTTACCACACCCTTAATATCAGTTTTAACTTTAACTTCAGCTTCAGCATTAATTACAGCCTCAGCTTTAACTCTAGAATCACCTTCAGCTTTTTGATTTAGCCATAACCTTCAAAACCAAATCACTCTTCCCGCCAGACAAAATAATACCATCATCATCAACAGCTAACCCACCCCCTATACCAGGACAAAACTCAAACTGCTGAGACTTCACAGACAACTGCAACTTCAAATCCCCAATATGCCTCATACCTACATCCTCACCTTTCTTACCAACTAACAGCTTGACATGTTTATTAATAGGAACTACTTCCTTAACCACATTAATCAGATCTTTAGAAGTGAAATTATCAGGTAACACCTCTTCAGAATTGGCTAACCCTCCATCCCTACTAACCTTCACATACAAATTGTCATCCCATATAGCTTTAAGAGCCTTAACCTTAGCTCCCTCATTCTTAATAGACCTCTTCTTTCTCTTGTCCATAAAAACAAACTTCGCATCCAAATCACAATCAAACACATTAGTATCAGCCTCCAACTGAGGGAATTTCACACCCTTACCCTCTTTTCCCACCAAACCATCCTTACCAATAGTATTACCATGAATATACTCCCCATATACCCTTTTACCACAGGAAATTAGCAATAATTCCCAAAATACGACCATACTGCCCTTTAAGTTTCTTCATAAAACCTAATCCTTCCCAGATAGTTCAACATCAACTAATGAATTAACCAAATCCATCTCCCCAATTCCAGCAAGTTTGATTAATTCAAGTTGCTCATTAATCAAACGAGATCTCCAATTATCCCAAAAAACAGACTTCATAAAGCCAACAATATCATCACTAAACATAATCGAATCCTTACGACCATTAGAATCACGACTAAGGGTTACCTGAGTTTTACCAAATTTCACTTTAACCGTCTGACTTCACCATCGCTACTGGAAATATCATCTTCCGAACTCTCCATAGACACTTCAGCATCCATAATCTCAATATCAGCACATCAGAATTCACCTTATCAGGAGAACAGAAGGAGGGGGTTCCAAATCGGAAACCCTAGCAGTCACCATAGCAGAAAAAAAGAAAACCTGTGCACTGTGAAGATTCCGCCTCTGAAAAGAAGTCGGACAGTGAAACACAATAAAACAAGAAGGAAAGGGTAAAGAAGAACAAGAAAAGAGAAACGAAGAAGAAAACCACTGGATCGCCAAAATCGCCCAACCCAGAGAGAAAACCCTAGCTGGCATCTTTTATTTGAGGCTTAAACCTTTTTTAACCTCTTAAAGAGGGTCGCGGCATTTCAAAATCACCGAAAATCATTTCACATATCTAAATGAAGCCATTAAAGTGATATACATGCGTTCTATTTAATGGGAATGTTTGATATATACGTGGCTTAGAAATAAAAATGAAAATAAAGCCTTGAAAATGATTACAATTGAAAAAAAAAAAAAGTCTTTTGTGATGGAATCAGGTGTTTGATTGACCGAGTTCATAATTGATGGATGTTGAAAATCACTCGAAGGGGTTTGACACATGATTTGGATTGACGTGGTCATTCTCTGTTTATTAATCTACATGTTTTTCACGTAAATCCATTTCCAACGTTCCCTTGGATTTTACTTTTATTTGAGGGTTAAACATTTTTTAACCTCTTAAAGAGGGTCGGGGGCATTTCAAAATCACCGAAAATCATTTCACACATCTAAAAGAAGCCATTAAGGAGATATACATGCGTTCTATTTAATGGGAATGTTGATATATACGTGGCTTTGAAATAAAATGAAAATAAAGCCTCGAAAATGATTACAATTTAAAGAATGTCTTTTATGGTGGAATCGGGTGTTTGATTGACCGACTTCTTATTTGAGGGATGGTGAAAATCACTCGAAGGGGATTTACACATGATTTGGATTGACGTGGTCATTCTTTCTTTTTTAATTACTTGTTTTTCACGTAAATCCACTTTCAAAGTACCCTTGGATTTTCCTTTTATTTGAGGCTTAGACTGTTTTAACCTCTTAACGTGGGTGGGGCATTTCAAAATCACCAAAAATCTATTCACACATCTAAATGAAGCCATTAAGGGGATATACATGCGTTCTATTTAATGGGAATGTTGATATATACGATGCTTAGAAATAAAATGAAAATAAAGCCTCGAAAATGTTTACAATTGAAAAAAGTCTTTTGTGATGGAATCAGGTGTTTGTTTGACTGAGTTCTTATCTGAGGGATGGTGAAAATCACTCGAAGTGGTTTGACAAATGATTTGGATTGACGTGGTCATTCTCTGTTTTGTAATTTACATCGTTTTCACGTAAATCCATTTGCAACGTCCCCTTGGATTTTACTTTTATTTGAGGCTTAAACCTTTTTTAACCTCTAAAGAGGGTAGCGGCATTTCAAAATCACCGAAAATCATTTCACATATCTAAATAAACCATTAAGGTAGTATACATCCGTTCTATTTAATGGGAATGTTGATATATACGTGGCTTAGAAATAAAATGAAAATAAAGCCTTGAAAATGCTTACAATTGAAAAAAAGTCTTTTGTGATGGAATCAGGTGTTTGATTGACCGAGTTCTTAATTGAGGGATGTTGAAAATCACTCGAAGGGGTTTGACACATGATTTGGATTGACGTGGTCATTCTCTGTTTTTTAATTTACATGTTTTTCACGTAAATCCATTTGCAACGTCCCCTTGGATTTTACTTTTATTTGAGGGTTAAACCTTTTTTAACCTCTTAAAGAGGGTCGGGGCATTTCAAAATCACCGAAAATCATTTCACACATCTAAAAGAAGCCATTAAGGAGATATACATGCGTTCTATTTAATGGGAATGTTGATATATACGTGGCTTTGAAATAAAATGAAAATAAAGCCTCGAAAATGATTACAATTTAAAGAATGTCTTTTATGGTGGAATCGGGTGTTTGATTGACCGACTTCTTATTTGAGGGATGGTGAAAATCACTCGAAGGGGATTTACACATGATTTGGATTGACGTGGTCATTCTTTCTTTTTTAATTACTTGTTTTTCACGTAAATCCACTTTCAACGTACCGTTGGATTTTCCTTTTATTTGAGGCTTAGACCTTTTTAACCTCTTAACGTGGGTGGCGGCATTTCCAAATCACCGAAAATCTATTTCACACATCTAAATGAAGCCATTAAGGTGATATACTTGCGTTCTATTTATTGGGAATGTTGATATATACGTGACTTAGAAATAAAAATGAAAATAAAGCCTCTAAAATGATTACAATTGAAAAAAAGTCTTTTGTGATGGAATCAGGTGTTTGATTGACCGAGTTCTTAATTGAGGGATGGTGAAAATCACTCGAAGGGTTTGACACATGATTTGGATTGACGTGGTCATTCTCTGATTTGTAATTTACATGTTTTTCACGTAAATCCATTTGCAACGTCCCCTTGGATTTTACTTTTATTTGAGGCTTAAAACCTTTGTTAACCTTTTAAAGAGGGTCGCGGCATTTCAAAATCACCGAAAATCATTTCACATATCTAAATGAAGCCATTAAGGTGATATACATGCGTTCTATTTAATGGGAATGTTTGTATATACGTGGCTTAGATATAAAATTAAAATAAAGCCTCGAAAATGATTACATATTAAAGAATGCCTTTTGTGGTGGAATCGGGTGTTTGGTTGACCGAATTCTTATCTGACGGATGGTGTAAATCACTCGAAGGGGATTTACACATGATTTGGATTGACATGGTCATTCTCTGTTTTTTAATTTACATGTTTTTCACCTAAATCCATTTGCAACGTCCCTTGGATTTTACTTTTATTTGAGGCTTAAACCTTTGTTATCCTCTTAAAAAGGGTCGCGACATTTCAAAATCTCCGAAAATCATTTCACACATCTAAATGAAGCCATTGAGGCAATATACATGCGTTCTATTTAATGGGAATGTTGATATATACGTGGCTTAGAAATAATATGAAAATAAAGCCTTGAAAATGATTACAATTTAAAGAATGTCTTTCATGGTGGAATCGGGTATTTGATTGACCAACTTCTTATCTGAGGGATGGTTAAAATCACAAGAAGGGATTTACACATGATTTGGATTGACGTGGTCATTCTCCGTTTTTTAATTTACATGTTTCTCACGTAAATCCACTTTCAACGTACCCTTGGATTTTCCTTTTATTTGAGGCTTAGACCTTTTAACCTCTTAACGTGGGTGGCGGCATTTCAAAATCACCGAAAATATATTCACACATCTAAATGAAGCCATTAGGGAGATATACATGCGTTCTATTTAATGGGAATGTTGATATATACGATGCTTAGAAAAAAAATGAAAATAAAGCCTTGAAAATGTTTACAATTGAAAAAAAAAGTCTTTTGTGATGGAATCAGGTGTTTGATTGACCGAGTTCTTATCTGAGAGGATGGTTGAATCATTCGATGGGGTTTGACACATGATTTGGATTGACGTGGTCATTCTCTGTTTTGTAATTTACATGTTTTTCACGTAAATCCATTTGCACCGTCCCTTGGATTTTACTTTTGTTTGAGGCTTAAACATTTTTTAACCTCTTAAAAAGGGTCGCGGCATTTCAAAATCACTGAAAATCATTTCACATATCTAAATGAAGCCATTAAGGCAATATACACGCGTTCTATTTAATGGGAATGTTGATATATACGTGGCTTAGAAATAAAAATGAAAATAAAGCTTCGAAAATGATTACAATTGAAACAAAGACTTTTGTGATGGAATCAGGTGTTTGATTCACCGAGTTCTTATCCGAGGGATGGTGAAAATCACTCGTTGGGGGTTTGACACATGATTTGGATTGACGTGGTCATTCTCTGTTTTGTAATTTACATGTTTTTCACGTAAAACCATTTGCAACGCCACCTTGAATTTTACTTTTATTTGAGACTTAAACCTTTTTAACCTCTTAAAGAGGGTCGCGGCATTTCAAAATCATCGAAAATCATTTCACATTTCTTAATGAAGCTAAGGCGATATACATGCGTTCTATTTAATGGGAATGTTGATATATATGTGGCTTTGAAATAAAAATGAAAATAAAGCCTCGAAAATGATTACAATTGAAAAAAACTCTTTTGTGATGGAATCAGGTGTTTGATTGACGAGTTCTTAATTGAGGGATGTTGAAAATCACTCGAAAGGGTTTGACACATGATTTGGATTGACATGGTCATTCTCTGTTTTTTAATTTACATGTTTTTCACCTAAATCCATTTGCAACGTCCCCTTGGATTTTACTTTTATTTGAGGCTTAAACCTTTTTTAAACCTCTTAAAGAGGGTCGTGGCATTTCATAATCACCGAAAATCATTTCACACATCTAAAAGAAGCCATAAAGGCGATATACATGCGTTCTATTTAATGGGAATGTTGATATATACGTGGCTTAGAAATAAAAAGAAAATAAAGCCTCGAAAATGATTACATACTAAAGAATGTCTTTTGTGGTGGAATCGGGTGTTTGATTGACCGACTTCTTATCTGAGGGATGGTGAAAATCACTCGAAGGGGTTTGACACATGATTTGGATTGACGTGGTCATTCTCAGATTTGTAATTTACATGTTTTTCACGTAAATCCATTTGCAACGTCCCCTGGGATTTTACTTTTATTTGAGGCTTAAACCTTTGTTAACCTCTTAAAAAGGGTCGCGACATTTCAAAATCACCGAAAATCATTTCACACATCTAAATGAAGCCATTGAGGGAATTTACATGCGTTCTATTTAATGAGAATGTTGATATATACGTGGCTTAGAAATAATATGAAAAATAAAGCCTTGAAAATGATTACAATTTAAAGAAGTCTTTCATGGTGGAATCGGGTATTTGATTGACCAACTTCTTATCTGAGGGATGGTTAAAATCACAAGAAGGGGATTTACACATGATTTGGATTGACGTGGTCATTCTCCGTTTTTTAATTTACATGTTTCTCACGTAAATCCACTTTCAACGTACCCTTGGATTTTCCTTTTATTTGAGGCTTAGACCTTTTTAACCTCTTAACGTGGGTGGCGGCATTTCAAAATCACCGAAAATATATTCACACATCTAAATGAAGCCATTAGGGAGATATACATGCGTTCTATTTAATGGGAATGTTGATATATACGATGCTTAGAAATAAAATGAAAATAAAGCCTTGAAAATGTTTACAATTGAAAAAAAAGTCTTTTGTGATGGAATCAGGTGTTTGATTGACCGAGTTCTTATCTGAGAGATGGTTGAATCATTCGATGGGGTTTGACACATGATTTGGATTGACGTGGTCATTCTCTGTTTTGTAATTTACATGTTTTTCACGTAAATCCATTTGCACCGTCCCCTTGGATTTTACTTTTGTTTGAGGCTTAAACATTTTTTAACCTCTTAAAAAGGGGTCGCGGCATTTCAAAATCACTGAAAATCATTTCACATATCTAAATGAAGCCATTAAGGCAATATACACGCGTTCTATTTAATGGGAATGTTGATATATACGTGGCTTAGAAATAAAAATGAAAATAAAGCTTCGAAAATGATTATAATTGAAACAAAGACTTTTGTAATGGAATCAGGTGTTTGATTCACCGAGTTCTTATCCGAGGGATGGTGAAAATCACTCGTTGGGGGTTTGACACATGATTTGGATTGACGTGGTCATTCTCTGTTTTGTAATTTACATGTTTTTCACGTAAAAACCATTTGCAACGCCACCTTGAATTTTACTTTTATTTGAGACTTAAACCTTTTTAACCTCTTAAAGAGGGTCGCGGCATTTCAAAATCATCGAAAATCATTCACATATCTTAATGAAGCCACTAAGGCGATATACATGCGTTCTATTTAATGGGAATGTTGATATATATGTGGCTTTGAAATAAAAATGAAAATAAAGCCTCGAAAATGATTACAATTGAAAAAAACTCTTTTGTGATGGAATCAGGTGTTTGATTGACCGAGTTCTTAATTGAGGGATGTTGAAAATCACTCGAAAGGGTTTGACACATGATTTGGATTGACATGGTCATTCTCGTTTTTTAATTTGCATGTTTTTCACGTAAATCCATTTGAAACGTCCCCTTGGATTTTACTTTTATTTGAGGCTTAAACCTTTTTTAACCTCTTAATGAGGGTCGCGGCATTTCATAATCACCGAAAATCATTTCACACATCTAAAAGAAGCCATTAATGCGATATACATGCGTTCTAGTTAATGGGAATGTTGAAATATACGTGGCTTAGAAATAAAAAGAAAATAAAGCCTCGAAAATGATTACATACTAAAGAATGTCTTTTGTGGTGGAATTGGGTGTTTGATTGACCGACTTCTTATCTAAGGGATGGTGAAAATCACTCGAAGGGGTTTGACACATGATTTGGATTGACGTGGTCATTCTCTGATTTGTAATTTACATGTTTTTCACGTAAATCCATTTGCAACGTCCCCTTGGATTTTACTTTTTTTTGAGGCTTAAACCTTTGTTAACCTCTTAAAGAGGGTCGCGGCATTTCAAAATCACGAAAATCATTTCACATATCTAAATGAAGCCATTAAGGTGATATACATTCGTTCTATTTAATAGGAATGTTTGTATATACGTGGCTTAGAAATAAAATGAAAATAAAGCCTCGAAAATGATTACATATTAAAGAATGTCTTTTGTGGTGGAATCGGGTGTTTGATTGACCGACTTCTTATCTGACGGATGGTGAAAATCACTCGAAGGGGTTTGACACATGATTTGGATGACGTGGTCATTCTCTGATTTGTAATTTACATGTTTTTATATGAGGCTTAAACCATTTTTAACCTCTTAAAAAGGGTCGCGGCATTTCAAAATCACCGAAAATCATTTCACACATCTAAATGAAGCCATTAAGGCGATATACATGCGTTCTATTTAATGGGAATGTTGATATATACGTGGCTTAGAAATAAAATAAAAATAAAGGCTCAAAAATGATTACAATTTAAAGAATGTCTTTTATGGTGGAATCGGGTGTTTGATTGACCGACTTCTTATCTGAGGGATGGTGAAAATCACTCGAAGGGGTTTGACACATGATTTGGATTGACGTGGTCATTCCCTAATTTGTAATTTACATGTTTTTCACGTAAATTCATTTGCAACGTCCCCTTGGATTTTACTTTTATTTGAGGCTTAAAACTTTTTTAACCTCTAAAAGAGGGTCGCGGCATTTCATAATCACCGAAAATCATTTCACACATCTAAAAGAAGCCATTAAGGCGATATACATGCGTTTTATTTAATGGGAATGTTGATATATACGTGGCTTAGAAATAAAAAGAAAATAAGCCTCGAAAATGATTACATACTAAAGAATGTCTTTTGTGGTGGAATCGGGTGTTTGATTGACCGACTTCTTATCTGAGGGATGGTGAAAATCACTCGAAGGGGTTTGACACATGATTTGGATTGACGTGGTCATTCCCTGATTTGTAATTTACATGTTTTTCACGTAAATCCATTTGCAACGTCCCCTTGGATTTTACTTTTATTTGAGGCTTAAACCTTTGTTAACCTCTTAAAAAGGGTCGCGACATTTCAAAATCACCGAAAATCATTTCACACATCTACATGAAGCCATTAAGGCGATATACATGCGTTCTATTTAATGGGAATGTTGATATATACGTGGCTTAGAAATAAATTGAAAATAAAGTCTCGAAAATGATTACAATTTAAAGAATGTCTTTCATGGTGGAATCGGGTGTTTGATTGACCGAGTTCTTATCTGAGGGATGGTGAAAATCACTCGATGGGGTTTGACACATGATTTGGATTGACGTGGTCATTCTCTGTTTTGTAATTTACATGTTTTTCATGTAAATCCATATGCAACATCCCCTTGGATTTTACTTTTATTTGAGGCTTAAACCTTTTTTAACCTCTTAAAAAGGGTCGTGGCATTTCAAAATCACCGAAAATCATTTCACATATCTAAATGAAGCCATTAAGGCGATATACATGCGTTCTATTTAATGGGAATGTTGATATATATGTGGCTTTGAAATAAAAATGAAAATAAAGCCTCGAAAATGATTACAATTGAAAAAAACTCTTTTGTGATGGAATCGGGTGTTTGATTGACCGAGTTCTTAATTGAGGGATGTTGAAAATCACTCGAAAGGGTTTGACACATGATTTGGATTGACATGGTCATTCTCCGTTTTTTAATTTGCATGTTTTTCACGTAAATCCATTTGAAACGTCCCCTTGGATTTTACTTTTATTTGAGGCTTAAACATTTTTTAACCTCTTAATGAGGGTCGCGGCATTGTATAATCACCGAAAATCATTTCACACATCTAAAAGAAGCCATTAATGCGATATACATGCGTTCTAGTTAATGGGAATGTTGATATATACGTGGCTTAGAAATAAAAAGAAAATAACGCCTCGAAAATGATTACATACTAAAGAATGTCTTTTGTGGTGGAATCGGGTGTTTGATTGACCGACTTCTTATCTAAGGGATGGTGAAAATCACTCGAAGGGGTTTGACACATGATTTGGATTGACGTGGTCATTCTCTGATTTGTAATTTACATGTTTTTCACGTAAATCCATTTGCAACGTCCCCTTGGATTTTACTTTTATTTGAGGCTAAACCTTTGTTAACCTCTTAAAGAGGGTCGCGGCATTTCAAAATCACAGAAAATCATTTCACATATCTAAATGAAGCCATTAAGGTGATATACATGCGTTCTATTTAATGGGAATGTTTGTATATACGTGGCTTAGAAATAAAATGAAAATAAAGCCTCGAAAATGATTATATATTAAAGAATGTCTTTTGTGGTGGAATCGGGTGTTTGATTGACCGACTTCTTATCTGAGGGATGGTGAAAATCACTCGAATGGGTTTGACACATGATTTGGATTGACGTGGTCATTCCCTGATTTGTAATTTACATGTTTTTCACGTAAATCCATTTGCAACGTCCCCTTGGATTTTACTTTTATTTGAGGCTTAAACCTTTGTTAACCTCTTAAAAAGGGTCGCGACATTTCAAAATCACCGAAAATCATTTCACACATCTACATGAAGCCATTAAGGCGATATACATGCGTTCTATTTAATGGGAATGTTGATATATACGTGGCTTAGAAATAAATTGAAAATAAAGTCTCGAAAATGATTACAATTTAAAGAATGTCTTTCATGGTGGAATCGGGTGTTTGATTGACCGAGTTCTTATTTGAGGGATGGTGAAAATCACTCGATGGGGTTTGACACATGATTTGGATTGACGTGGTCATTCTCTGTTTTGTAATTTACATGTTTTTCATGTAAATCCATATGCAACATCCCCTTGGATTTTACTTTTATTTGAGGCTTAAACCTTTTTTAACCTCTTAAAAAGGGTCGTGGCATTTCAAAATCACCGAAAATCATTTCACATATCTAAATGAAGCCATTAAGGCGATATACATGCGTTCTATTTAATGGGAATGTTGATATATACGTGGCTTAGAAATAAAAATGAAAATAAAGCTTTGAAAATGATTACAATTGAAACAAAGTCTTTTGTGATGGAATAAGGTGTTTGATTCACCGAGTTCTTATCCGAGGGATGGTGAAAATCACTCGATGGGGTTTGACACATGATTTGGATTGACGTGGTCATTCTCTGTTTTGTAATTTACATGTTTTTCACGTAAATCCATTTGCAACGTCCCCTTGGATTTTACTTTTATTTGAGGCTTAAACCTTTGTTAACCTCTTAAAAAGGGTTGCGACATTTCAAAATCACCGAAAATCATTTCACACATCTAAATGAAGCCATTAAGGCGATATACATGCGTTTATTTAATGGGAATGTTGATATATACGTGGCTTAGAAATAAAAAGAAAATAAAGCCTCGAAAATGATTACATACTAAAGAATGTCTTTTGTGGTGGAATCGGGTGTTTGATTGACCGACTTCTTATCTGAGGGATGGTGAAAATCACTCGAAGGGGTTTGACACATGATTTGGATTGACGTGGTCATTCCCTGATTTGTAATTTACATGTTTTTCACGTAAATCCATTTGCAACGTCCCCTTGAATTTTACTTTTATTTGAGGCTTAAACCTTTGTTAACCTCTTAAAAAGGGTTGCGACATTTCAAAATCACCGAAAATCATTTCACACATCTAAATGAAGCCATTAAGGCAATATACATGCGTTCTATTTAATGGGAATGTTGATATATACGTGGCTTAGAAATAAATTGAAAATAACGCCTCGAAATTGATTACAATTTAAAGAATGTCTTTCATGGTGGAATCGGGTGTTTGATTGACCAACTTCTTATCTGAGGTATGGTTAAAATCACTCGAAGGGGTTTACACATGATTTGGATTGACGTGGTCATTCTCCGTTGTTTAATTTACTTGTTTCTCACGTAAATCCACTTTCAACGTACCCTTGGATTTTCCTTTTATTTGAGGCTTAAGCCTTTTTTAACCTCTTAAAGAGGGTCGCGGCATTTCAAAATCACCGAAAATCATTTCACATATCTAAATGAAGCCATTAAGGCGATATACATGCGTTCTACTTAATGAGAATGTTGATATAAACGTGGCTTAGAAATAAAAATGAAAATAAAGCCTCAAAAATGATTACAATTGAAAAAAAGTCTTTTGTGATCGAATCAGGTGTTTGATTGACCGAGTTCTTACTTGAGGGATGTTGAAAATCACTCGAAGGGGTTTGACACATGATTTGAATTGACGTGGTCATTCTCTGTTTTTTAATTTACATGTTTTTCACGTAAATCCATTTGCAACGTCCCTTGGATTTTACTTTTATTTGAGGCTTAAACCTTTTTTAACCTCTTAAAGAGGGTCGCGGCATTTCAAAATCACCGAAAATCATTTCACACATCTAAAGAAGCCATTAAGGCGATATACATGCGTTCTATTTAATGGGAATGTTGATATATACGTGGCTTAGAAATAAAAATGAAAATAAAGCGTTGAAAATGAATACAATTTAAATAATGTATTTTGGGGTGGAATCGGGTGTTTGATTAACCGAGTTCTTAATTGATGGATGTTGAAAATCACTCGAAGGGGTTTGACACATGATTTGGATTGACGTGGTCATTCCCTGTTTTGTAATTCACATGTTTTTCACGTAAATCCATTTGCAACGTCACCTAGGATTTTACTTATATTTGAGGCTTAAACCTTTTTTAACCTCTTAATGAGGGTCGCGGCATTTCAAAATTTATCGAAAATCATTTCACACATCTAAATGAAGCCATTAAGCCGATACACATGCTTTCTATTTAATGGGAATGTTGATATATACGTGGCTTAGAAATAAAATGAAAATAAAGCGTTGAAAATGAATACAATTTAAATAATGTATTTTGGGGTGGAATCGGGTGTTTGATTAACCGAGTTCTTAATTGATGGATGTTGAAAATCACTCGAAGGGGTTTGACTCATGATTTGGATTGACGTGGTCATTCTCTGTTTTGTAATTTACATGTTTTTCACGTAAATCCATTTGCAACTTCCCCTTGGATTTTACTTTCATTTGAGGCATTAACCTCTTTTAACCTCTTAAAGAGGGTCGCGTCATTTCAAATTCACCGAAAACCATTTCACACATCTAAATGAAGCCATTAAGGCGATATACATGCGTTCTATTTAATGGGAATGTTGATATATACGAGGCTTTGAAATAAATTGAAAATAAAGCCTCGAAAATGATTACAAATTAAAGAATGTCTTTTGTGGTGGAATCGGGTGTTTGATTGACCGAGTTCTTAATTGAGGGATGGTAAAAAACACTCGAAGGGGTTTGATACATGATTTGGATTGACGTGGTCATTCTTTGTTTTGTAATTTCCATGTTATTCACGTAAATCCATTTGCAACGTCCCCATGGATTTTACTTTTATTTGAGGCCTAAACCTTTTTTAACCTCTTATAGAGGGTCGTGGCATTTCAAAATCCTCGAAAATCATTTCACACATTTAAATGAAGCTGTTAAGGCGATATACATGCGTTCTATTTAATGGGAATGTTGATATATACGAGGCTTTGAAATAAAATGAAAATAAAGCTTTGAAAATGATTACAATTGAAAAAAAAAAGACTTTTGGGATCGAATCAGGTTTTTGATTGAATGAGTTCTTAATTGAGGGATGTTGAAAATCACTCGAAGGAGTTTCACACATGATTTGGATTGACGTGGTCATTCTCTGTTTTGTAATTTACATGTATTTCACGTAAATCCATTTGCAACGTCCCCTTGGATTTTACTTTTATTTGAGACCTAAACCTTTTTTAACCTCTTAAAGAGGTTCGTGGCATTTCAAAATCATCGAAAATCATTTCACACATCTAAATGAAGCTGTTAAGGCGATATACATACGTTCTATTTAATGGGAATGTTTATATATACGAGGCTTTGAAATAAAATGAAACTAAAGCCTCGAAAATGAATACAATTTAAATAATGTCTTTTGGGGTGGAATCGGTTGTTTGATTAACCGAGTTCTTAATTGAGGGATGTTGAAAATCACTCGAAGGGGTTTGACACATGATTTGGATTGACGTGGTCATTCTTTGTTTTGTAATTTACATGTTATTCACGTAAATCCATTTGCAACGTCCCCATGGATTTTACTTTTATTTGAGTCCTAAACCTTTTTTAACCTCTTAAAAAATGGTCGTGGCATTTCAAAATCATCGAAAATCATTTCACACATCTAAATGAAGCTATTAAGGCGATATACATGCGTTCTATTTAATGGGAATGTTTATATATACGAGGCTTTGAAATAAAATGAAAATAAAGCTTTGAAAATGATTACAATTGAAAAAGACTTTTGTGATCGAATCATGTTTTTGATTGAACGAGTTCTTAATTGAGGCATGTTGAAAATCACTCGAAGGAGTTTGACACATGATTTGGATTGACGTGGTCATTCTCTGTTTTGTAATTTACATATATTTCACGTAAATCCATTTGCAACGTCCCCTTGGATTTTACTTATATTTGAGGCTTAAACCTTTTTTAACCTCTTAAATAGGGTCGCGGCATTTCAAAATCACCGAAAATCATTTTACACATCTAAATGAAGCCATTAAGCCGATATGCATGCGTTCTATTTAATGGGAATGTTGATATATACGTGATTTGAAATAAAATGAAAATAAAGCGTTGAAAATGATTACAATTTAAAGAATGTCTTTTGTGGTGGAATCGGGTGTTTGATTGACCGACGATTTAATTGAGGGATGTTGAAAATCACTCAAAGGGTTTGACCCATGATTTGGATTGACGTGGTCATTCTCTGTTTTGTAATTTACATGTTATTCATGTAAATCCATTTGCAACGTCCCATTGGATTTTACTTTTATTTAGGCTTAAACCTTTTTAACCTCTTAATGAGGGTCGCGGCATTTCAAAATCATCGAAAATCATTTCACACATCTAAATGAAGCCATTAAGCCGTTATACATGCTTTCTATTTAATGGGAATGTTGATATATACGTGGCTTAGAAATAAAATGAAAATAAAGGGTTGAAAATGAATACAATTTAAATAATGTCTTTTGGGATGGAATCGGGTGTTTGATTAACTGAGTTCTTAATTGATGGATGTTGAAAATCACTCGAAGGGGTTTGACACATGATTTGGATTGAGGTGGTCATTTTCTGTTTTGTAATTTACATGTTTTTCATATAAATCCATTTGCATCTTCCCTTTGGATTTTACTTTTATTTGAGGCTTAAACCTTTTGTAACCTCTTAAAGAGGGTCGCGGCATTTCAAAATCACCGAAAATCATTTCACACATCTAAAAGAAGCCATTAAGGCGATATACATGCGTTCTATTTAATGGGAATGTTGATATATACGTGGGTTAGAAATAAAATGAAAATAAAGCCTCGAAAATGATTACAATTTAAAGAATGTCTTTTATGGTGGAATCGGGTGTTTGATTGACGAACTTCTTATCTGAGGGATGGTTAAAATCACTCGAAGGGGATTTACACATGATTTGGATTGACGTGGTCATTCTCTGTTTTTTAATTTACTTGTTTTCTCGTAAATCCACTTTCAACGTCCCCATTGATTTTACTTTTATTGGAGGCTTAAGCCTTTTTTAACCTCCTAAAGAGGGTCGCGGCATTTCAAAATCACCGAATATCATTTCACATATCTAAATGATGCCATTAAAGCGATATACATGCGTTCTATTTAAGGGGAATGTTGATATAAACGTGGCTTAGAAATAAAAATGAAAATAAAGCCTCAAAAATGATTACAATTGAAAAAAAGTCTTTTGTGATAGAATCAGGTGTTTGATTGACCGAGTTCTTATTTGAGGGATGTTGAAAATCACTCGAAGGGGTTTGACACATGATTTGGATGGACGTGGTCATTCTCTGTTTTATAATTTACATGTTTTTCACGTAAATCCATTTGCAACGTCCCCTTAGATTTTACTTTTATTTGATGCTTAAGCCTTTTTTAACCTCTTAAAAAGGGTCGCGGCATTTCAAAATCACCGAAAATCATTTCACACGTCTAAATGAAGCCATTAAGGCGATATACATGCGTTCTATTTAATGGGAATGTTGATATATACGTGGCTTAGAAATAAAATGAAAATAAAGCCTCGAAAATGACACCAATTTAAAGAATGTCTTTTATGGTGGAATCGGGTGTTTGATTGATCGACTTCTTATCCGAGGGATGGTGAAAATCACTCGAAGGGGATTTACACATGATTTGGATTGACGTGGTCATTCTCTGTTTTTTAATTTACTTGTTTTTCACGTAAATCCACTTTCAACGTACCCTTGGATTTTCCTTTTATTTGAGGCTTAGACCTTTTTAACCTCTTAACGTGGGTGGCGGCATTTCAAAATCACCGAAAATCTATTCACACATCTAAATGAAGCCATTAAGGGGATACATGCGTTCTATAAAATGAAAAAAAGTCTTTTGTGATGGAATCAGGTGTTTGATTGACGATTTCTTATCTGAGGGATGGTGAAAATCTCTCGATGGGGTTTGACACATGATTTGGATTGACGTGGTCATTCTCTGTTTTGTAATTATATGTTTTTCAAATAAATCTATTTGCAACGTCCCCATGGATTTTACTTTTATTTGAGGCTTAAGCCTTTTTAACCTCTTAAAGAGGGTCACGGCATTTCAAAATCACCGAAAATTATTTCACATATCTAAATGAAACCATTAAGGCGATATACATGCGTTCAATTTAATGGGAATGTTGATATAAACGTGGCTTAGAAATAAAAATAAAAATAAATAAAGCCTCAAAAATGATTACAATTGAAAAAAAGTCTTTTGTGATAGAATCAGGTGTTTGATTGACCGAGTTCTTAATTGAGGGATGTTGAAAATCACTCGAAGGTGTTTGACACATGATTTGGATTGACGTGGTCATTCTCTGTTATTTAATTTACATGTTTTTCACGTAAATCCATTTGCAACGTCCCCTTGGATTTTACTTTTATTTGAGGCTTAAACCTTTATTAACCTCTTAAAGAGGGTCACGGCATTTCAAAATCACCGAAAATCATTTCACACATCTAAAAGAAGCCATTAAGGCGATATACATGCGTTCTATTTAATGGGAATGTTGATATATACGTGGCTTAGAAATAAAAATGAAAATAAAGCCTCGAAAATGATTACATAGTAAAGAATGTCTTTTGAAGTGGAATTGGGTGTTTGATTGATCGACCTCTTATCTAAGGGATAGTGAAAATCACTCGAAGGGGTTTGACACATAATTTGGATTAATGGTTCATTCTCTGATTTGTAATTTACATGTTTTTCACGTAAATCCATTTGCAACGTCCCCTTGGAATTTACTTTTATTTTGGCTTAAACCTTTTTTAACCTCTTAAAAAGGGTCGCGGCATTTCAAAATCACCGAAAATCATTTCACACATCTAAATGAAGCCATTAAGGCGATATACATGCGTTCTATTTAATGGGAATGTTGATATATACGTGGCTTAGAAATAAAATGAAAATAAAGCCTCGAAAATGATTACAATTTAAAGAATGTCTTTTATGGTGGAATCGGGTGTTTGATTGACGAACTTCTTATCTGAGGGATGGTTAAAATCACTCGAAGGCGATTTACACATGATTTGGTTTGACGTGGTCATTCTCTGTTTTTTAATTTACTTGTTTTCTTGTAAATCCACTTTCAACGTACCCTTGGATTTTCCTTTTATTTGAGGCTTAGACCTTTATAACTTCTTAACGTGGGTGGCGGCATTTCAAAATCACCGAAAATCTATTCACACATCTAAATGAAGCCATTAAGGGGATATACATGCATTCTATTTAATGGGAATGTTGATATATACATGCTTAGAAATAAAATGAAAATAAAGCCTCGAAAATGTTTACAATTGAAAAAAAGTCTTTAGTGATGGAATCGGGTGTTTGATTGACCCAGTTCTTATTGAGGGATGGTGAAAATCACTCGATGGGGTTTGACACACGATTTGGATTGACGTGGTCATTCTCTGTTTTGTAATTACATGTTTTTCAAATAAATCCATTTGCAACGTCCCATGGGTTTTACTTTTATTTGAGGCTTAAGCCTTTTTTAACCTCTTAAAGAGGGTCGCGGCATTTCAAAATCACCGAAAATCATTTCACATATCTAAATGAAGCCATTAAGCCGATATACATGCGTTCTATTTAATGGGAATGTTGATATATACGTGGCTTAGAAATAAATGAAAATAAAGCCTCGAAAATGATTACAATTTAAAGAATGTCTTTTATGGTGGAATTGGGAGTTTGATTGACCAACTTCTTATCTGAGGTATGGTTAAAAGTATTCGAAGGGGATTTACACATGATTTGGATTGACTTGGTTATTCTCTATTTTTTAATTTACTTATTTTCACGTAAATCCACTTTCAACGTACCCTTGGATTTTCCTTTTATTTGAGGCCTAGACCTTTTTAACTTCTTAACGTGGGTGGCGGCATTTTAAAATTACTGAAAATCTATTCACACATCTAAATGAAGCCATTAAGGGGATATACATGCGTTCTATTTAATGAGAATGTTGATATATACATGCTTAGAAATAAAATGAAAATAAAGCTTCGAAAATCTTTACAATCGAAAAAAAGTATTTCGTGATGGAATCGGGTGTTTGATTGACCGAGTTCTTATCCGAGGGATCGCGAGTTCTTAATTGAGGGATGTTGAAAATCACTCGAAGGGGTTTGACACATGATTTGGATTGACGTGGTCATTCCCTGTTTTGTAATTCACATGTTTTTCACGTAAATCCATTTGCAACGTCACCTAGGATTTTACTTATATTTGAGGCTTAAACCTTTTTTAACCTCTTAATGAGGGTCGCGGCATTTCAAAATCATCGAAAATCATTTCACACATCTAAATGAAGCCATTAAGCCGATACACATGCTTTCTATTTAATGGGAATGTTGATATATACGTGGCTTAGAAATAAAATGAAAATAAAGCGTTGAAAATGAATACAATTTAAATAATGTATTTTGGGTGGAATCGGGTGTTTGATTAACCGAGTTCTTAATTGATGGATGTTGAAAATCACTCGAAGGGGTTTGACTCATGATTTGGATTGACGTGGTCATTCTCTGTTTTGTAATTTACATGTTTTTCACGTAAATCCATTTGCAACTTCCTCTTGGATTTTACTTTCATTTGAGGCATTAACCTCTTTTAACCTCTTAAAGAGGGTCGCGTCATTTCAAATTCACCGAAAACCATTTCACACATCTAAATGAAGCCATTAAGGCGATATACATGCGTTCTATTTAATGGGAATGTTGATATATACGAGGCTTTGAAATAAATTGAAAATAAAGCCTCGAAAATGATTACAAATTAAAGAATGTCTTTTGTGGTGGAATCGGGTGTTTGATTGACCGAGTTCTTAATTGAGGGATGGTAAAAAACACTCGAAGGGGTTTGATACATGATTTGGATTGACGTGGTCATTCTTTGTTTTGTAATTTCCATGTTATTCACGTAAATCCATTTGCAACGTCCCCTTGGATTTTACTTTTATTTGAGGCCTAAACCTTTTTTAACCTCTTATAGAGGGTCGTGGCATTTCAAAATCCTCGAAAATCATTTCACACATCTAAATGAAGCTGTTAAGGCGATATACATGCGTTCTATTTAATGGGAATGTTGATATATACGAGGCTTTGAAATAAAATGAAAATAAAGCTTTGAAAATGATTACAATTGAAAAAAAAAGACTTTTGGATCGAATCAGGTTTTTGATTGAATGAGTTCTTAATTGAGGGATGTTGAAAATCACTCGAAGGAGTTTCACACATGATTTGGATTGACGTGGTCATTCTCTGTTTTGTAATTTACATGTATTTCACGTAAATCCATTTGCAACGTCCCCTGGATTTTACTTTTATTTGAGACCTAAACCTTTTTTAACCTCTTAAAGAGGTTCGTGGCATTTCAAAATCATCGAAAATCATTTCACACATCTAAATGAAGCTGTTAAGGCGATATACATACGTTCTATTTAATGGGAATGTTTATATATACGAGGCTTTGAAATAAAATGAAACTAAAGCCTCGAAAATGAATACAATTTAAATAATGTCTTTTGGGGTGGAATCGGGTGTTTGATTAACCGAGTTCTTAATTGAGGGATGTTGAAAATCACTCGAAGGGGTTTGACACATGATTTGGATTGACGTGGTCATTCTTTGTTTTGTAATTTACATGTTATTCACGTAAATCCATTTGCAACGTCCCCATGGATTTTACTTTTATTTGAGTCCTAAACCTTTTTTAACCTCTTAAAAATGGTCGTGGCATTTCAAAATCATCGAAAATCATTTCACACATCTAAATGAAGCTATTAAGGCGATATACATGCGTTCTATTTAATGGGAATGTTTATATATACGAGGCTTTGAAATAAAATGAAAATAAAGCTTTGAAAATGATTACAATTGAAAAAAGACTTTTGTGATCGAATCATGTTTTTGATTGAACGAGTTCTTAATTGAGGCATGTTGAAAATCACTCGAAGGAGTTTGACACATGATTTGGATTGACGTGGTCATTCTCTGTTTTGTAATTTACATATATTTCACGTAAATCCATTTGCAACGTCCCCTTGGATTTTACTTATATTTGAGGCTTAAACCTTTTTTAACCTCTTAAATAGGGTCGCGGCATTTCAAAATCACCGAAAATCATTTTACACATCTAAATGAAGCCATTAAGCCGATATGCATGCGTTCTATTTAATGGGAATGTTGATATATACGTGATTTGAAATAAAATGAAAATAAAGCGTTGAAAATGATTACAATTTAAAGAATGTCTTTTGTGGTGGAATCGGGTGTTTGATTGACCGACGATTTAATTGAGGGATGTTGAAAATCACTCAAAGGGTTTGACCCATGATTTGGATTGACGTGGTCATTCTCTGTTTTGTAATTTACATGTTATTCATGTAAATCCATTTGCAACGTCCCATTGGATTTTACTTTTATTTAGGCTTAAACCTTTTTAACCTCTTAATGAGGGTCGCGGCATTTCAAAATCATCGAAAATCATTTCACACATCTAAATGAAGCCATTAAGCCGTTATACATGCTTTCTATTTAATGGGAATGTTGATATATACGTGGCTTAGAAATAAAATGAAAATAAAGGGTTGAAAATGAATACAATTTAAATAATGTCTTTTGGGATGGAATCGGGTGTTTGATTAACTGAGTTCTTAATTGATGGATGTTGAAAATCACTCGAAGGGGTTTGACACATGATTTGGATTGAGGTGGTCATTTTCTGTTTTGTAATTTACATGTTTTTCATATAAATCCATTTGCATCTTCCCTTTGGATTTTACTTTTATTTGAGGCTTAAACCTTTTGTAACCTCTTAAAGAGGGTCGCGGCATTTCAAAATCACCGAAAATCATTTCACACATCTAAAAGAAGCCATTAAGGCGATATACATGCGTTCTATTTAATGGGAATGTTGATATATACGTGGGTTAGAAATAAAATGAAAATAAAGCCTCGAAAATGATTACAATTTAAAGAATGTCTTTTATGGTGGAATCGGGTGTTTGATTGACGAACTTCTTATCTGAGGGATGGTTAAAATCACTCGAAGGGGATTTACACATGATTTGGATTGACGTGGTCATTCTCTGTTTTTTAATTTACTTGTTTTCTCGTAAATCCACTTTCAACGTCCCCATTGATTTTACTTTTATTGGAGGCTTAAGCCTTTTTTAACCTCCTAAAGAGGGTCGCGGCATTTCAAAATCACCGAATATCATTTCACATATCTAAATGAAGCCATTAAAGCGATATACATGCGTTCTATTTAAGGGGAATGTTGATATAAACGTGGCTTAGAAATAAAAATGAAAATAAAGCCTCAAAATGATTACAATTGAAAAAAAGTCTTTTGTGATAGAATCAGGTGTTTGATTGACCGAGTTCTTATTTGAGGGATGTTGAAAATCACTCGAAGGGGTTTGACACATGATTTGGATGGACGTGGTCATTCTCTGTTTTATAATTTACATGTTTTTCACGTAAATCCATTTGCAACGTCCCTTAGATTTTACTTTTATTTGATGCTTAAGCCTTTTTTAACCTCTTAAAGAGGGTCGCGGCATTTTAAAATCACCGAAAATCATTTCACATATCTAAATGAAGCCATTAAGGCGATATACATGCGTTCTATTTAATGGGAATGTTGATATATATGTGGCTTAGAAATAAAATGAAAATAAAGCCTCGAAAATGATTACATATTAAAGAATGTCTTTTGTGGTGGAATCGGGTGTTTGATTGACCGACTTCTTATCTGAGGGATGGTGAAAATCACTCGAAGGGGTTTGACACATGATTTGGATTGACGTGGTCATTCTCTGATTTGTAATTTCCACGTTTTTCACGTAAATCCATTTGCAACGTCCCCTTGGATTTTACTTTTATTAGAGGCTTAAACCTTTTTTAACCGCTTAAAATGGGTCGCGACATTTCAAAATCACCGAAAATCATTTCACACATCTAAATGATGCCATTAAGGCGATATACATGCGTTATATTTAATGGGAATGTTGATATATATGTGGCTTAGAAATAAATGAAAATAAAGCCTCGAAAATGATTACAATTTAAAGAATGTCTTTTATGGTGGAATCGGGTGTTTGATTGACCAACTTCTTATCTGAGGGATGGTTAAAATCACTCGAAGGGGATTTACACATGATTTGGATTGACGTGGTTATTCTCTATTTTTTAATTTACTTGTTTTTCACGTAAATCCACTTTCAACGTACCCTTGGATTTTCCTTTTATTTGAGGCTTAGAACTTTTTGACTTCTTAACGTGGGTGGCGGCATTTCAAAATTAGCGAAAATCTATACACACATCTAAATGAAGCCATTAAGGGGATATACATGCGTTCTATTTAATGGGAATGTTGATATATACATGCTTAGAAATAAAATGAAAATAAAGCATCGAAAATGTTTACAATTGAAAAAAAGTCTTTAGTGATGGAATCGGGTGTTTGATTGAACGAGTTCTTATCCGAGGGATGGCGAGTTCTTAATTGAGGGATGTTGAAAATCACTCGAAGGGGTTTGACACATGATTTGGATTGACGTGGTCATTCTCTGTTTTTTAATTTACATGTTTTTCACCTAAATCCATTTGCAACGTCCCCTTGGATTTTACTTTTATTAGAGGCTTAAACCTTTTTTAACCTCTTAAAGAGGGTCGCGGCATTTCAAAATCACCGAAAATCATTTCACACATCTAAAAGAAGCCATTAAGGCGATATACATGCATTCTATTTAATGGGAATGTTGATATATACGTGGCTTAGAAATAAAATGAAAATAAAGCCTCGAAAATGATTACATATTAAAGAATGTCTTTTATGGTGGAATCGGGTGTTTGATTAACCGACTTCTTATCTGAGGGATGGTGAAAATCACTCGAAGGGGTTTGACACATGATTTGGATTGACGTGGTCATTCTCTGATTTGTAATTTACATGTTTTTCACGTAAATCCATTTGCAACGTCCCTTTGGATCTTTTATTTGAGGCTTAAACCTTTTTTAACCTCTAAAAAATGGTCGCGGCATTTCAAAATCACCGAAAATTATTTCACACATCTAAATGAAGCCATCAAGGCGATATACATGCGTTCTACTTATTGGGAATGTTGATATATATGTGGCTTAAAAATAAAATGAAAATAAAGCCTCGAAAATGATTACAATTTAAAGAATGTCTTTTATGGTGGAATCGGGTGTTTGATTGACCGACTTCTTATTTGAGGGATGGTGAAAATCACTCGAAGGGGAATTACACATGATTTGGATTGACGTGGTCATTCTTTTTTTTTTAATTACTTGTTTTTCTCGTAAATCCACTTTCAACGTACCGTTGGATTTTCCTTTTATTTGAGGCTTAGACCTTTTTAACCTCTTAACGTGGGTGGCGGCATTTCAAAATCACCGAAAATCTATTCACACATCTAAATGAAGCCATTAAGGGGATATACATGCGTTCTATAAAATGAAAAAAAGTCTTTTGTGATGGAATCAGGTGTTTGATTGACCGATTTCTTATCTGAGGGATGGTGAAAATCTCTCGATGGGGTTTGACACATGATTTGGATTGACGTGGTCATTCTCTGTTTTGTAATTTACATGTTTTTCACATAAATCCATTTGCAACATCCCCTTGTATTTTACTTTTATTTGAGGCTTAAACTTTTTTTAACCTCTTAAAGAGGGTCGCGGCATTTTAAAATCACCAAAATTCATTTCACATATCTAAATGAAGCCATTAAGGTGATATGCATGCGTTTTATTTAATGGGAATGTTGATATATACGTGACTTAGAAATAAAAATGAAAATAACGCCTCAAAAATGATTACAATTGAAAAAAAGTCTTTTGTGATGGAATCAGGTGTTTGATTGACCGAGTTCTTAATAGAGGGATGTTGAAAATCACTCGAAGGGGTTTAACACATGATTTGGATTGACGTGGTCATTCTCTGTTTTTTAATTTACAGGTTTTTCACGTAAATCCATTTGCAACGTCCCCTTGGATTTTACTTTTATTTGAGGGTTAAACCTTTTTTAACCTCTTAAAGAGGGTCGCGGCATTTCAAAATCACCGAAAATCATTTCACACATATAAAAGAAGCCATTAAGGAGATATACATGCGTTCTATTTAATGGGAATGTTGATATATACGTGGCTTAGAAATAAAATGAAAATAAAGCCTCTAAAATGATTACATATTAAAGAATGTCTTTTGTGATGGAATCAGGTGTTTGATTGACCGAGTTCTTAATAGAGGGATGTTGAAAATCACTCGAAGGGGTTTAACACATGATTTGGATTGACGTGGTCATTCTCTGTTTTTTAATTTACAGGTTTTTCACGTAAATCCATTTGCAACGTCCCCTTGAATTTTACTTTTATTTGAGGCTTAAACCATTTTTAACCTCTTAAAAAGGGTCGCGGCATTTCAAAATCACCGAAAATCATTTCACACGTCTAAATGAAGCCATTAAGGCGATATACATGCGTTCTATTTAATGGGAATGTTGATATATACGTGGCTTAGAAATAAAATGAAAATAAAGCCTCGAAAATGACACCAATTTAAAGAATGTCTTTTATGGTGGAATCGGTGTTTGATTGATCGACTTCTTATCCGAGGGATGGTAAAAATCACTCGAAGGGGATTTACACATGATTTGGATTGACGTGGTCATTCTCTGTTTTTTAATTTACTTGTTTTTCACGTAAATCCACTTTCAACGTACCCTTGGATTTTCCTTTTATTTGAGGCTTAGACCTTTTTAACCTCTTAACGTGGGTGGCGGCATTTCAAAATCACCGAAAATCTATTCACACATCTAAATGAAGCCATTAAGGGATATACATGCGTTCTATAAAATGAAAAAAAGTCTTTTGTGATGGAATCAGGTGTTTGATTGACCGATTTCTTATCTGAGGGATGGTGAAAATCTCTCGATGGGGTTTGACACATGATTTGGATTGACGTGGTCATTCTCTGTTTTGTAATTTACATGTTTTTCACATAAATCCATTTGCAACATCACCTTGTATTTTACTTTTATTTGAGGCTTAAACCTTTTTTAACCTCTTAAAGAGGGTCGCGGCATTTTAAAATCACCAAAAATCATTTCACATATCTAAATGAAGCCATTAAGGTGATATACATGCGTTTTATTTAATGGGAATGTAGATATATACGTGACTTAGAAATAAAAATGAAAATAACGCCTCAAAAATGATTACAATTGAAAAAAAGTCTTTTGTGATGGAATCAGGTGTTTGATTGACCGAGTTCTTAATAGAGGGATGTTGAAAATCACTCGAAGGGGTTTAACACATGATTTGGATTGACGTGGTCATTCTCTGTTTTTTAATTTACAGGTTTTTCACGTAAATCCATTTGCAACGTCCCCTTGGAATTTACTTTTATTTGAGGTTAAACCTTTTTTAACCTCTTAAAGAGGGTCGCGGCATTTCAAAATCACCGAAAATCATTTCACACATATAAAGAAGCCATTAAGGAGATATACATGCGTTCTATTTAATGGGAATGTTGATATATACGTGGCTTAGAAATAAAATGAAAATAAAGCCTCTAAAATGATTACATATTAAAGAATGTCTTTTGTGATGGAATCAGGTGTTTGATTGACCGAGTTCTTAATAGAGGGATGTTGAAAATCACTCGAAGGGGTTTAACACATGATTTGGATTGACGTGGTCATTCTCTGTTTTTTAATTTACAGGTTTTTCACGTAAATCCATTTGCAACGTCCCCTTGAATTTTACTTTTATTTGAGGCTTAAACCATTTTTAACCTCTTAAAAAGGGTCGCGGCATTTCAAAATCACCGAAAATCATTTCACACGTCTAAATGAAGCCATTAAGGCGATATACATGCGTTCTATTTAATAGGAATGTTGATATATACGTGGCTTAGAAATAAAATGAAAATAAAGCCTCGAAAATGACACCAATTTAAAGAATGTCTTTTATGGTGGAATCGGGTGTTTGATTGATCGACTTCTTATCCGAGGGATGGTGAAAATCACTCGAAGGGGATTTACACATGATTTGGATTGACGTGGTCATTCTCTGTTTTTTAATTTACTTGTTTTTCACGTAAATCCACTTTCAACGTACCCTTGGATTTTCCTTTTATTTGAGGCTTAGACCTTTTTAACATCTTAACGTGGGTGGCGGCATTTCAAAATCACCAAAAATCTATTCACACATCTAAATGAAGCCATTAAGGGGATATACATGAGTTCTATTTAATGGGAATGTTGATATATACGATGCTTAGAAATAAAATGAAAATAAAGCCTCGAAAATGTTTACAATTGAAAAAAAGTCTTTTGTGATGGAATCAGGTGTTTGATTGACTGAGTTCTTATTTGAGGGATGGTAAAAATCACTCGATGGGGTTTGACACATGATTTGGATTGACGTGGTCATTCTCCGTTTTGTAATTTACATGTTTTTCACCTAAATCCATTTGCAACATCCCCTTGGATTTTCCTTTTATTTGAGGCTTAGACCTTTTTAACATCTTAACGTGGGTGGCGGCATTTCAATATCACCAAAAATCTATTCACATATCTAAAAGAAGCCATTAAGGAGATATACATGCGTTCTATTTAATGGGAATGTTGATATATACGTGGCTTAGAAATAAAATGAAAATAAAGCCTCGAAAATGATTACATATTAAAGAATGTCTTTTGTGGTGGAATCGCGTGTTTGATTGACCGACTTCTTATCTGAGGGATGGTGAAAATCACTCGAAGGGGTTTGACACATGATTTGGATTGACGTGGTCATTCTCTGATTTGTAATTTACATGTTTTTCACGTCAATCCATTTGCAACGTCCCCTTGAATATTACTTTTATTTGAGGCTTAAAACATTTTTAACCTCTTAAAAAGGGTCGCGGCATTTCAAAATCACCGAAAATCATTTCACACATCTAAATGAAGCCATTAAGGCAATATACATGCGTTCTATTTAATGGGAATGTTGATCTTCTGAGCAACACAAGCATCATTACCAGCAGTAATCTCTTCAACACCCAGTTGCATCTCAGTCCAGTCAAAACCTTCATCTTTTTGGATCACCAAAGCCTGGTTTTGGTTTTCAATTTGAGTTTGGCTATTTGGTGTGGAAATTGGAATAATGGTTCTGGTTGGGTTATGTGGTGTTTGAGTTTGAGTCTGGTTTGGTGTAGTTGTTTGTCTAGAGTTGTTTGGTGAGGTGTTATGTCGATTTTGCTAATTGTTTTGTGATTGATAGTGTTTGTTGTTTTTGCTTTGATAGGTTACTTGATTCTGAGATTAACGGTTTTGATAATTTGTGTTGAATGGATTCCTGTTACCTTGTTGAGCTGGTTCTGTGCACTCTCTTTTGACATGACCTTTACCACCACTGTTAAAACAAGTGACTTTGGCTTTGTTGAAGCCATAAGTAGTGTTCGGTGATGTAGACAGATCAGTTCTACCGGTCTTTTCAATGAACTCGGTTGCTCGTCTAATAACACTTGCAAACGCCACTGGATATCAATATGCTTCATCTCCTCCTTATCAATTTGAGCATAGTCTTCACTGGTTAGATTGTTGTTACCAATTTGACTAGCTACCAGACCATTGTAAGAAGCTACTATTGCAGATACCAATGCGACATGTTGTTGAGCAACTTCAACTGTGACATTGTTCATGTTGGATGTCTCCAACACTATTGAACTTTGATTTGGTTGACTTAGGTTCATTTGAGGAATGTAAGGTTGTTGTTGAGGTTGATTCATATTAGCTGTATAACATGCTGCTTGTTGCATTGGTGAAAAAGGTGGAATGTAAGTGGTAGTGTATGATGGTTGTGTGTAGGATGAAGTTTGAGCAAGATAGTTTATCTGGGTTTTGGGTGGTTCCATAACACTTGAAACACAAGCAATGTGTGATGCAACAGTACCACTAGCACTAGAACTAGTCAAAGTAGAAGATGTACCACCATGATATAACTCCGGATTATGAGGAAATTGTGCTCGTAGACCTATTACTACGTGTTGGATACATACATATAAAACGAATTGTTATGTGGATGAACACCTCATGGGCATATGGTCTTAGTACCGTATTTTCGTTTGATAGGGTTTTTGTACAAAATTTGGTGGTTTCGGGTCATTATGTTATTAGTTATCTGGGGATAGCCTATCTGATCTTCTGACGTGAGGCTTTACGGACCTAGATCAGACAGGGTATCTTTATAAAAGAGCTTTAGTGCCAAAACCTAAAGTTACCGAATTTAGGAACTTTCAATGTATGACGATAATCAAAGATTATCTAATGCATCGTATCTAATCATTGATGAAAATCGTGATTGATATAAGCCCTCAACCTGGTAGAGTGCATACGTTACATTGCAGCATTGATTTGCTGACCTGTACACCACTGTGCCTCAATACCTTGTAAATTACAGATAACGAAAGCATAATCACGCGTTACAATGAGTCTTTGTGCAAAATTTCCTTGATACGGGAGTATGTCGTGTGCGTGGGAACCACATACAATGATGTTTATAATATAAATAATTGTATCAAACACTGCATAACAGTCTGTATGTAAGCTTATGTGGATAACAATATCAACAATTGCTGGATCACACATTGTCTTTAAGAATAATAAACACTAAAGATCAACGGTGTGATCAGATTTCTCAAAAACTGATATGATCCTCTTACCGAAAATCACAAAAATATTTACTGCTTTATGTTTACATTTCTGCATTTTACACTTGTTCAAAATATACAAAAACTCAAAAAGATTTTAGGTGTGTTTTAGCATACATTTCAAAAAAACCAAAAAGATTTTACATTTCTGCATTATTTTTGATAACTAATGGTGTTTGATGGTCGTTTTCTGAAACTTGATGACCAATTTGAGCTTTGTATCTATAAAATGTGAAATGATGAATGTTTGAAGCTTAAAATGTGTGAAAAATATTGAACGAGATTCGATTTTGAGATTTGGTAAAATGTTCAAAAATTCCAATCTTCATTCGCCTCTTTGATGGGTCGAATGTGGAATTTTTCTTAAATTCGAGCCTTTAGTTTTGGTCGAATGTGAGTGTTCTAGTGTATCGGTTGTGTGCATTATCTCTTAAAGTGACCTCTACCACCACAGTTGAAACAAGTAACTTTGGCTTTGTTGAAACCGTATGTGGTGTTCCGTGAGGTTGCCAAGTCAGTCCTACCGGTTTTGTCAATAAACTCCGTCGCCCTTCTCATAACACTGGCGAACGCCCATTGAATGTTAATTAACTCCATCTCCTCCTTATCAATCTTTGCATAATCTTCATTAGTCAGACTATTTCCGATCTGACTCGCCACCAGTCCATTATAAGATGCAAACCATTGCTGAAACCAACGCAATGTATTGCTGAGCAACTTCAACAGTAACATTATCCATTTTGGAAGTTTCCAACATGATAGGACTTTGGCTAGATGAAGCTTTTTGGTGATGGTGGAACACATTGTTGTTGTTAAGGTGTGCTAGATGTGTAACAAGCGGTGGACATTGACGGTTGTGATTGAATATAAGAATTTGTGGTGTAGTTTGGTGGATAGGTTGAGGTTTGAGCAAGATAGTTGATGGGTTGTCTTGGAGGTTCAATAACACTTGAAACACAAGCTATATGTGGCGCAACATTACTTGCTACACTTGAACCGGACACAGAAGTGGATGAAGAAGCATGATACAGTTCCGGATTTTGTGGAATCTGTGATCGTCTAGCTTTCCTCTTCTCCTCTAAATCTTTGTTCTCCAACTTCTGAATAAGCTCGTTGATAGTCCAGTATTGGTAAGCATCCTTCTCTTTCAATACCTCAATGTGTTGATTCCAATACGGTGGTAAAGAATCATCAAATTTATCAACCAACTCGGACATAGGAATCTTGATGTCATAATTTGACAACTCAGTTAACAAGTGACAATATCTCGGTATCAACTCCTTCAAAGTCTCATTTCCCACATAACTAAAGTTCTCAAATTCCTTCTTTGGTTCTTCCACCTTTAATCTCCTCGTCTTATCATTCCCGTCATGCCTGTTCTTCAGCATATCCCAAAGCTGCTTAGAAGTGGTGCACGATCCAAATTGATGAAGTAGGTCGGTAGTCAATGCTTGAGATATCTGTGAGAAAGCCTTCTTTTCCATAGCAAACTTTTTTTTCTCATCATCAGATAAACCATCGAGTGGAATCGGTTCACCTATGTTCTCTAAACATGGAGCAACATACCCCTTAGCAATCATCTGCCACGTCTCCGTTCCTTCCAATCCCATTCCTTCAAGATGTATCTTGAATTTCTTTTGCCACTGATTATACTCTGCCATATCCATAAGCTTCGGTGGACGACTCCCACTACCTGAAGACAAATCACTTATTAGAGTAGAAATAGCATTTGTAGTTTGAGAGTGTACCGCTGCTGCTGCAACGCCCCAAAAATCTGTCGTCGGTTGCTGTGGAGGTTGAGTAGCAGGTGATGGAATCAAACTGGTCATAGCTAAGTAATTAATCGGCTGAGATGACTGAGTATTCGTCTTTTGAGAAGCAACAACACATGGGTTCATCGGAACATTCTGTTGTTGTGTTGTTGCTGGTCTTGGTGTCATAGGAAATCCCCACATGTTTCCATAATGTCCAAGATGTAAACACTTAGAAAAATTTCCTAAAAATAGCTACGTTCGACCTCTGATGCCTTAACGTGGGTTCGAAGGAAGGTTTCCCTAGGTTCGATCCTCTAAATCAGACTCGAATGTGAAAACGAAACACACAAGACTCACGTTCGACCTCTGACAATCTTCGTTCGACCTCCCGGTTGGTCGAAGGAACAATAACTGGTCGAATGTACAATCAACACACAAACAAAGTCTTTGTTCGACCTAAAAATCCCAGATTCGACCTAAAATGACCTAGGTTCGACCAAAAACTCACACGTTCGACCCAACTCTCTCTGGTTCGACCTAACTCATTTGAAAACGGTTATTCTTTGAAAATCAGATAATTTGATCCAAAATTTTTCAAAAGTTTATCAATTTTGATGATCTTAATTAGGTTATGTTCGGATTTGAATGTAGATCAACTTTAACAAGTGAAACTTTTGATTTTATCCATGAAATCTTATCCAAATCAATCAATTACCAATTAAACTCAAAGTTTTTGTTAAAAGCAGAAAGATTTGAACAAGTTTGGATCAAATTCAGTTTAAAACATATCAAATTGTAGTTGTATGATCTTGTAGGCTCTGGTACCACTTTGTAGGAGGATCGGTTTTAGCAAAAACGTTTAGGCGATCATACAAGTCTAACAAAGCTAGGTGCGGAAACCCTAGTTTGTTTACAATATGATACGAATCGAATCAAACACACAAAAGTACCTTTTCAATCAACATTTTCATTAATAACTTGATAATGATATTTTCAATTGGGTTTACAAGTTAATAAAACACTTTCAGAAAGTTTAGAACCTAGAGAGAGTTTCTAGACCAGACACAAGACTCAAAATGACAAAAGTTATAAAGTTATCAAAAAGTCAAGCTTATATAGTATTCCACATAAGCTCGAACCAGTCTTCTGTCCAGAAACTCTTCCTTCGACCAAACAATATCTTCCTTCGACCTTCATAATATCACCTTCGACCTCCCATTAAATACAAAAACACTTAATAACGCAAATGAAAAGCATTAGTCGCAAATATGCATCTACAGAATTGACAAAAATTAAGTGTTTTTTCTGAGAAAGTAAACAAGAAACTTGAAAGCTATATCAATTTATAAATCTGTTCCATTTCTGGTGCTTTTTGGAAATCACATTGTAGAAGAGCCAAGCATAGAAAGCACTTCAAAAGGTCCCATTTATAAATCTGTTCCAACTCTGGTGCTTTTTTGGAAATCACAACTTGGATGCTGTGACACTGGAGAGTTTAGAAAAATCGGAGTCAGTATCATAAAGCGAATCGAACCCCTCTAGTGTGGGCGATCCGAATTCTGATGTTAGACCGATTCATGGACTAAATGATGAGAATGTGATTGTTGATTCTGATGATGATTCTGATTCTGAGGAAGTCGAACCAAAAAATCATCATCATCATCATCATACTCAGTTAATCCTACCTATAGCCAAGCTAAGGTAGGGTCCGAAGAGGGTAAGATGTAGACAGCCTTACCTCTACCCCTAAGAGTAGTGAGGCTGCTCCCAATGAGAGCCCCGGCTTGATGTGGTTTGGTATCAAGCCTTGGACATAAGGCACAGATGTGATACCCCGCAATTTCAGGTTCTTACCTTAACCAAACACTAGTTACTTGCACTTAGATTCCTTGCATTCTACTTAGCTAAGGTTAGCTAGGTAAGGCACACGTACACACACGAGATGTATATGTACCTATGGATTATCATTTAATGAACATATGATACCTAATAAATACATGTTAATGTCATCATCAATTCCTAGTTAACACACGACACATGATCGCCTACTTAGAGGTTCCTATGTCTAAAATAATTAAAAAATAATCTTATATGAACATCTACTCGATCTCACAACCTATTTTAGAAAAGACCCTTATAACTTGATAAACACATGAACTTATAGTAAGTAAACAATTGACAATGTACACATATACATATATATAAACGCACGCACACATACATCCATTAGCCAATCCTAAGCCAAGAATCCTCATGTGTCACCATCATACAAGTGCAAAAGTTTACACATAAAAGGAAAGGACACTAGAATGTGCATCACCCAACATAACCACCCATACCTCTTCTTGCTTCTTGACAACTAGCAACCACATGGTTGACAAAGACAAGAGATAGAAGCTTCCAAACTAGCAACTAGGCTCCTATGATCTATCAACATCCAAACAAGTGCGATAAATCATGGCATTGAGCTATTACTATCCATCCTAACCTTCCTAATTGTTTCGGCCGAAATAACTTAAACAAAGAATGATAGTGATTGATCAATGACACAATGATATGCAATGGAGACAATCCTTGGAGCATTGAAAGGTCACTATCAATCCTAGAGTGTACTTGGCCGAACCTAGGAGGAAACAACCAAGACATTTGCAGCTTCCAACTAATCTTCCTAAGTGATGTAATCAATCTAGAAACATAGTGAAGTCATGAATTTCATGCAAATGGATAACAAAACAAGATACCTACACTAGATGTTTAGCATGAAAAGCTTCCTCTTTTAAGTAAGACAATCGGCCAACACATATATGAAAGGGACAAGATAGAACACTTCTCATACATCACTTTCACCATGTTATAATCTCACACCTTTGTCCTTTGTGCGGCCGCAAAAAACCATGAGTGCAAGCTCATGGAAGGTTGGCATATTACATCAAAGTAGATAAGGAAACAAAACTCCCAACCCATCCCTTGATGAGTCAACCTTCCCCTTATATCTCTACCACCTTGTACATCGGCTGAATGTCCCCCATCACCATCAAAAGTTTTGCAAGTTGGCATTATGGTACATGCATGAACACAAAAGGACAAGAGTTCACCCTTACACCTTAATGTACCCCTAGTAGACCTCTTGGACTTAATCATGGTTAACTTTAGCCAAAAATGGAGGATGAGGTGAGCTTGCCAACTCACGGCCAATCCATAGAAAAGTACTAGACAATTTGCAAATGTATAAGCATCAAAATAGCATAAAACTCTAAACATATAGCTAGGAAAGGATGTTTAGGGCTTGCCACTAAAACCACTATATAAGGAGGGTTCATGAACACTTCATTATTGCACCACACCTCTCAAAATCATCTCCTACTCCCTCTCAACAACTATCGGCCAAAAACCACCCCTTGAGTGGATTATCGAAGCACTAGGAAGCTTCAAGTCTACAAGTTTTCCCCTCCCTACTAGCTAGTATTAAGGTAAGTTCTAATCGCTCATTTTTCTTAGTTATATGCGGCCCTCATTGTGAACCCAAGCCTAAGCCTCTTGATCATTATGATCGGCCCTCAACTAGAGTTAGTAAGTCGATTTATATGCACTTAGTAATCGAGCATCTATTATGCGCACATTATTTCACTTATATGAGCAATCATGTTAAAACAATTGGTCACACATTACACATGGATTCATGAAACATTTTTAGACTAAACCTCACATACATAAAACATGATCCACACCGAATGACACGGTTCACAAAAGTGGGTGCCGAACTTGCATGATAAACGAGAACATACAACTTAATATGTTCCTAATAATCATAGGGAACCTTGGTCTGAACAATAGTTACTTTTTCTACTCTGCTAGACTTCTCGCACAAACACCAGGTGAGTTTCACTACTCTTTTCTCAAAAGTATGTGTCTCGATACGAGACAACTTTCTAAACTTTTTCATAATCCGGTTTGGGACTACTCATACACATCCCGGGTTTGGGGTGCTATGATTCACTAGGTGAATCTGCTTTCACTAATTCATGCTTTATGTCCTTGATGAACTAAACCAACTCTATCATTGAAGTCCTTCTAAATACCGAATGAATTGCCGGGTGGGCAAAAGGGTTACTAGTTGATAGCGCTATTAGGTTTCACAAACCTCACATCGTGCTGGTGAGCATGGGTGTGAACTATAACTTAACATATTATCATTGTTGATAGATAATGATGCAAGGCACTTTGCTCACTATTGTGGGATCTCGTTGTTTAGCAGTTCGGTATTACCGGTTTTAGTTATCATGAGTGGGTTAGCTACCCCTAGCATGTGAATTAGCGTTTACTCGTCGAAACTTGGTCTGGATGAGCTACACATTTACTTTGCTTTGTGAACTCACTAACTTTATGTTGACCCACGAAATACATGCTTTTGCAGGGCACTAGATTCGGAGCACGTGTAGGGCATGCATCATATAGCATCATTGGGATATGAATACTTATCTATTTTCGAATGTTTAATTATCTATTATGATTTTGAACGCGTTGTAGTGTCCAGACTATTTGATAACTATTTGCTTAAATTTTCGCTTCCGCAACTATTGAAATATTTGATTATCTATGAAACTTGTTTTACAATAACGAACTAAATGGTTTGGGCATTTAGAGTCGTTCATGTGACTTATGGCTATGGAATCCTGGTATGTCACGCGCCTCGCGGTATAAACCCCGCAGTGGAAATTTGAGGGTGTGACAACAGAACACTTAGCAATCGGGACAAACCAGATCGGTGCATGTACCCCCTTTGTCTTTTGGCTATCCACGCCACCACACGACGCATGATTAACTCGTCGTCGTTTTTAACATTATTTTCACGAAATTAGTAAAATAACGTTAAAACTAGTGCAACTTTACTTTTGCCCCAGGGGCCACACATATATACATTATATGCGCACACTGTAACATTTCGTATTTAAACTTGTACGTTACATCACCATGTTTAATAAAACGTCAAGTTTCGTTTTTCTCGTGTGTAATAATTATTTTGTCGCATGTTTGAAACCCTAATACCCTATATATAATAATTATTATATGGTTAAACATGATAATTATCAAAAAAATAAACACTTGGGCCGGGAATCGAACCCGCGCCCAAGGCCGGCCCAAACCACCCAAGCACACAAACCAGCTGGGCTGGCCAACACCTTTGATTGAATCTCAGCGCGTTATAAACTTATACTTGATTTTAAAACTTCACAGTTGACTAAGGAAAGTCAACTGTGAGACGTGTATGCCTTAATCAATCCAATTAACTTGTGATTTGTATATTTTGGTAACCATACGCGATGACCGGCCTCGTCTGACTAAGCCACACGTTGATTGTTGATCAATTGTGACCCAATTTAACTCGATTACGCGTTTGACATTTAAACCTTGGTCAACCTTGCCAATTCATCAACCCATGCATGTCTAGTAGTAAACTTTATTGCCTCATGAATTAGTCAACAGTTTCAACGAGTTTCAACATTACATAATCATTAGCTATGGCCAAGCCGGCGATACTCAATAATAGATCTATTGGATTGACAACCCCACCCGGATACGTGTACCTCCTATATAGGTAACGTGGGTGATTGTTATCGTTCCAACATATTACTAAGGTGAACCGTAGATGACGGGATGGACCTAAACTAGTCGGAGGTTTGATTATGTCAACATACTATACTATTCTTGTAGACTTAAATTTTACGATAGACATACGAATTGCTAAACTTTTATACTTAAACTATATGCTTAACATGGATTATGTATTCTCACCAACTTCTAGTTGACCCCCCCATTTTTACAACTCAACAGGTAATAATGATGCATGAAGATTAGAGTATTTATGAAGACAATAAGGAGTCTATGCATGCTTGATTCTTGTGTGATGTATTAGATTTCCACATTTAAAACTCTTATGTATTTCTATTTTTTCGGATATTTGCAATTTAATATTTATTTCAATTAAAATTTGGATTACCATGTGCTACTGTATACTCATTAATTACGTGACACCTCGATGTTTCCGCCATCGGTTGGGGTGTTACAGATTGGTATCAGAGCCTTGGTTATAGGGAATTAGGTTATTAGAAAATAATCTAGACTATAACCTTTGGGACTTAAACAGTACTTGCTTCTCTTACTTGTAACCCTAATTGCTTCCCTAATCCTATCCTTATCCTATACCTTATATAACCCTAAACCTACATGTGACTACTCTTATTCGTCTGCTGCAATCCTAATCCACCATTAGATTAATAGGACAAAATCCTCAGGTTTAATCTGAACCCCCTTGAGATCTCGTCGAAGTTCTAGATTCTAATAACGAACACGTGCAATCTGGAAGGGTGAATGCCTGTATTCTGAGTCTTCTGTCTAGGCTGGCATTGCGCATATATCCCAATCAGACGAGGGACCCGGATGCCTACCTGGGAATTCTCGGGATGAGTGTTCACTTATAGGCTAAAGCATGTCTTCAAATGTTATTAGAATTTAGAATCTTTGATAAGTCAACGTTTTCGTTTATTCGTTTTAATTAATGAATAAATGATTACATTCCTTATATAATCTCATTCATTTCATTGTGTCTATTACAGATCATGCCTCCACGTCGCAGCACTCGCAACAGCAATGGTGAGAACCACGAAGAAGGTGGTGACAACCATAACCATGACCAAGGTACTAGCCACAACAACAATGGTATCGATGCCCAACTGGCTGCAATCATTTCTCAACAAATGGCGCAGCAAATCGCAACTCTGGTTCCCAATTTACTCGCTCAGGTCATCCAAATGAACGGCAACGGGAATGGTCACGGCAACGGGAACGGGAACGGCAATGGCAATGGAAATGGACCCCCAGCCTGTACCCTTAAGCACTTCAATTCTTGTAACCCTCCAAAGTTTTGTGGTAAAGAAGGAGCAACAGGACTCCTCCAATGGTTCGAGGGTATTGAGAATACCTTCATCAACAGTGAGTGCCCCGACAACTTCAAGGTTCGTTACGCCATGAGTGTTCTCCACAAACGAGCACTCACTTGGTGGAATGAAGAAAAGCGCACTCGTGGGACCGAAGTTGCTCTTGCTATGACATGGGACCAAGTCAAGGAGGTCATGAAGGAAGAGTTTTGTCCTCGCAATGAAGTTAAGAAGCTTGAGGATGAGTTCCACACCCTAGCTCAAGATAGTGGGGAAAACCTTGCCTACAACACCCGCTTTCACGAGCTTAGCTTATTGTTGCCTCACAAAGTTACTCCTCTGCCGGTAGCCATCGAGAAATACATCGGTGGTCTGCCCATGCAAATCCAGGACACCGTTTGGGGAAGAAATCCTGCAACTTTGGAAGAGGCCAAACGTCTAGCGGCCACTCTTACAGATAATCACGTGAAGAACGGTACTCTCTTCCGCAAGGGCACTAAGAAGACGGTTGCCAAAGACACTCCACAGCCTGCAATTGAAGTCAAGCCTGAGACCTCAAGCAACAAAAAGCGCAAGGCTAGAAATTACATGGTTGCTACCACTCCACCTACTGCCCAAAACCCAGCCAAGAAGCCATATGGCGGGACACACCCTCTTTGCAACACCTGTCAGTTCCATCATCTTCCTGGTAGACCGTGCCGCCAGTGTAATAACTGTAAACGGTATGGACACTACACCAACGCCTGTCAAGCCCCTGCTGCCCAAAATAACCAAAACAACCAAAACAACCAAAACAACCCAGCCAGAAACAACCCCGCTCCCAACCAACAAAACAACAGGCCTACTCGTGGTCAATGCTACGAGTGTGGCAGCCCTGATCACTACATCAACAACTGCCCTAATCGTAACCAGAACCAAAACCGAAACCAAAACCAAAACCAAAACCAGAACCGCAACCAGAACCAAGGTGCTCGAGGTCGCGCCTACAATCTCAACGCTAATCAGGCTCGTGACAACAACGAAGTGGTGAATGGTAAGTTCCTCATTAATAACCACTATGCATCCATATTATTTGATTCGGGAGCTGATAAGTCATTTGTGTCACTAAAGTTTGAACCTATACTTAACTTACCCCACACTAATCTAGAGGAACCTTTAGTGGTAGAGGTAGCTAACGGGAAGTCTATTTCGATCGACTCTATTATTCGTAACTGCTTGTTGAACCTCGACGATCATACCTTCTCTATCGATCTCATCCCCATGCATCTTGGAAGTTTTGATGTTATAGTAGGCATGGACTGGTTGTTAACTCATCGTGCCGAAATTCTGTGCTTCGAGAAAGTCATACGCATTCCTCTCGAATCTGGTGAGATTTTGAAGATCTATGGTGAGAAACCCTGTGGCGAGCTTAAGCTTATGTCTTGTACTACTGCCCAAAAGTACTTACGAAAGGGGTATACAGCCTTCTTAGCTAACGTGATAGAGAAGAAGGACAAAGGCAAAAGTATCCAAGACATTCCTATTATTCGAGACTATCCTGAAGTCTTCCCAGAGGATTTATCTGGTTTGCCTCCTGCTCGACAAGTGGAATTTCGAATTGATCTTGTTCCTGGTGCTAATCCTGTCGCTAAAGCTCCTTATCGTCTTGCACCATCTGAGATGCAAGAACTCGCCAGTCAATTACAGGAACTTTCTGATAAAGGGTTCATTCGCCCTAGTTCTTCTCCATGGGGAGCCCCTGTCTTGTTCGTTAAAAAGAAGGATGGTTCTCTTAGAATGTGTAGTGACTATCGTGAACTCAACAAACTCACCATCAAGAATCGTTATCCACTGCCTAGGATTGACGATCTCTTCGATCAACTTCAAGGAGCAACCCACTTCTCGAAGATTGATCTCCGTTCTGGTTATCATCAGCTTAGAGTCCACGATGAAGATATTCCCAAGACAGCTTTTCGCACACGTTATGGTCACTACGAATTCATGGTTATGCCTTTTGGATTGACCAATGCTCCCGCAGTGTTTATGGATTTCATGAATCGGGTTTGTAGACCCTATCTCGACAGATTCGTGATCGTTTTCATCGATGATATTTTGATTTACTCTAAATCAAAATTCGATCACGAGCAACATCTTCACTCCATCTTGGGTCTCCTAAAGAAAGAACAACTGTATGCCAAGTTCTCAAAATGTGAATTTTGGCTTAAGGAAGTTCAGTTTTTGGGACATGTCATTGATATGAATGGGATTCATGTAGATCCCGCAAAGATCGAAGCTGTGAAAAATTGGAGTGTTCCTCAAACTCCAACTGAAGTCCGTTCTTTCCTTGGTTTGTCTGGTTATTATCGTCGATTCATCGCCAATTTCTCCAAGATCGCTTTTCCTCTCACTACCTTAACTCACAAGGGTAAACCCTATGAGTGGGGACCAAAGCAAGAGGAAGCATTTGAAACTCTTAAGCTGAAACTCTGTGAAGCTCCTATCTTGTCTCTACCTGATGGTAATGATGATTTCGTGGTCTACTGTGATGCATCGAACCAAGGTCTTGGTTGTGTTTTCATGCAACGAGGAAAGGTTATTGCTTATGCGTCTCGACAACTCAAGACTCACGAAAAGAATTATACCACCCATGATCTTGAATTGGGCGCTGTTGTCTTTGCACTCAAGATTTGGAGACATTATCTTTATGGGACCAAATGTGTGGTGTTCACGGACCACAAAAGTCTCCAACATGTCTTCGACCAAAAGAATCTTAACATGAGACAACGACGTTGGGTTGAATTACTTAACGACTATGATTGCGAAATTCGCTACCATCCTGGCAAGGCGAATGTTGTGGCTGACGCACTTAGTCGTAAAGAGCGTATCAAACTCCAATGTGCGAGAGTTCGTACTGATCTTCAAGATCGCATTCTCCAGGCTCAACACACATCAGTCACCCAAGGTAACATGTACGATGAAATGTCTTGTGGTGCTGAAACTCAACTTGAAACCAAACCTGATGGTCTTCTTTATTTTCTCAATCGACTGTGGATTCCCGACCGTGATGATCTTCGTACTTTCCTCATGAACGAGGCTCATAAGTCTCGTTATTCTATTCATCCTGGAGCCGACAAGATGTACCAAGATCTCCGTTATTCTTATTGGTGGCCTGGTATGAAGAAAGACATTGCTCTTTTCGTTGCAAAATGCCTCACTTGTTCCAAGGTCAAGGCTGAACATCAACGACCATCTGGTATGCTTGAACAACCAGAGATTCCTGTATGGAAATGGGAGAGCATAGCTATGGATTTCATCACCAAACTCCCTCGTACATCCAAAGGCTTTGACAGTATTTGGGTAATCGTCGATCGTTTGACTAAGTCAGCTCACTTCTTACCTATTCGTGAGAAGTATTCTGTGGAAAGGTTGGCAAAGATGTACGTAAGTGAAATCGTATGTCGTCATGGTATACCTTTGGACATTATCTCTGATCGCGATGGTCGTTTCACCTCTCACTTTTGGGAGTCTCTACAAGATGCTTTGGGTACCAAGTTGAACCTGAGTACTGCTTATCACCCTCAAACAGATGGTCAGACTGAACGGACCATCCAAACACTTGAGGATATGCTCAGGGCATGTATCATCGATTTTGGTGGCGCATGGGATTCTCATCTTCCTTTGGTTGAGTTTTCATACAACAATAGTTATCACGCCAGCATTAACATGGCTCCTTTCGAGGCACTCTATGGTCGTAAATGTCGTTCACCTGTCTGTTGGACTGAGATTGGTGAAACTCGTATCACTGGACCCGAACTAATCCAGGAAACCACAGACAAAATTCAGCTTATTCAGGACAATCTTCTCAAGGCTAGAAGTCGTCAGAAGAGTTATGCTGATAAACGTCGTAAACCCTTGGAATTTCAAGTTGGGGACCTTGTACTACTTAAAGTATCCCCTTGGAAAGGAGTAATTCGTTTCGGTAGAAAGGGAAAACTAGCTCCTCGATACGTAGGCCCCTTCAAAATTCTTGACAGAGTTGGAAAAGTGGCTTACAAACTTGATCTTCCACCTGAGCTAAGCAATGTTCACCCGACCTTCCATGTTTCGAATCTCAAGAAATGCTTAGCGGATGAGAACCTTCATGTTCCTCTTGAGGATGTGCAAGTTGATGAAAGCATGCACATTATCGAGAAACCCGTCGAGATTGTTGATACTGGAGTCAAGAAACTCAAGCGCAGTCGCATTCCGATCGTTAAGGTTCGTTGGGAATCTAAACGAGGCCCAGAGTTCACTTGGGAACGTAAAGACCAGATGAAGTCAAAGTATCCACATCTTTTTCCACCAGACTCTCCAACTCCAACTTCGGGACGAAGTTCCTAAAAGTAGGGGAGACTGTAACATTTCGTATTTAAACTTGTACGTTACATCACCATGTTTAATAAAACGTCAAGTTTCGTTTTTCTCGTGTGTAATAATTATTTTGTCGCATGTTTGAAACCCTAATACCCTATATATAATAATTATTATATGGTTAAACATGATAATTATCAAAAAAATAAACACTTGGGCCGGGAATCGAACCCGCGCCCAAGGCCGGCCCAAACCACCCAAGCACACAAACCAGCTGGGCTGGCCAACACCTTTGATTGAATCTCAGCGCGTTATAAACTTATTCTTGATTTTAAAACTTCACAGTTGACTAAGGAAAGTCAACTGTGAGACGTGTATGCCTTAATCAATCCAATTAACTTGTGATTTGTATAATTTTGGTAACCATACGCGATGACCGGCCTCGTCTGACTAAGCCACACGTTGATTGTTGATCAATTGTGACCCAATTTAACTCGATTACGCGTTTGACATTTAAACCTTGGTCAACCTTGCCAATTCATCAACCCATTGATCCTCTATATAAATTGAACCTCTGCGAAGCATTACAACTCGCCATTAATCTCTTCTCAATTTCCAATCTTCATTATTGTACTCTGATTGATCTTCGCGTATTCAATTTTGACTTTGTGGTCTTGACCGAGCAATCGAGCACGAAACAACATTGTAAGCCTAACTTTTTCTGTGGGTTTTGATCATCGGCATTCACACATCAAAAACCCTAAGATTAATCAGGTTATTGATGTGTGAATTGCTTGATTGAAAAAAACTAGGGTTCGTGTTTATGTATTTGGGGATAAAACTGATTCGCGTAATGTATATATTTCTTTTAAAACAGAGATAAATCACAACCACAGGCCTAGGCCAAGTGGTTGTGACTGATGCTGGTAACCTTAGCCATCCGGGTTCGAGTCCCGGCTTGGGCGCCCCTTTTTCCACATTTTTCATTTTTAAAAAAAACAAACCATTTATAAATATATATTATACATCAAATCTTGTAAATTCATTTTTAATTATTAAAACCTTTTTATAAATTCTAAAAAAATTATATTTATCAAATCTGATGTGAAAGATTTATCTACAATTTTTAGTTTTCTGAAATTCATTTATTTAATATTTATAATAATTAAATCAATTTTATGCTATTATATTTATAAAAATCCATTAAAATATCAAAACAATTTTATAAATTCCTACAAAAATTATCCTATGTTTGTACAATGATAAACCTTACTGAAATGATTTTTAATTTTGAAAAATCATTTATTTTATATTTTTAATCAATTTTTGTTAGTTTTAATCATAATTAAATCATAATAAATTCAATTTTTATTATTTTTGCACCAAAATTTTATACAATTTATTATTAAATATTTAGAACAGAAATATGATTTTTAAAATAATAATTCTTTAATTTTGGTATTTTTAAATATTAAAGTTAAATTTTGGCAATTTGTAATAAATAGATTTAAAAATCTATTTTAAAGAAAATAATTTTATAAAAATTATTTTTATACTTCAAACACATTATTGTGAACACCCTAAATTCAAATTTTATAAAAAGACTTTCATTTATTTAATTATCAAATTTCCCTTTATTTAATTAACATTTTATTATAAATTCAACAATTGGATATCCCCAAATCGAAACCCTAGAATATACTTATAGACTAGATAGACTTAGACTTATTTATTGCCTTATACATAGGGTGATACTTGGCAATCTATTGGGCTACACTTATACTATTCCTCAATACCTAATACTATACCAAGGTGAGTTTACGTAACCATGTTTATGCGATTCTTTATACTTGCAACATTTTTAAGCAATTCAACATGCATGTCTAGTAGTAAACTTTATTGCCTCATGAATTAGTCAACAGTTTCAACGAGTTTCAACATTACATAATCATTAGCTATGGCCAAGCCGGCGATACTCAATAATAGATCTATTGGATTGACAACCCCACCCGGATACGTGTACCTCCTATATAGGTAACGTGGGTGATTGTTATCGTTCCAACATATTACTAAGGTGAACCGTAGATGACGGGATGGACCTAAACTAGTCGGAGGTTTGATTATGTCAACATACTATACTATTCTTGTAGACTTAAATTTTACGATAGACATACGAATTGCTAAACTTTTATACTTAAACTATATGCTTAACATGGATTATGTATTCTCACCAACTTCTAGTTGACCCCCCCCATTTTTACAACTCAACAGGTAATAATGATGCATGAAGATTAGAGTATTTATGAAGACAATAAGGAGTCTATGCATGCTTGATTCTTGTGTGATGTATTAGATTTCCACATTTAAAACTCTTATGTATTTCTATTTTTTTTGGATATTTGCAATTTAATATTTATTTCAATTAAAATTTGGATTACCATGTGCTACTGTATACTCATTCTTACGTGACACCTCGATGTTTCCGCCATCGGTTGGGGTGTTACACACACCGTATGTGGGGCGTTCCAGCACCTAAAAAGAATGATGATATTCCACTGGAAAATCACATCAAATGTGATCCAGCACCTAAGGTTCAACTTCCTCCTAAGGTTGAAAACAAACCATCATCATCAGATAAGAAAGATGAGAAAAATGAATCAGATGACAAACGGGTGAAAATATTTTATCGGATGGAAGGATCCGATCAAATATTTGCTGACTCTGAGTACCTGATACAGTTTGTCAATTACTCCAAAATTGCCAAAATCTGGCATGAAAGTACTATCTGGTTTCCTAAATCAGAAAGGACTAATGACTTTCCTCCAGAGTTGATTCAAAAACTGTACGGTCATGAAGCGAAAAAGGATAAAGTTCATGTGACTCAGTTTTTCAAACCCGTTATCAATTTGAATGGATTTGTTGAACCGGCTTACTCACTAGAGCCTACTCTAGAGAGTTTAAGATGGAAATGCATTGATGACCAATACCCGGTCAATCCATTCGCTAAGTTTCATGATGTTCAACCATTTGAGGAGTATAGAGACTATTTTATGTGTGGGGAGAGAGAGGGCATTTACTTGCTCACTGCCCATACGTAAGACACAAAAGGCAAGAGGTTGAGAATAGGAAACACCATAGAAATCCGAATGTTGGTTATCCTTAGAGGCAATCATATCCTCAAAGACAATTTTATCATGGACAAAATTTTTATTAAAGAGGAAACTGTGACATCCGTCACCCTCAACTTTTATCTAATTTACAATTTTAGTCCTTCTAATATTTCCTGTAATTGTTGTCATTTTCAAATTCAATAAACGTGCGAACTCGAGTTATATTATTTTGCATGTTCTTTTGAATCTAAATCTCGGTTTAAGTTTAACGTGTATGTTGCAACGTATTCGGAAAAAAAAAATATATATATATAAAAAAATTCATGTTTTGAGTTAGATAATTAACTTATAGTTAGTGAATATGAGGGGAAAACTAGCTAGGAAAACATTAAAACTAACTAAGAAAAGTATGAGGGGCCATTAGTGTCAATTGCTGAAAGTTTAAAAAAAAAAAATAACTCATGTATGCTGCTGCTCGATTTTTCCAGCCAAGGGGCCATTTCCGGCCGCCGGATTTTAATTCCGGCGAGCCCTTGAATCTTCTTATACGCGTCCGTTTCAATCTTTTAGCATTCCAAACGTTTTCCTCGTCAATATTCGACTTATTTGGATAATTATTACGCGTTTCAACAAGGTTTTAAGGTGTCTTTAATGACCTCAAACCTGAAACCGATCGGAACTTTTATACCACAAGAAACGCTCGTTTTTTTCGCTTATAAATACGAATTGGTATCACCACTTTACCTCTGCATCATTACACAACAAAACCCACAACAAAATTCGTACAAAAACGCGTCCAGGAAGCCTTGATTTGCGGTTTTTTTGCGAGACAAAGAAGCTCCAATTGTGAGCCAAAAACGAGTTGTAAGTGTCTAATCTTGGTTGTTATGTTTTAGTCGAGTATATTAGGCTAAAACCCCCTTATTACAGATCACTAATATGAACGAATTTGATTTGGTAAGAATTAGGGTTCTTAGCTAGATGATTTGGGGAAGAAGACACGTTTTATTTTTAACATAAATACAATTCAGGATCTGATATGTTAACAAATGGCATAGGTGGACTAATGGTTAAGAGTGTTGGGTTACACCATGGGGATCCGGGTTCGATTCCCCTTGGACCCATTTCTTTTTTTTTGGTTTTTGGTTTATAATTCTTTTCTTTAATTATATATATATATTACATATAAACTTAGAATAATTGTAATAAATCCATTATTTATCCAAAAATCATGAAAATTTAAACATAACATCTTGACATTTAAAATAAGACTTCCACACTTTTATTTTTCGGAAAATGCATTAATTTTATATTTTTATTGAATTTAATCATTTTAATCATAATTAAATGATTAAAAATTCATTTTAAAAGATTTTAACCTCAAATTTTCTGGAGCTTTATTTCTATGAATAATAAACTGTAATAAAATATAATTTCTTATAAAATGATTATTTTTGTTATTTTTACTAATTTTAAATCATTAAAACATCATTTAATTTCATTAAAAATGTTTTAAATGCAAATAAATTAAAAGAAATTATGGAAATATTATTTTTAGGATTCTACATCATGAAATAATTATTTCTCATAATAATTTTGTTTTGGGATCATACCTTGTATTATTCATACTACTTATATTTAAATTAGATTTAATAATAAATTGTTTAATTAAATATAAATCATTAACTCTATTTCAAGGTTATTTTTTTCTATAAAATGGAATATATATCTATATGTGAAACACATAAGAGTTTTAGTCATTTATTAAATTCATCGTAAATATATTTATTTCAAAAACTGTCGTTCAAGTCATTACTAATAATTTCATCTTCCCTAATACAAGTCTAGCAAACCCTAATGCCTTAGATGATTGATTGTCTTAGACTTTTAAGTCATTTTCCTCATTTAGTACTTTTATATATAGGTTGAATTCTTCGGAATTTTTAAGCCTTACGACGAACATTCTCGGAATTTATACGTAGCGAAACTGTGAGTATATCTTTCCCCTTTTTCATGTTTTACTATTTTGGGGCTACTCATGTACATTATTATCAAATGATATCCTTATTCTTAATGCAATTCTCATGTGTGTTTGCTTTATGTGAATTTGTGTGTATAATTAGTCAAAATCATTAACCGTTCTGCGGCCTAGCATTTCAGTGAATAGTACTATGGTATACCCCCATGAGACTCTGTAAAGAAGATCTTGGTCATTGTCTTGTTAATTCATTATTCAGTTGGTTACTCATGTGTTAGTCATTTTTCATCAAGGCTTGGTTTTGACCGATACCATTTATTTCATATTTGCAAACGGTATACAACACAGGAATTGCGAAAAGTTTAAATATTATATTTCTCAAATGGATGTACTCACCAATACATTATATGTGTTGACGAAATTATTTTTGTACATGTTTCAGGTGCTGTTTGATCAAGTTTTGCTTTACACGCTTAGGTTTTGGACCTAGTGCTTTAATAAAATTGAACTATATTCAATATGTTTTGTGTTTCTTTGAGACAAGTTGTATTTTGGTTTGAACAATGGATTATGTTTACTATTTAAAATTTACATTTTAGTCCATGTGCTATTGAACAATCGACACCTCGTGACACCCCGATGATTCCGCCATCGGTTGGGGTGTTACAGATTGGTATCAGAGCCATGGTTATAGGGAATTAGGTTATTAGTAAATACTTTTGACCTAGACTATAACTAAGCTACCCATTATATGCTTTCTTTTATCCTCATATTTCCTTAGACAGATTTTCTCCTTTTATTTCAAGAAGATCATATTCCACAAACGAAATGAAAACATCAAGTTAGGAGTGATATCCATATCTTGGTGAAATAGTTTCACTCCTTACATATTTTATTTATTTATTTATCTTGGAATATTTTCCCTTCGAGATAGGAGACGTCCAAATCTCAAGGAATCTATCCCTCCAAAAGAAACTTAAATCACTAAGCTAGGAGTGATATCCTTAACTTAGTGACCCGTTTCACTCCAACGTATTTTAAAATTTTTGGAAGTATATCCTTGAGTTAGGAGTAAAATCCACACCTCGAAGATATATTTCCACATCTCGAGATCCGCTAAAGTTTTGGAAAATTGTTTGTGACGGGGCACGTGCAATCTGGAAGGGTGAGCGCCTGTATTCTGGGTTTTCTGGCTAGGTTGGTAATTCGCATAAATCCCAATCAGACGAGGGACCCGTTTACCTACCTGGGAATTCTCGGGATGAGCATTCACTTATAGGCTAAAGTACGCCCCCACAAGTCACTAATAATATTTCAATTTCTTTGGTTAGTCACCAGTTTCATGAGAAACAATCCCAAAATACCTCATTTTATTCTTGATATTTCATTTGCTTTATCATGATTTGATTTTCATTACTAATCTATTGGAAATTTTCCTATGTTGATTTCTAAGTTACTCTTTAATTATGCAAAAATTCTCATATGCTATGTGTTGAATCTCATAGGTGTTGCTTTATTTTTGTAGATGTCTGATCGCGAATCCCGCAAAAGAGCTTCTAAGCGTCAAGCTAAGTTGAAGTCTGATCAACGTATCGCGACCATGCTCAATGACAAGCTGGAAACACTTGTTCCTAACATTATTAATGCTATTATTCCAAACCTTCACCCGAACGGTAGCTCGAATGGGAACTCTAACGGGAATGCGGGTGGAAATGGTGGCACTAGTGAGAATAAATGCACATTCAAACATTTCAACTCTTGTCATCCCAACAAGTTTAATGGCACTGAGGGAGCCACTGGGTTACTTGAATGGTTCGAAAGTATGGAGAATACGTTCATTAATAGCGACTGTCCAGCCAACCTACGGGTTCGTCATGCCACGGGTGTTCTTCAAAAGAGAGCGCTCACTTGGTGGAATGGTGAAAAACATGCTCGAGGGACGGAAGCTGCTTTAGCTATGTCTTGGGATGATTTCAAAATTGCCATGACTACTGAGTTCTGTCCTCGTAGTGAGATGAAGAAGTTGGAGGATGAATTCTATCACCTCAAACAGGATAGTGGAAACAACGTTCCCTACAACAACCGTTATCATGAGCTGAGCTTACTGATTCCTCGTATGGTGACACCACTGCCCTTAGCCATTGAGAAGTATATTGAGGGATTACCACCTCAGATTCATGATACAGTTATGGGGAGTAAACCTGCTACTGTAGAGGATGCCATTCGTCTGGCAGCATCTCTTACCGACAAGCATGTCAAGGATGGTACCCTGACTCGTAAAGGTACTAAGCGACCCACTGAAACCTCTTCAACCCCTACTACTACTGAACCTCTCAAAGCTACCTCTGCCTCTGCCTCTACTTCTGGATCCAACAAGAAACGTAAAGGTAGGAGTCAAAATTATGCTGTTGTTGCACCTGTTAATCAAATTCCTGTTGCTAACCCACCTGTCGCACCTCAAGCCCAGTCAACCCCAAAACCTTATACTGGCACGTATCCCAAATGTAATAAATGCAACTGGCACCACCCTACTGACCGACCTTGCTGGAAATGTAACTCTTGTGGTCGGATGGGTCATACTACCTCTCACTGCCGCAGTACCCAGAAAACCGGTCAACCCAGAGCTTGCTATGCTTGTGGTGATCCTAACCACATGCAAGATAAATGTCCTCACCTAACTGCTTTTATCCAGTCTCGCCAACAAACTCCAGCAGCCCCAGCAGTTCCAGCAATCCAGGCAGCTCCAGCTCGCGGCCGTGCTTTCAACATTAATGCTAATCAAGCTCAGGCTGCCAATGATGTGGTCAACGGTACATTTCTTATTAACAATTTATATGCTTCAATTTTGTTTGATACCGGGGCGGATAAGAGTTTTGTTTCGTTAGAATTTGAACCCTTACTTGCTCGTGATCGTTCTCACCTTGCACATCCTTTTACCGTGGAAGTTGCTGATGGAAATCCTATTGTTATAAAATCTGTGATCCGAAATTGCACGTTGAATCTAAATGACTATGATTTCTCTATTGACCTGGTACCCATGAAGTTGGGTAGTTTCGATGTCATAGTAGGCATGGATTGGCTTTCTAAACATCATGCCGAGGTTGTTTGCTTCGAGAAGTATATTCGAATTCCACTTCCATCTGGTGAATCTTTATCTGTTTATGGGGAAACGACATCGAAGGGTTTGAAACTTATGTCTTGCACTCAAGCTCAAAAATATCTTCGTAAGAAGTATATATCTTTCTTGGCTCATGTGGTGGCAAAGAAGGATAAGGGTAAGAGTATTCAAGATGTTCCAGTTGTGTGTGATTTTCCAGAGGTTTTTCCTGAGGATTTATCTGGTTTACCTCCTGTTCGCTCTGTTGATTTCCGTATTGATCTTGTTCCTGGTGCTACTCCCGTCGCTAAAGCTCCATATCGTCTTGCACCTTCAGAAATGCAAGAACTTGCTAGCCAACTTCAGGAACTAACTGACAAAGGTTTCATTCGTCCGAGTTCCTCGCCTTGGGGAGCTCCAGTATTGTTCGTTAAGAAGAAAGATGGGACTTTTCGTATGTGCATTGACTATCGTGAACTTAATAAGCTTACGATAAAGAATCGTTATCCTCTACCTCGCATCGATGACCTTTTTGATCAGCTTCAGGGTGCAGTCTGTTTTTCGAAGATCGACCTTCGTTCTGGATACCATCAACTTCGTGTTCATGAGGATGACATTCCCAAAACCGCCTTTCGAACTCGTTACGGTCACTATGAGTTCATGGTTATGCCTTTTGGTTTAACCAATGCACCTGCGGTTTTCATGGATCTAATGAATCGAGTTTGCAAACCTTTCTTGGACAAATTCGTAATAGTTTTCATTGATGATATCCTCATTTATTCCAAATCCAGGACTACCCACGAACAACATCTTCGTCAAGTTTTAAGCCTTCTTCGTGATGAGCAACTGTATGCCAAGTTCTCCAAATGTGAATTTTGGCTTAAGGAAGTTCAATTCCTTGGTCACGTAATAAACGACAAAGGAATACACGTAGACCCTGCTAAGATTGAAGCCATAAAAAGCTGGGTTGTACCCACAACTCCCACTGAAGTTCGTTCGTTTCTTGGTCTTGCTGGTTACTACCGTCGATTCATTGCCAACTTTTCAAAGATCGCGGTTCCACTTACTTCTTTGACTCACAAAGATAAACCTTTCATATGGGGATCCAGTCAGGAAGAAGCATTTCAAACTTTGAAACAAAAGCTTTGCGACGCTCCTGTTCTCTCTCTTCCTGATGGTGTTGACGATTTTGTGGTGTACTGTGATGCATCTCACCTAGGCCTTGGTTGTGTTCTCATGCAACGAGGCAAGGTCATCGCTTATGCGTCACGACAGTTGAAAACATCTGAGAAAAATTACACTACTCATGATCTTGAACTTGGAGCCGTTGTGTTCGCGTTAAAATTTGGAGACACTATCTGTATGGTACTAAATGTGTGGTCTTTACTGGTCACAAAAGTCTTCAACATATTTTTAACCAAAAAGATCTAAATATGCGTCAGCGTCGATGGGTTGAATTTCTAAATGATTATGATTGTGAGATTCGCTATCATCCTGGAAAAGCGAATGTTGTGGCTGATGCTCTTAGTCGCAAGGCATATACTCAACTTAACTGCATTCAGACTCATGATCTCAAACTTCGAATCTATGAAGCTCAACATGTTTCGGTTACTGAAGGCAATATGTACAACGAAATGTCATGTGGAGCTGAAAATCTTTTGGAAACGAAGCATGGTTTGCTCTATCTTTCCAATCGTCTATGGATTCCTGATCGTGATAATCTTAGAACCTTTATCATGGACGAGGCTCATAAGACTCGTTACTCCATTCACCCTGGTGCAGATAAGATGTATCAGGATCTGCGTCCCATGTATTGGTGGCCCGGTATGAAGAAGGATATAGCTCACTACGTGGCTAAATGCCTTACTTGTGCCAAGGTCAAAGCTGAGCATCAACGTCCATCTGGTTTGCTTGTACAACCAGAGATTCCTGTGTGGAAATGGGAGAACATTGCTATGGACTTCATTACTAAATTACCCCGCACTGCACGAGGTCATGATAGTATATGGGTCATTGTGGATCGTTTAACCAAATCTGCACACTTTTTACCCATTCGTGAGACTTATTCGGCTGAGAAACTGGCTAATCTTTATATCGCCGAGATCATTAGTCGTCATGGAACTCCTTTGAGCATCATTTCTGATCGTGACAGCAAGTTCACTTCTCGTTTTTGGCAAACTCTTCACGACGCGTTGGGAACTAAACTAAATCTTAGCACAGCATACCATCCTCAGACAGATGGTCAAACGGAGCGTACTATTCAAACATTAGAAGATATGCTTCGGGCTTGTGTCATAGATTTTGGTGGTAATTGGGATTCACACTTGCCGTTGGTTGAGTTTTCGTATAATAACAGCTATCATGCCAGTATCCGTATGGCACCTTTTGAAGCCCTTTATGGTCGCAAATGTCGTTCTCCTGTGTGCTGGAGTGAGGTCGGTGATACTCTCATTACTGGTCCTGAACTTGTCCAGGAAACAACAGACAAAATTGCGCTTATTCGTGGATCCTTACTGGCAGCTCAGAGTAGACAGAAGAGTTACGCTGATCAAAGACGTAAACCCTTGGAATTTCAAGTTGGTGACATGGTTCTTCTTAAAGTCTCACCTTGGAAGGGTGTTTTTCGATTCGGGAAAAAGGGAAAGCTTGCTCCGAGATATGTAGGCCCATTTAAGATTTTGGAAAGAGTTGGAAAAGTGGCTTACAAGCTAGATCTTCCCGATGAACTCAGCAACGTTCACCCTACCTTCCATGTATCGAACTTGAAAAAGTGTTTGGCGGATGAGAATTTACATGTTCCACTGGAGGATATTCAAGTTGACGAAACGATGCGTTTCACGGAGAAACCCGTGGAAATTATGGATCGTGAAGTCAAGACTCTTAAGCGTAGCCGTATTCCTATTGTCAAGGTTCGTTGGGAGTCTAAACGTGGCCCAGAATTTACTTGGGAACGTGAAGACCAAATGAAGACGAAGTACCCTCATCTCTTTACAGGAACCTCCACTTGAAATAAATTTCGAGACGAAATTTTCTAAAGTAGGGGAGACTGTGACATCCGTCACCCTCAACTTTTATCTAATTTACAATTTTAGTCCTTCTAATATTTCCTGTAATTGTTGTCATTTTCAAATTCAATAAACGTGCGAACTCGAGTTATATTATTTTGCATGTTCTTTTGAATCTAAATCTCGGTTTAAGTTTAACGTGTATGTTGCAACGTATTCGGAAAAAAAAAATATATATATATATATATAAAAAAATTCATGTTTTGAGTTAGATAATTAACTTAGTTAGTGAATATGAGGGGAAAACTAGCTAGGAAAACATTAAAACTAACTAAGAAAAGTATGAGGGGCCATTAGTGTCAATTGCTGAAAGTTTAAAAAAAAAAAATAACTCATGTATGCTGCTGCTCGATTTTTCCAGCCAAGGGGCCATTTCCGGCCGCCGGATTTTAATTCCGGCGAGCCCTTGAATCTTCTTATACGCGTCCGTTTCAATCTTTTAGCATTCCAAACGTTTTCCTCGTCAATATTCGACTTATTTGGATAATTATTACGCGTTTCAACAAGGTTTTAAGGTGTCTTTAATGACCTCAAACCTGAAACCGATCGGAACTTTTATACCACAAGAAACGCTCGTTTTTTTCGCTTATAAATACGAATTGGTATCACCACTTTACCTCTGCATCATTACACAACAAAACCCACAACAAAATTCGTACAAAAACGCGTCCAGGAAGCCTTGATTTGCGGTTTTTTTGCGAGACAAAGAAGCTCCAATTGTGAGCCAAAAACGAGTTGTAAGTGTCTAATCTTGGTTGTTATGTTTTAGTCGAGTATATTAGGCTAAAACCCCCTTATTACAGATCACTAATATGAACGAATTTGATTTGGTAAGAATTAGGGTTCTTAGCTAGATGATTTGGGGAAGAAGACACGTTTTATTTTTAACATAAATACAATTCAGGATCTGATATGTTAACAAATGGCATAGGTGGACTAATGGTTAAGAGTGTTGGGTTATACCATGGGGATCCGGGTTCGATTCCCCTTGGACCCATTTCTTTTTTTTTGGTTTTTGGTTTATAATTCTTTTCTTTAATTATATATATATACTACATATAAACTTAGAATAATTGTAATAAATCCATTATTTATCCAAAAATCATGAAAATTTAAACATAACATCTTGACATTTAAAATAAGACTTCCACACTTTTATTTTTCGGAAAATGCATTAATTTTATATTTTTATTGAATTTAATCATTTTAATCATAATTAAATGATTAAAAATTCATTTTAAAAGATTTTAACCTCAAATTTTCTGGAGCTTTATTTCTATGAATAATAAACTGTAATAAAATATAATTTCTTATAAAATGATTATTTTTGTTATTTTTACTAATTTTAAATCATTAAAACATCATTTAATTTCATTAAAAATGTTTTAAATGCAAATAAATTAAAAGAAATTATGGAAATATTATTTTTAGGATTCTACATCATGAAATAATTATTTCTCATAATAATTTTGTTTTGGGATCATACCTTGTATTATTCATACTACTTATATTTAAATTAGATTTAATAATAAATTGTTTAATTAAATATAAATCATTAACTCTATTTCAAGGTTATTTTTTTCTATAAAATGGAATATATATCTATATGTGAAACACATAAGAGTTTTAGTCATTTATTAAATTCATCGTAAATATATTTATTTCAAAAACTGTCGTTCAAGTCATTACTAATAATTTCATCTTCCCTAATACAAGTCTAGCAAACCCTAATGCCTTAGATGATTGATTGTCTTAGACTTTTAAGTCATTTTCCTCATTTAGTACTTTTATATATAGGTTGAATTCTTCGGAATTTTTAAGCCTTACGACGAACATTCTCGGAATTTATACGTAGCGAAACTGTGAGTATATCTTTCCCCTTTTTCATGTTTTACTATTTTGGGGCTACTCATGTACATTATTATAAAATGATATCCTTATTCTTAATGCAATTCTCATGTGTGTTTGCTTTATGTGAATTTGTGTGTATAATTAGTCAAAATCATTAACCGTTCTGCGGCCTAGCATTTCAGTGAATAGTACTATGGTATACCCCCATGAGACTCTGTAAAGAAGATCTTGGTCATTGTCTTGTTAATTCATTATTCAGTTGGTTACTCATGTGTTAGTCATTTTTCATCAAGGCTTGGTTTTGACCGATACCATTTATTTCATATTTGCAAACGGTATACAACACAGGAATTGCGAAAAGTTTAAATATTATATTTCTCAAATGGATGTACTCACCAATACATTATATGTGTTGACGAAATTATTTTTGTACATGTTTCAGGTGCTGTTTGATCAAGTTTTGCTTTACACGCTTAGGTTTTGGACCTAGTGCTTTAATAAAATTGAACTATATTCAATATGTTTTGTGTTTCTTTGAGACAAGTTGTATTTTGGTTTGAACAATGGATTATGTTTACTATTTAAAATTTACATTTTAGTCCATGTGCTATTGAACAATCGACACCTCGTGACACCCCGATGATTCCGCCATCGGTTGGGGTGTTACAGATTGGTATCAGAGCCATGGTTATAGGGAATTAGGTTATTAGTAAATACTTTTGACCTAGACTATAACTAAGCTACCCATTATATGCTTTCTTTTATCCTCATATTTCCTTAGACAGATTTTCTCCTTTTATTTCAAGAAGATCATATTCCACAAACGAAATGAAAACATCAAGTTAGGAGTGATATCCATATCTTGGTGAAATAGTTTCACTCCTTACATATTTTATTTATTTATTTATCTTGGAATATTTTCCCTTCGAGATAGGAGACGTCCAAATCTCAAGGAATCTATCCCTCCAAAAGAAACTTAAATCACTAAGCTAGGAGTGATATCCTTAACTTAGTGACCCGTTTCACTCCAACGTATTTTAAAATTTTTGGAAGTATATCCTTGAGTTAGGAGTAAAATCCACACCTCGAAGATATATTTCCACATCTCGAGATCCGCTAAAGTTTTGGAAAATTGTTTGTGACGGGGCACGTGCAATCTGGAAGGGTGAGCGCCTGTATTCTGGGTTTTCTGGCTAGGTTGGTAATTCGCATAAATCCCAATCAGACGAGGGACCCGTTTACCTACCTGGGAATTCTCGGGATGAGCATTCACTTATAGGCTAAAGTACGCCCCCACAAGTCACTAATAATATTTCAATTTCTTTGGTTAGTCACCAGTTTCATGAGAAACAATCCCAAAATACCTCATTTTATTCTTGATATTTCATTTGCTTTATCATGATTTGATTTTCATTACTAATCTATTGGAAATTTTCCTATGTTGATTTCTAAGTTACTCTTTAATTATGCAAAAATTCTCATATGCTATGTGTTGAATCTCATAGGTGTTGCTTTATTTTTGTAGATGTCTGATATGTAGACATGTCGCTCCTATATCAAGAACATTAATGGAGGATATGTAGTGTTTGCTGGAAACAAGGGTGGTTACATAACAATGGAATGGTGTGTGAGTAATGGAATTGTGAGTTTTGAGAAAATATCATATCTGAAGTAGATAGATTACAATCTGTTAAGTGTTTCTCAAATCTGTGATAAGAAGTTTTTTGTACACTTTGATGAAAAATCGTGTTACATCCTGAAGCCTGGTTTTGTGATACCGAAGGAGGGTATTATGTTGAAGGCTCCAAGAGTGAACAACCTGTACATTCTCGACATTAGTAAAGCCACTACTACACAGGGCCAAGTTACGTGTTTTCTGTCAAAGGCTACTGAAAAAAATCTATCATGTGGCATAGACGGATGGGGCATATTCATTTGAGGAAAATGAATAATTTGGTAAAGAATGGGCTAGTGGAAGGCGTGAATGTGAAGCATTTCCACTTGAATGATATATGTGTAAGATGCAAGAAAGGAAAACAGCACAAACATTACCACAAACACATGAAAGTTAACTCTGTTAGTATTCCACTTGAGCACCTACATATGGACCTTTTTGGACCTATGAAGCGTAAAAGTATTAATGGAGATCTATACTGGCTTGTGGTTACCGATGATTATTCTAGATTTTCGTGGGTGATGTGCATGCAACACAAGAGCAAAACATTCAATAACTTGAAGATTCTATTTACCCGTTTGGAGAACATCTATGGTTTGAAGATCAAAAGAATCAGAAGTGATAACGGGATGGAGTTTAAGAGTTCCATGATGGATACATTGTGCGAATAGAAGGGAATTCATCATGTGTACAGTGCACCTTATACTCCACAACAAAATGGTTTTGCATAAAGGAAAAAACAGGCCTCTAATAGAAGCGGCTAGAAAAATGCTTTCCGATTCAAATCTTCAGGTTATTTTCTGGAACAAAGCTATTCATGAAGCATGTTATACCTTGAACCTTGTGTTGACAGTGAAGAAGTTTTGAAAGATTTCTTATGAGCTGTTCAACATACACAAACCGAACTTAGAGTTTCTAGAACCATTCGAAGCGCCATGTACGATGTTAAATGTCACACCCTCAAATTTTCACTACGGGGTTTATACCGCGAGGCGCATGACATACGAGGATACCATAGCCATAAGTCATATGAACGAACTCTAAATGCCCAAGCCATTTAGTTTGTTTTCAAAAATCAAGTTTAGTTAAGCTGCGGAAGTGTAAACCAAATTTAAACCTTTTAAAAACCATGCGCAAAACAACGCGCCCAAATTAAAACCATATGAAAGAAAACGTAAAAGCATGATGTATAATTTATGTGTATGCCTAAGGCCCCAAATGCAGTGAAACGTGCAGTGCTTCCTAATCGTGGCACCGGAAGCTAACTACCTGCAAAAGCATGTACATAGTGGGTCAACAAATAATGTTGGTGAGTTCACAAAGTAAAGTAAATGAGTAAGTAAACGCGTAGGTTTTCCCAAAACCACGTAACAATAAGTAAATGCATCGTCCTCCCAGACCACATAACAACAAGTAAATACATCGGCCTCCCAGACCACGTAACAACAAGTGACAGCTACACTCATGACAACTAACACCGGTGATACCGACTGCTAATCAAGAATGATAATAAAAGTTAAGTTATAGTTCACACCCATGCTCCCAGCACGATGTGAGTTTTGTGAAACCTAATAGCGCTATCAACTAATAATCCGCTTGCCCACCCGGCAATTCATTCGGTATCTAGAAGAACTTCAACGATAGTAGTTCATCAAGCACATAAAGCATGAATTAGTAAAAGTAGATTCACCTTGTGAACCTAGCACCCCCAAAACCCGGGATGTGTAAAAGTAGTCCCAAACCAGACTATGAAAAAGTTAAGTAAGTTGTCTCCCCGAGACGCATGTTTTTGAGAAAAGAGTAGTGAAACTCACCTTAGGTTGCAAAAGCTAATATAAACCGCAAAGACTAAAACATGGTAGACTACTCGCCTATCGATAACCTATCGAACACAAATTTACGAGTGTCTGAGTGCGGTTACACATATTGATTATCCCAAACCATTGTACTCTACAATGACCTAGGTTACACCTTATGCAAATAGACTCGACACAAGCAGACCATATATGACCCGTGCAAATCGTTGGTGATTAATTCATAAAGGAGCATGTCAAAACTTCTAACACAATAAGTCCCCATTACACACTTTCGCATAATCAACCTATCATGTCATCTATAACATACACTTAGCATGTATACATGTTCCCATATGGGGTTTCACAAACAATAACTCATTAATACCTACAAAATATCAACAAATCATTGTTTCTCATTTTTGCGATTTCTGGACAGATTTTAACTTAAGAAAATGAATTTCTATAAAATATCAAATCAACTCTTCAGGTCCTTAACATTTTACTGGAAGTTCCTATGGGTTTCCCATGCATGTCACTATTTTTATTTTATCACAAAAACCCTTCAAGATTTTATGAAAAATAATTTAGTTCAGCCTCCTCCAGAAAAATGTGCTGTTAACAGCAGCTTAGTCAAAATTTCATTAAAAATCGTAGGTTTATCCAAACGAGGTGAATCTAATGGGAAAAAATCCGGAATTCATATATGCAACTACTGTCCAAAATTCGCGACCAACGGACAAGTAAAACTCAAGTTACAACCCTTTAAAGTCGGCTGATTTTTCACATTTGAAAATTAGCTTATACCTCTAAATTCATAAAATCATGGAAAAATATCAAAACAAGTAAAAAACGCATGATCATGGACTTTTCGAAAACCTAACATCATAAATAAGGTTTTAGCATCAAGTAACAATCAAAACAATCAAGTTACACCCCATATAACAGCCCTTCAAACTATCAAAATGAATCTGTCAGAAACTGAAACTTGCATAATAAGTTATTCATGAACCCTAATCGTGCATAATAATCTATAACTCATGCATAATCCATATTATCATATTCAAACCCATGTATGTTAATACAAAAAACCTAATTATGATTACTAACAACAATTCTTATCATCAATCACAATAAACATTCACGAACTCACATTAACACCATATATGCGATTCTATTATTCATGTAGTTTATAGGATTTTTAAAACTTTTTCAAAACATTACTAATCATCATAAAACACATAAAGATCATACCTTCCAATGCAAGAGTCCTCAAAGCCTAGAGATTACACCCAAACTAGCTTGAATAAGTGAAAGAGATTGATGTTTGATTGAAAATTGAGAGAGAGGGGGTGGGGGATGTCCACGGCGCAAAGGGAGTTTAGGGTTAGGTTTTTTTTGATCTATAATTATAAGAGGATTTGGCTTGTTGCCCAAGTAATTGGGTATTAGGGCTTTTTAGTTTGCTAACCAGACCCGTTAATCATGCTTTAGTCCAATATTGGACCCGATAATATTAACCACCCCATCCAACATAATAACTATTGTTTTTATCATCTCATAACATATTAATCATAGAGTGCACATAATTTGTATGGTTTATGTACTGACTATCAGTTAAGCAGTAATTCGCATAAACATGTAATTCATATAAACATGTTACTTCACATTCATCATATTTCAATTGTACACATTATCATGTATGCTTGACAAACTACGAATGTTCGGGATACAAGACTCGTGTGTGTGTGTCAGAACAAGGATTTTCTTAATTATAACGTACGTTAATATCATCTAACATATGTTAGACCTCCTTAACTAACCCTAGTTAAGTGTTTAACCACGTATGAATGAGAATTCGTTTTAGGATCGTAAACACGAACCGTGATCTCACGAATACCAACCGTAGGGTGCGAAATCCCCTCCGGTTGTGCGAAATGATTTAGAAATAAACCGTAACAATCGTGATGAAAACAGATAACGAATCACCTAGCAATTTCCATAACTTTACTCGTGTATTAGATCAAAAATCAACAATTACAGATCAAGACCTAGACCTAATACAGGGAATATCACACACACAAAAACTGGGAAAAGCTTAAATGATAACTCTCTCTCAAAATAACTAACTTTCCTCTATTTATAGCCTTCCCATTCGACCCCTTGCATAGGTCGAAGGGCTTGGTTCGACCCTTCGAGGGCTTGAACCAACAACATAAAACTTTGATCATTTCATTCGACCCTTGTAGATTTCATTCGACCACTCGACTGGTCGAATGAACATGTATATTATCAAACTCTTCTACATTTTGGTCGATTCCTAATAATCTAAACCTCCGACATTCAGTACTGGATCACTAGCTAGGGACATACATGAATAATGCACTTACAATCTCCCCCTTGGACCTAGCTAGTGATGTACCAAATCAGAAAACTATCAATTCTTCAAGTCTTGCAATCATCATCTTGAACGAATTGAAAACATTCCATTTTGTTGCATGTTTGTGTCGAGATTCTTGTCTATCTCTGCAGTAAGCTTTGAAATCTCAGACAGACTCAAGAAATCTTGGCTTTATCTTTTGTTGGTCCAAAGAAGAAGATAGAACAATCTTGAATTCTTTACTTCCATCATCTCACTTATCACATCTTTTACAACTTCTGACTGTTGTTCTGGTGATCTGGATGTTCAGGTTTGGGTCTTGTTCAGTTATAAGCTTTGTCGATGATTCTTGAGCAGTGCACCTGTTGTGTTTGATTCTGTAGAAAAATTTACTAAAAACTGCACAAACTACAACCGGTGTTAGACACGAAAAAAATCTCGAAAGTACTCTTCACATTCCTTTTGACCCTCAATAGTTCTCCCCCTGAACTATAAAACAGTTTTTAATATGCACCAGAAACTTGAAAATCTGTAGTCTTTTTCAACTTTTAAGTATCTGAGCATTCACATTAGGTATCCCATCATCGGTTATCAAAAATAAAATTGAAAAAAAAAAACATTTTGATTTTTCAAAGTTTATGCTAAAACACACCAAAAATCTTAAAATTTTCAAATAAATTTGCATAAAAGTAAAGTAAACATATTTTTGTGAATTTTCCGGTAAGAGGATCATATCAGTATTGAAACAGTTAGTCAAAATTCTTTTTGATCAATTTTCTGCTTTTTAACATTGAGCATCCTACAACTATTACCAGTATGTTTGTCCATTTAAACCCAAAATCTTCATTCAATGTTCAGCACTTCAGATACATTATAGTAATATTAGATACTGAATAATCTATGGTCCCCGCACACGCGACACATTACCGTATCAAGAATTGCACAAAGCTTCATCGTAACGCGTGATTATATTGTAGTTATCTGTTAATTACAATATATGAGGCACAGAGGTGACAGGTCAGCAAATTAATGCTTCAAAGTGACTTGTGCACTCTACCAGGGTGAGGACTAATATCATACATGACTTTCATCATAGTATTGATACGATGCATTAGATAATCTTTGATTATCATCACACATATTAAGTTCCTCATTCGGTAACTTAAGGATTTGTCATTAAAGATCTTTTGTAAGATACCCTGGCTGATCTATGTCCATTAATTAATACGACAAAAGATCAATTAGGCTATCCCCAAATAACTAACAATATAACGACCCGAAGCCTCTGATTTTGGCAATCTATCAAACGAACTTACGGTACTAAGACCATATGCCAACGATACGTTGATCCACATGATTACCAGTTATTGATTTTAAGTTTATATCACCATGATGAACTTTAAACATTGATTTCAAGCCTACCAATATATAATTGTAGTGGCTACTCAATGTTGTAACATCATTTTGTTTTCAGAGTAGTCTGATAGTGCACTGATGTACTATCATCTCCTCTTTTTCTCTAGGAAAACTCATTTTGGATTTTCTAAATTTTTATTTTGATTTTTCTGAAATTTTCTCCCCCTAAAAATCTAAAAATAAGCATATTTTTGGTTTTTTAAACTTTTGAAGAAAAACAAAATAAAATGATATCCGATGAGGTTTACTCATTGATTTTCAAAAACCATTTTCCACTCAGATTACTTGACTCAATAAGATCTTTCAATTATTAAAAACCATTAACAAAGATAAGGGAGTTTAGAATAAACCGTTTTGTCGCATCTGTTGTAGAAATCCAAAACCTGAGAGCAATTGCATTAGATTGCAACTTTTTCCGGCTTCACAAATAGGAAACAGACGACAAACACTCTCCTCTCTGTTGAAATCATGTTTTCTTTAGACTGGATACATGGAATACATTGTGCACTAGAGTTCATCGGGCAGGTTTAACTTGTAAGCTACCGGACCAATCCTTTAAACAATCTTGAATGGTCCAACGTATCATGGGTTCAACTTTCCCCGTTTTCCGAAGAGTATCACACCCTTCCAAGGTGACACTTTCAATAGTACCTTGTCCCCAACCTGGAACTCCAAAGGTTTCCTACGCTTGCTAGACTAGGTCTATGTATTCTCACCAACTTTTAGTTGACCCCCCATCTTTTCCAAACATAACAGTTTTAGGGAACAATGGTGCTTGAAGTCTATTGCTATCCTGAGAGGAGATTATTTGAAGTTGATTATTATCATTGCATGTAAAATTTCAGTTTGTGACAATTGGATGTATTTAGTTTAAATTATATGTAATTGAATTAAGGATTATTTAAACATATGTATTGCCATGAGCTACCGAACAATCATCACTACGTGGCACCTCGATGTTTCCGCCATCGGTTGGGGTGTTACAAGGAATCTCGGATTCACAAGGTTCATCCTTTAGAACAGGTTATTGGTGATCCTGGAAGCAGCATGATGACATGTGGACAATTACGACATGCATCATCGAGTGACAATATTGGAGCCCTTGCCCTATACCCTTAAATTCAAAAATCAGGTGAACAAAATGATTGGTCGTTTGCTTGTTATGTTCCAAAGGTTGAACCAAGAGCTTACAAGGAAGCACTAAATGACGAATCATGGGGCGACATGATGCAGCAAGAACTTCAGCAGTCTCAGAAGTTAGGAGTCTGGAAGTTGACTGATCTACCACCATACCACCAGACAGGAAGAAGATTGGAACCAAGTGGGTTTTTAAGTGCAAGAAAGATGATAGAGTAGTGATTATATGGAACAAAGCTCGATTGGTCATGCAAGGTTTTCGTCAGATGGAAGGAATTGACTATAACGAAGTCTATGCATCAGTCACATGTATAGAAGCTCGATTGGTGGGCAACTACCAAGTTTTGAGGATCATATCCACCGGGATAAGGTCTACAAACTAAACAAAGCATTGTATGGTTTGCACCAAGCCCCTTGATATTGGTACGAAGAGCTCAGCACATACTTACTTTCAAAAGGTTTCAAAATAGGACAAGTTGATTGTTCTCTGTTCACGAAAAGAACAGAGGGTGATTTGCTTCTAGTACAAATATATGTTGATGATGTTATATTTGGTTCTACTAATGAAACTTTGTGAAGGGAATTTGAAAATGTCATGCAGGAGAAATTTGAGATGAGCTATGTGGGATAAATGCAGTTCTTTCTTGGATTGCAAGTGGATCAATTACCGTCGGGAATCTTTATTCGCCAGAAAAAATATGTTTTCCGAAGTCTTGAGCCAATTCCAGATGGAGGATTCATCGGGATTGTAGTTAATGCTAAGGGGGAGCTTATTGATCCCTACACGTATCAAGCCATCGTTGGATCATTGACTTATTTGACCGCTTCCCACCCAGATATAATGTTCGCAACGTGTCTTTGTGCCTGATTCCAATCGAAGCCGAACGGAGTCACCTCACTAAAGTCAAACAAATCCTATGTTTTCTAAAGGTTTGTCTATCACGCGGGTTATAGTATCCCAATGATGAAAATTTTGACCACATTGCTTTTAGTGATGCAGATTTTGAAGGCTGTGATATTGATGCAAAATCCACAACGGTTGGATGTCAATTTCTGGGGAGCAGGCTAATTAACTGGGAATGCAAGAAGCAGACTTCAGTTGCACTATCAACATGTGAATCTGAATATGTGGCGGCTTCTAGTTGCTATTCTTAAGTGCTTTAGATTCAACAACAAATGCGCGACTACGGTTTGCAATTTCTTAAAACCCACATTCATTGTGATAATGAAGCATCCATTGCACTCACAAAAGACACCGTTCATCATTCTAAGGCTAAGCATATCTGAATACGGTATCACTTTATTCGTGATTGCTATGCTCAAGGTTTGATTGATATTGTTAAAATCCACACTGACTATCAACGAGCCGATCTTTTTACCAAAGCTTTTGACAAATCAAGATTTGAATTTTTTCTAAAGGCTAACGCTATAAAGGAAAAGCAAGATTAGACTCCTCATCGGTTTATCAAATTTTCTTTTGTTTTTATGTTTTCAAAAATTAAAAATCCAAAAATATGTTTTTAGATTTAAGGGAGCTTTTCTTTCAGAAAAACTAAAAATATCAAAAAATTTGAAAAAGCCATAAAAATCAGAAAACCCCAAAATGATTTTTCCTGGAGAAAAAGAGGAAATTATAGTACATTAGTGATAATCTTTCACATGCTAAAGAAATGTAAAGTCAAATGTTTGACATTTCTTGACTTTATGTGATGTGTTGGTAGGCTTCGTAGGCTTATTAATACGTGCTTTAGTGATACAAACATAACAAACTACTTGCTATGTGGCTGAACACCTCATGGGCATATCTTAGTACCGTAATTTTGTTTGATAGGGTTTGCCAAAAATCAGAGGTTTCGGTTCGTTATGTTGATTATTATCTGGGGATGGCGTGACTGGTCTTCTGTCGTATTGATTTACGGACCTAGATTTAGTCAAGGCATCTAATCAAAAGATCTTTAATGCCAAAACCCAAAGATACCGAATGAGAAACTTAAAATGTATGACGATGATCAAAGATCATCTACTGCATCGTATCATATATATATATTATAATACAAATCATGATTGATATAAGCCTTACCCTGGTAGAGTGCACATGTTACTCTGTATTGTAACTGAAAACTGTAAGCATATTTTCCCCCGAAAAAATGTAAAAACTTTAAAAAGGAGTCGTGAATACTCACTTGGTGTCTGAATGCTAGACTGAACTGGATCTGGCATTGTGTGTCTGTCCTGGGGATGCCCTAAGTTCATATAAAGGCACCTTAGTCTATGTTTCCTTCTAACTACCATGCAACTATTCACCCGAATGTAACACTCATGGACTAGGGGTTCTGTACCACTATCCACCTGTTTCACACTCTGTATGTGTCAGGAATTGTTCATTTTGTCATTTAAGTGACAATGTTTTGTCTATTTTTGGTAAAACATGTATCTTGACTTACTAAATGTTACCAAGTGTTACTTATGTCTCAGTTAAGTAAGTTTAGGGTGGTACATGGACACATCTTGCGACAGTTTTCCATAAAAATAACACATTTAGGTGTTTTGCCTTGGTATATACTTGCATATCATATGTTTTCAAGAAAACTCTTGTGTTAAGCTTGTTAACACATGTGTTTATAGTTCTTAACACATGTTTATAAATCTAACCATGATGTATGTTGTAAAATAAGGTGAGATAGGCTACTCTTGGGCCGTGTCTTGGCCTCACACACGTACGCATACATCCCTATATATGTGTGTGTGTGCTCGTGGATGTCCATATACATGTGTTCCAAGGTGTATTTACCAATGTACATATGTGTGTATACATAACTAAAACATTGGACTCTTATCACAAAAGTTGAGTGTTTTAGGTAGTTTATATCAGATACTTTGTGCTCATATGGTTATGTTCGAGTGTGTGGGTTCGGGTGTACACTACATGTAGCCGAAATAACATATGGAAAAGAAAAGGATTCGGTTTTGATACCTTGAGTGTATAGCCGAGAATATAAAGAATAATAAGCTAACTCCTCACAATAAAGCTCCTAGGTGCTAGATAAAGACTTGTGACTCCTAAATGGTGATGTTAGTTGATTGAAACAAGTCTCTTGTGCAATTGATCTTTGGTCGAGGGGTACCAAGAGGAGAGGATGTGGTTTCCACGTGTTAGTAAAACTTTGAGAGGTTGTGGTGTGATTCTAAGGTGTTCCTTAACTCTATATATAGCCGATAGGTGGGAGGAAGGCCATGGTTTCACTGTTCACAATTGAGGATGGTCAATACCTTGCTTTCTTGGTGTGCATCCCACTAGAAGCCTTGTAAGAGTAAAGTATTGACTTGAGGTTTTGTTTGGGTATGTAGGGGTGGTGTAGTGGCTGATTATTATGGGGAAGGGGCAAAATGTTTTGGCAAGGTATGTGGGAAAGATCAAGTGTTTTATGTTTTACCACATTAATATAAAGAGTTGACTAGTGTTTGTGTGCACACCTTCTTGGAACCCTTGGAAGCCGAAAATAATAGGACAAAGAAAGGTTTTTGGTAATGTCACACCCTCAATTTCCACCGCAAGGCGTGTGACATACCAGGATCTCATAGCCATAAGTCACATGAACGACTCTAAATACCCAAAACATTCAGTTCGTTATTGAAAACAAGTTTTATAGATAACCATTTATTCACATAGTTGCGGAAGCGAATTTAAAGATAATAAAACATTCGAAAGTAGTTAAACATCCCAATGACGCTATATGATGCATGCCCTACACGTGCTCCGAAAACTAGTGACCTGCAAAAGCATGTATTTCGTGGGTCAACATAAAGTTGGTGAGTTCACAAAATTAAGTAGATATGTAGGTCCTCCAGACCAAGTTTTGATGAGTAAATGCTAATTCACATGCCAGGGGTAGCAAACCCACTCATGGCAACTAAAACTGGTAATATCGAACTGCTAAACAACGAGATCCCACAATAGTTAGCAAAGTGCCTTGCATCATTGTCTATCAACAATGATAATATGTTAAGTTATAGTTCACACCCATGCTCTTCAGCACAATGTGGGTTTGTGAGACCTAATAGCGCTATCAACTAGTAACCCGCTTGCCCATCCGGCAATACATTCGGTATCTAGAAGGACTTCAATGATAAAGTTGGTTTAGTTCATCAAGGACATAAAAGCATGAATTAGTGAAGGTAGATTCACCTAGTGAATCGTAGCACCCCAAACCCGGGATGTGTGTAAGTAGTCCCAAACCGGACTATGAAAAAGTTTAGAATGTTGTCTCCTTCCGAGACGCATGCTTTTGAGAAAAGAGTAGTGAAACTCAACTGATGTTTGTGCGAGAGGTCTAGCAAAGCAGAAAAAGTAAATATTGTTATGACAAAGGTTCCCTATATTTATTAAGAACAAGTAAAGTGGCGTGCTCTTGGTTATCATACAAGTTAGACACCCATTTTTGTGAACCGTGTCATTCGGTGTGGATCGGGTTATATATACGTGAGGTTTAATCCAAAGTTGTTTCATGAATTCATATGTAATGTGTGATCATTTGTTTACCACTAGATAGCATGATTGATCATATAAGCGAAACAAAGTGCGCATAATAGAAGCCCGATTACAAAGTACATTTTAACCGAATTACTAACACTAGTTGAGGGCCGATCACAATGATCAAGAGGCTTAGGCTTGGTTCACAATGACGGCCGCATATAAGTAAGAAAAATGAGCGATTAGAACTTACCTTAATACTAGCTAGTAGGGAGGGGAAAACTCATAGACTTGAAGCTTCCTAGTGCCTCAATCATCCAATAAAGGGGTGGTTTTCAGCCGATAGTTATTGAGAGGGAGTTAGGAAATGATTTTTGAGAGGTATGGTGCAAGAATGAAGTGTTAATGAGCCTTTTTTATATAGTGATTTTGATGGCAAGTCCCAACCTCCTTTCCTAGCTACATTGTTCAGGTTTCTATACTCTTTTGATGATTATACATTGGCAAAGAGTTTAGTGGCTCTCTATGGGGTGGCCGTGAGTTGGCAAACTCACCACATCCTCCATTTTTGGCTAATGCTAATCATAGTTAAGTCCTAGAGGTCTATTAGAGATACATTAAGGTGTAAGGTTGAGCTTTTGTCTTCTTGTGTCCATGCATGCTTCATAATGCCAACTTGCAAGACCTTTGATGGTGATGGGGGTGGGTATTCAGCCTAGGTACTTGGTTGCAAGGAGGATCTTTATGTTTAGGGAAAGTATTAAGGCTATGTTTGATTCTAGGTAGAGCCTACTATGGTGAAAGTATGATTAGTTGTCATCTTGTCTTGTTCTTCTCTTTGCTTTCCAGCCGTATGAATACATACATACTCACATGTCATTTTCTACTAGAAAAGGAAGTGCATGCAATGTTGTAAGCTTGTTCAAGCATGAGCCTTTCCATTTGGATGAAATTCATGACTTCATTATGCTTCTAGATAGATTACATCACTTAGGGAGATTAGTTGGTAGTGGAAATGTCTTGGTTGTTTCTTCCTAGGTTCGGCCATGTACACTTTAGCATGGATAGTGACCCTTCAATGGTCCAAGGATTGTCTCCATGTGTCCATGTGTTGTCTTAGGGTCCGTAAATCATGAGTAGAATGTATAGGTTTGTTTGTTTCTAAGTAGGGTAGTGTAGTTATCCAAGGAAGTTGAAGTGAGATTAGTGTTTTACCAAATGGGTGAAACATTTGGATTTCTTGTAGCCTTATTAGGCTTTGGCCGATTGGTTTTTCAAAAGAGGAAAGGTGGCTTCACAAGTGATTCTAATCTCATGCTTGTTTGTTTCTCATTTAGGTGTAAGCTAGGAGAACTAGAGGCTTAGTTTGCGGCTACTAGAAACAAAAGGGAGCTTCCAAGAATTGTAGGTATTCATAGGTATCCAATTTGTAGGTATGTATGGATGTGTGTGCGTGCGTTTGTATATGTATATATACATGTGTATATTGTCAAGTGTTTACTTAATATAAGTTCATGTGATCGAGTTGATGTTCGTGTAAGATTATTCTTTAATTGTTTTAAACATAGGAACATCTAAGTAGGCGATCATGTGTCGTGTATTAACTCGGAATTGATGACGACATTAACATGTATTTATTAAGTATCTTATGTTCATTAAATGATAATCCATAGGTACATATACATCTCGTGTGTGCACATGTGACTTATCTAGCTAACTCTAGTTAAGTAGGATGAAGGAATCTAAGTGCAAGCAACTAGAGTTTGATTAAATTAAGAACCAGATTTGTTCCCATTTCCAAACTAGAATCTCTAGTTGGTGAAGCATTCCTAACGGCTTCTGGTACTCTGCTTTGACCTTTGAACACGTTAGGCAACGTTTGACATAGGTCGCAATACTACCTTTGATGTTAGGACACCAATAGTACGGCTTGAGGTCCTTATACATCTTATCTGTGCCGGGGTGTATCGAGTACTTGGATTTGTGGGCTTCATCAAGAACCAAATTACGTAAACCTCCAAACAAAGGCACCTATGTTCTGTTCAAGAAATACTTTATGCCGTCAGGCCTCGTCTGCAGCTGACTTACCTGACTGTATAGAGCTTCATGTCCGGTATTACTATCCTTAAGAGCTTCTTGTTGGGCTTGACGAATACGAGCAATGAGATCGTTTTGAATGGTCATGCCTAACGCACGAACGCGTAGCGTTTTGGCAAGTTCCTTTCGGCTTAATGCGTCTGCCACAACATTTGCCTTCCCTGGATGGTACTTAATCTCACAGTCATAGTCACTGAGTAGCTTAATCCATCGTCTCTAACGCATGTTCAAATCCTTCTGGTCGAAGATATGTTGTAGTCTCTTATGGGGGGTAAAGATAGTACACTTAGTCCCATAGTGGTAGTGTCTCCATATCTTGAGTGCGAACACTACTGCACCTAACTCCAGATCGTGGGTTGTGTGGTTTCGTTCATGCACCATGAGTTGTCGAGAGGCATAGGCGATAACCTTGTTCCTCTGCATCAATACACAACCGAGACCTTGGTGAGATGCATCGCAATAGACCACGAAATCTTCCCTTCCCTCCGACAGTGAGAGAATAGGTGCGCTGTATAACTTGAGCTTCACGAGTTGAAAAGCGGATTCTTGTGGATTTCCCCATTAGAATTTCTTGTCTTTCTTAGTCAAGACTGTCAGGGACTGGGCTATCTTTGAAAAAATCTCGATAAATCGCCGATAGTAGCAAGCTAACCCTAGAAATTGACGAACTTCTGTTGGGGTACTTGGTCTAGGCCAGTCTTTGATCGACTCTACTTTAGCTGGATCGACATGTATACCCTTCTCGTTCACTATGTGACCAAGGAAATGAACTTCACATATCCAAAACTCGCATTTGGACAACTTGGCATACAACCTTTCCTGCTTGAGTAGATTTAGAATCATACTCAGATGTTTCTCATGCTCTTCTCGAGTCCGTGAGTAAATCAGAATGTCGTCAATGAATACTATTACGAACTTGTCGAGGTAAGGTTTACACACCCTATGCATCAGGTCCATGAACACTGCTGGTGCGTTTGTTAAACCAAATGGCATAACCAGAAACTCGAAATGGCCATACCACGTCCTAAAAGTAGTCTTAGGTATCCTCTTCGTGAACATGTAACTGGTGATAGCCTGACCTCAAATCAATCTTCGAGTAGAAACTGGATCCTTGCAACTGATCGAACAAATCATCAATACATAGAAGAGGGTAGCGGTTTTTCACCATAAGCTTGTTCAACTCTCTATATTCGATGCACATGCGAAACAATCTGTCCTTATTCTTGACGAACAGAACTGTAGCTCCACAAGGTGACAAGCTTGGTCGGATGAATCCTTTGTCAAGCAACTCCTGCAACAGGCCAGACAACTCTTGCATCTCAGATGGAGCGAAAAGGTAAGGTGATCAGGCTACGGGTGCAGCTCTGGGAATGAGATCAACACGAAACTCGACTTTTCTCGCAGTTGGCAAACCTGGCAAATCTTCGAGAAAGACCTCTGGAAAATCTCTCACGACAGGGATGTCTTCGATCCGGTTCATCTCTGGCTTCTTCTCTTGCACAAGTTCAAAGAAAGAAAAATGACCTTTTCGTAAGCACTCCAGTACCTTCATGCAAGGCACCAATCGCAACGGGTTTCTCCTGCGCTCCCCCTATATGGATAGAACCTTTGGGCAATGGAAATTGAACCTTCCTTAAAAAGATGACTTCTGCGCGGTTCTTCGACAACCAGTCCATACCAACCACGATGTCAAAACTACCCAATTCGATCGGAAGAAGATCGATACTATACTCATGTTATCCTAACCTTAACGCACAATTCTTAACTACTTCTTCGGACCTAATTGTCTTACCATTGGCCAATTATATGGAGAAGTTTTCATGCAACTTATGTGACTCTAATCCGAGGGCTCGTTTAAAGTCAGTTGACACAAAGCTTAGATCGGCACCGGTATCAAATAGTACAGAAGCAGTACGACTGTTTATGAGGAACGTACCCGTGAAAACGTTAGGATCCTAGCGTGCTTCATCGAATCCCAAGAGGAAAGCCCTGCCACGAGCCGGACCTCTTAGCTTGGGGCAGTCCTTCTTGAAATTATCGGTAGCACCACATTCGAAACATCCTGGTTACCTTCAGAACTCACAACTGCTTTGGATTTACACTGCACTATGGGATGTCCCATCCACTTGCACTTTCGCACAGTGGGTAGGGCCCGTTGTATGGCTTGCGAGTGTCAGTAGCGGTGGCAACAAAAGCTTTGACGGTTTCGGGCTTCTTGCAAGAATCACCCTCTGCACCTTTCCCTTTCTTGAAATGGGACAACTTATGCTCGTTTCCAGAGCCTTCACCCTTGTCGGATTCCTTTTGGGTCAGGGATCCCATGCGTACCGCATCGTCGTTAAGAGTGTGAGCAAGGGTGACAGCATGTTGGATCAAAGCTGGAGCAGCGGTTTTAACCATGCTACGAATCTTAGGAGAAAGTCCCCAGATGTATCGTTCTACCCTCTTGTACTCAGGGGTAACTATGTGTGGACCTAGACGAGAAAGCTCATGGATTCGAGTGGTATAAGCCATGATGTCCACACCATTCATGGACAGATTCCAGAACTCGGTCTCCAACTTCTGCAGCTCACTACGCGGGCAATACTTGTCCATCAGCATTGACTTCAACTCGACCCAAGAGAGATTGTAGGTAGCTTCGCATCCCAAGGTCTGCCTGCACTTATAGGTTCCACCATGTCAGCGCCTCATCCCAGAAGGTACAGGTGATGTACTTGATCTTCTGGTTTTCCGCGCAACCACTGATATCGAGCACAGACTCTGTTTTCTCAATCTATCGGACAATACCAATCACTCCTTCTGACCCACGAAAGTTCCAGGGCTTGCATGCCATGAAAGTCTTGTAGGAACACCCACGCATGGGATTCTCTACTTCTACGGCGTCAGAAAGATTGAATCATGAACAAAAGGATCGGCATAAGATACGAGCAAGAGTAGGAAGGAATAGGCAAAAGCTTTACCAGCCCCAGGTTCATGGGTTCTGTGTCGGCTTGCAGCACCCAAACCGCCACTTGAATCAGCACGGTTCGCTTCATGTTGCACAATAGCCTTTGCAATTACCCTGGCTAGGTCTGCTGAGGTGGTCGGAAAAGCTTCTTCCTCAGAAGTCGAACGAGTAGTTCATTTGGGAGACATATTCTTTTAATGCACATGATTAAAAGAATGAGACACATATCATTGTATAATATTGTCATCCTATGCACTAAGCAACAACTATGCAATCATCACAAAAGACACACCAACTAGCAAATGCGTGGAACAATAATAACGATATATGAAGTCATAATACCACTTTTCTGATTAATAGGTAAACCTACTAAATAAGTATTCATGTTTTACAATAATGTTAATACTGGCGAACCGCCTTAAAAGTTTTAGTCAATAAGTCAACACATAACAAAAAGAAATCCTACAGGGATGGGGGTGGGAAAGCAGCTTATAGAAATGCGACGACAGCGACCATCCTCGACTCGATGTCATCTAGTCTAGCCTCTAACTCAGCAACACGCTACTCTTCCGCGACGCATCCCTGCTCAGCCTCATGGACACGTGTACCCAACTCAGACAGTCAGTAGAGAATGGGATCTCTGGTACTACCAGTTAAATACAGGTCGTCCTCAATCTCCTTAGAATCCAAAGCGATAGCCACACTAATGTATCAACAACAAGCAAATTCAATGAGGTAGAAATTGAAGATATATCTCATGAAGAGTACCCGGAGTATTATAATATGAAAGACAAAACCAGCATTCCGCTCATTAATGATCATCATCATCATCATCATCATACTCAGTTAATCCCACCTATAGCAATGCTAAGGTAAGGTCTGAGGAGGGTAAGATGTAGACAACCTTACCTCTATCCCTAAGAATAGAAAGGCTGCTTCTAGTGAGACCCCCGGCTCGATGTGGTTTGGCATCAAGCCTTGGACATAAGGCACATAACACTTAGCAATCGGGAAAAACCTGGTCGGTGCATGTACCCCTTTGTCTTTTGGCTATCCACGCTACCACATGATGCATGATTAACCTTCCGTCGTTTTTAACGTTATTTTCACGAAATTAGTAAAATAACGTTAAAACTAGTGCAACTTTACTTTTGCCCCTCAAGGGCCACACATATATACATTATATGCGCACACCGTAAGTGGGTCGTATTCCACTCATTAATGATGAAATCGTAAAGGACGCTGAAAAGATTGCTGAGGTAAAAGGAAAGAAGATAATTGATGAAGTTTTTGATGATGAAATAGGGAAGGCCAAAGTGTATAAACAATTTGATGCTTTGAAGGTGTTACTGAAGAAATTGAGAGAGGAAGAGGATAAACGTCCAGTGCCAGGGATTCAAGGTGAATTTTATAAGTTTCATAACAGAATGTTTAAAGGGAAAGTGTTGACATGGAAATGGTTTCCAGAGCTCAGGTGTATTGGAATTAAATGGAGAAGGGGTAATCTATTTTGGTCACTTTCACGATATCAAGACCCTTCCTTATTGGGCTATGAGGGATGTATGTGGACATCAATTAGGTGGTGTTGATAGTTCGAATGGACTTCACTATATTGCTAAGAAGATGATGAGAGAGATCCATAAAAGGTGGGAAACGTTTAACCTCAATATCCTTAGCGAAATGTTCATAAAGATATTGATCCAAAGACGCATATATATCAACATTCCCATTAAATAGAACGCATGTATATCGCCTTATTGGCTCCATTTAGATATGTGAAATGATTTTCGGTGATTTTGAAATGCCGCGACCCTCTTAAGAGGTTAAAAAGGGTTTAAGCCTCAAATAAAAGTAAAATCCAAGGGGACGTTGCAAATGGATTTACGTGAAAAACATGTAAATTACAAATCAGAGAATGACCACGTCAATCCAAATCATGTGTCAAACCCCTTCGAGTGATTTTCACCATCCCTCAGATAAGAAGTCGGTCAATCAAACACCCGATTCCACCACAAAAGACATTCTTTACTATGTAATCATTTTCGACGCTTTATTTTCATTTTATTTCTAAGCCACGTATATATAAACATTCCCATTAAATAGAACGCATGTATATCGCCTTAATGGCTTCTTTTAGATGTGTGAAATGATTTTCGGTGATTTTGAAATGCCGCGACCCTCTTTAAGAGGTTAAAAAAGGTTTAAGCCTCAAATAAAAGTAAAATCCAAGGGAACGTTGCAAATGGATTTACGTGAAAAACATGTAAATTAAAAAACAGAGAATGACCACGTCAATCCAAATCATGTGTAAATCCCTTCGAGTGATTTTAACCATCCCTCAGAAGAAGTCCGTCAATCAAACACCCGATTCCACAATAAAAGACTTTTTTCAATTGTAATCATTTTCGAGGCGTTATTTCATTTTTTTTTCTAAGCCACATATATATATCAACATTCTCGTTAAATAGAACGCATGTATATCGCCTTAATGAATTCATTTAGATATGTGAAATAAAATTCGATGATTTTGAAATGCCGCGGCCCTCTTTAAGAGGTTAAAAAAGGTTTAAGCCTCAAATAAAAGTAAAATCCAAGGGGACGTTGCAAATGGAGTTAGATGAAAAACATGTACATTACAAAACAGAGAATGACCACGTCAATCCAAATCATGTGTCAAACCCCATCGAGTGATTTTCACCATCCCTCGGATAAGAACTCGGTAAATCAAACACCCGATTCCACCACAAAAGACATTCTTCACTATGTAATCATTTTCAAGGCTTTATTTCATTTTATTTCTAAGCATTGTATATATCAACATTCCCATTAAATAGAACGCATGTATATCCTCTTAATGGCTTCATTTAGATGTGTGAATAGATTTTTGGTGATTTTGAAATGCCGCGACCCTTTTTAAGAGGTTAAAAAAGGTTTAAGCCTCAAATAAAAGTAAAATCCAAGGGGACGTTGCAAATGGATTTACGTAAAAAAACATGTAAATTACAAAACAGAGAATGACCACGTCAATCCAAATCATGTGTCAAACCCCATCGAGTGATTTTCACCATCCCTCGGATAAGAACTCGGTGAATCAAACACCTGATTCCATCACAAAAGACTTTTTTTTCAATTGTAAACATTTTCGAGGCTTTATTTTCATTTTATTTCTAAGCATCGTATATCAACATTCCCATTAAATAGAACGCATGTATATCCCGTTAATGGCTTCATTTAGATGTGTGAATAGATTTTCGGTGATTTTGATATGCCGCCACCCACGTTAAGAGGTTAAAAAGTTCAAAGCCTCAATTAAAAAGAAAATCCAAGGGTATGTTGAAAGTGGATTTACGTGAAAAACAAGTAAATTAAAAAACAGAGAATGACCACGTCAATCCAAATCATGTGTAAATCCCCTTCGAGTGATTTTAACCATCCCTCATATAAGAAGTCGGTCAATCAAACACCCGAGTCCACCATAAAAGACATTCTTTAAATTGTAATCATTTTCGAGGCTTTATTTTCATTTTATTTCCAAGCCACGTATATATCAACATTCCCGTTAAATAGAACTCATGTATATCGCCTTAATGGCTTCATTTAGATGTGTGAAATGATTTTCGATGATTTTGAAATGCTGCGACCCTTTTTAAGTGGTTAAAAGGGGTTTAAGCCTCAAATAAAAGTAAAATCCAAGGGGACGTTGCAAATGGATTTACGTGAAAAACATGTAAATTACAAATCAGAGAATGACCACGTCAATCCAAATCATGTGTCAAACCCCTTCGAGTGATTTTCACCATCCCTCAGATAAGAAGTCGGTCAATCAAACACCTGATTCCATCACAAAAGACTTTTTTTCAATTGTTAACATTTTCGAGGATTTATTTTTATTTTATTTCTAAGCATTGCATATATCAACATTCCCATTAAATACAACGCATGTATATCCCCTTAATGGCTTCATTTAGATGTGTGAATAGATTTTCGGTGAAAATTAAGTAAATTAAAAACAGAGAATGACCACGTCAATCCAAATTATGTGTAAATCCCCTTCGAGTGATTTTCACCATCCCTCAAATAAGAAGTCGGTCAATCAAATAACCGATTCCACCATGAAAGACATTCTTTAAATTGTAATCATTTTCGAGGCTTTATTTTCATTTTATTTCTAAGCCATGTATATATCAACATTCCCATTAAATAGAACGCATGTATATCGCCTTAATGGCTTCATTTAGATGTGTGAAATGATTTTTGGTGATTTTGAAATGCCGCGACCCTTTTTAAGAGGTTAAAAAAGGTTTAAGCCTTAAATAAAAGTAAAATCCAAGGGAACGTTGCAAATGGATTTACTAGAAAAACATGTAAATTACAAATCAGAGAATGACCACGTCAATCAAAATCATGTGTCAAACCTCTTCGAGTGATTTTCACCATCCCTCAAATAAGAAGGCGGTCAATCAAACACCCGATTCCACCACAAAAGACATTCTTTAATATATAATGATTTTCGAGGCTTTAATTTCATTTTACTTCTAAGCCACGTATATATCAACATTCCCATTAAATAGAACGCATGTATATCGCCATAATGGCTTCTTTTAGATGTGTGAAATGATTTTCGGTGATTTTGAAATGTCGCGACCGTCTTTAAGAGGTTAGAAAAGGTTTAAGTCTCAAATAAAAGTAATATCCAAGGGACGTTGCAAATGGATTTACGTGAAAAACATGTAAATTAAAAAACAAAGAATGACCACGTCAATCCAAATCATGTGTCAAACCCCTTCGAGTGATTTTCAACATCCCTCAATTAAGAACTCGGTCAATCAAACACCTGATTCCATCACAAAATACTTTTTTTCAATTGTAATCATTTTCGAGGCTTTATTTTCATTTTTGTTTCTAAGCCACGTATATATCAACATTCCCATTAAATAGAACGCACGTATATCGCCTTAATGCTTCTTTTAGATGTGTGAAATAATTTTCGGTGATTTTGAAATGCCGTGACCCTCTTTACTAGGTTAAAAAAGGTTTAAGCCTCAAATAAAAGTAAAATCCAAGGGGACGTTGCAAATGGATTTACGTGAAAAACATGTAAATTACAAAACAGAATGACCACGTCAATCCAAAACATGTCAAACCCCATCGAGTGATTTTCACCATCCCTCGGATAAGAACTCGGTCAATCAAACACCCGATTCCATCGCAAAAGACTTTTTTTCAATTATAATCATTTTCGAGGCTTTATTTTCATTTTTATTTTTAAGCCACGTATATATCAACATTCTCATTAAATAGAAAGCATGTATATCGCCTTAATGGCTTCATTTATATATGTGAAATGATTTTCGGTGATTTTGAAATGCCGCGACCCTTTTAAGAGGTTAAATAAGGTTTAAGCCTCAAATAAAAGTAAGATCCAAGGGACGTTGCAAATGGATTTAAGTGAATAACATGTAAATTACAAAACAGAGAATGACCACGTCAATCCAAATCATGTGTCAAACCCCATCGAGTGATTTTCACCAACCCTTAGATAAGAACTCGGTCAATCAAACACCTGATTCCACGTTAAGAGGTTAAAAAGGTCTAAGCCTCAAATAAAAGGAAAATCCAAGGGTACGTTGAAAGTGGATTTAAGTGAGTAACAAGTAAATTTAAAAACAGAGAATGACCATGTCAATCCAAATCATGTGTAAATCCCCTTCGAGTGATTTTAACCATCCCTCAGATAAGAAGTCGGTTAATCAAACACCCAATTCCACCATAAAAGACATTCTTTAAATTGTAATCATTTTCGAGACTTTATTTTCATTTTATTTCTAAGCCACGTATATATCAACATTCCCATTAAATAGAACGCATGTATATCTCCTTAATGGTTTCATTTAGATGTGTGAAATGATTTTCGGTGATTTTGAAATGTCGTGGCCCTTTTTAAGAGGTTAAAAAAGGTTTAAGCCTCAAATAAAAGTAAAATCCAAGGGGACGTTGCATTAATGGATTTACGTGAAAAACAAGTAAATTACAAATCAGAGAATGACCACGTCAATCCAAATCATGTTTCAAACCCCTTCAAGTGATTTTCACCATCCCTCAGATAACAAGTCGGTCAATCAAACACCTGATTCCACCACAAAAGACATTCTTTAATATGTAATCATTTTCGAGGCTTTATTTTCATTTTATTTCTATGCCACGTATATATCAACATTCTCATTAAATAGAACGCATGTATATCGCCTTAATGGCTTCTTTTAAATGTGTGAAATGATTTTCGGTGATTTTGAAGTGCCACGACCCTCTTTAAGAGGTTAAAAAAGGCTAAAGCATCAAATAAAAGTAAAATCCAATGGGACGTTGCAAATGGATTTACGTGAAAAACATGTAAATTAAAAAACAGAGAATGACCACGTCAATCCAAATCATGTGTAACACCCCAACCGATGGCGGAAACATCGGGATGTCACGTATTGATGATTGTTCAGTAGCTCATGGTAAATAATAAATTTCATTAAATGATTTAAATAAATTACATACAATTGTTCTACAAAAATTCGTACATCAAAATGAATAATACTATGTACACATCTTCAAGCATTAACTCAAATCTTCAAGCAAGTAGAACCTGAAACATGTTAAGTTTGAAAATATTTTGGGTCAACAAAAGTTGGTGAGAATACATAGGTTCTTTGAATATAATTGATAATAATAGTTTGTACAACATTCACAGTTGTATAATGATAGAGTATGAGTCCGACATGTAACAATGCGTCTTTGTACAATCAAACCTTGTGTCGACTGATGACTAACTCGCAAGTTAGTTAAATGTTGTTACTGTTATCGATCATCCCTGAATTTATGCGGGGGGATGGGTTTGTCAGACCTATAGCGCTATAATCTAAACAGGCGGCTTGATCATTGTTAATGATTGTACTGTGTCTTTTTGTTACAGTCAAATGATAGAATGATGATGTGATTGAATCACAAGTAAATATGAGTAAATGATAGTAGAAAATGTTTAAACATGTTTCACCCCAAAAATAGTGAAAATAGAGAAAAGGGGCTATGTAAACTCACATTGGCTAAGGTGAATTATCCTCTAAGTGTTGTGAATGTATGCGAAGCGAATCCCAAAGACTCAACAACGTAGCTAGTCCAAATTGAAGACAACGAAAAAGAAAGAGTATCAAGCTTCCAATTCGCCAATTACAAGAGCTTATAATCAAAGCTTCAATTGTAGAAGTAATAGACTATAGAAGAAAGGTATGAGGGAAAGTTTAATCGGATTGAAACAATCGATTTAGAGGTGCAAAGTATAATGGGTCATAGGTGGGTTTTTATACTAGTTTTGGAGTCAATTAGCCATTAAAATTGGTCAACACCATAAAGTAAGGTTTTATGATGAATTGACTATTTGACTAAGACTTTGACTGTTTGACTAAGACTTTGACTAATCAATTTAAGGAATGTGTTAAGTTTATTTTCTTCTGAAATACTACACAAGATGATAGTTGGCTCAGTTGGTTGTCACTGTGTGTTGGTTGGCTGTGGACGCGGTTCGAGTCCCGGTCCACACAAATCTTTTTTTGGCAATTATTTCCCTAAAACTATATTATTCTAAATTCATAATATGATTATATAAGCCCGAAAGTGACTCGAAATATTTTTAAAACGTACAAAAGTGTCGAGATACAAATAATTCTTAGTTTAAGGTATTTAAAACATATATTGTTTAAAACAATACATTCTTTTTATCAAAAAAAAATTAGGGGAAATTCGCGATGTTACAGTCTCCCCTACTTTTGGAAACTTCATCCCGAAGTTATTAAAAACACAGGTTTGAGGTTGATTAGGTAGAAATTAAGGCAGCTGTGGTTTGGGTTAAGGCACGACATGTCACACCCTCAAAATCCACTTGCGGATTTTTACCGCGAGGCGTATGACAAACCAGGATCCAAACCAACGATCACAATAAACAAGTCTAAATGAACATATGCAATTTAAGAAAACATAGTTTAAAATCCCCAATTACAGCGGAAGCTTATTCAAAACATAATCCAAAGTAAACCAAGTGTTCAACGTTTGAAAACCATGCATCCTAACTAGACGCCGTGCAGACGCGTGCGCCCTAGTTCCATTGTGCTACCTTAGCGACCTGAGAAAACATGTAAAAGTTTACGTCAGCACAAAAATGCTGGTGAGTTTACAGGTTTTGTAATCACAGTACCAAGTTCAACCTGTCCATACTATAACAAATCGAAAACCAAAGTACGCTAGCTAGGCGTATGTTTTGTTACTATCACGATTGGAAAACCATTACTAACTCGCAAACCAGATGTCGTGCCCGATGTAGTAAACCTGTTGTTTTCGTTTGAGACAATATGCACCCGCCGACCCTCCAAGTCGACGAGCGGGGTTGGTCACTCCCAATAGCGCTATTCACATTTCCCCGTTGTGCTAACCCGCACATTCATGGTTCCCCCCGGGACTTCCAAAGATCGTATAGTAAACCATAGAAACCCATAGTATGACAGTAGTTACCAAACATAAGTTTTAACACATGTTTTCTCCCCCGAAAAGTAAAACCAGTTAAAAGAGGGGCCGTAAACTCACCTTAGGTTGCGTTACTTCGTAATACGAATAAACCCAGCAGCTATGCTAGTCCCGTAAAGTGGCGACCTAACATATGACAGTTACAAGTACTTAGACTAATAACCCGCAGGTTAGTTAGTCCCTAGATGTCCAGACCATAACCAAGTTCGTTTGAAAACACCGTGACTGTTAAATTAACCCAAAGTACAAGACTCGACATCCCATTGGTGACCCGAGACTCCCCGTGTTATGCTTACACTCTCAAACATACAATCATGCAATCACACTTAACATACGTTAACGTCCAACAAGTTACATCACGTAGTTCAAGTATCACGTAAATAAGTCCGAACATATGTTACCAAGTTATTAGATATGTTACGGGGTTCCTAACATGTTCCTAGGTGTCAAATCGGGTCTCGATATGTCAAAATATACTTACAGCAGCAGTACACGTGATTAGGAAAAGTCAACTAGCGATTATGAAAGTCAACAGGCATTTAGGAATGCTAATTGCCTATACTATAGGCAATTAAGTCATAAGACATGCATTTCAGGAGTCTATAGGCAATTAGGTCATAAGACATGTATTTACTAGCAATTAGGTCATAAGACATGCATTTACTAGCAATTAGGTCATAAGACATGCATCTACTAGCAATTAGCTCATAAGACATGCATCTGCTAGCAATTAGCTCATAAGACATGCATCTACTGGCAATTAGCTCATAAGACATGCATCTGCTAGCAATTAGCTCATAAGACATGCATCTACTAGCAATTAGCCCCTAATCGCATGAAACATAGGCGATTAGCCTCCTAATCGCCTATAGTATAGGCGATTAGGGTTGCTAATCGCCTGCAACATGGCTGTTCCGGTTTTTCGCGCGTTTAACACTCGAAATCAATCCCAGAACGTGTGTAAACATCAAATATCATCCAAACAACTATATCAAACATATTTCCATCAAAATCCTTCGTTTAACCTCGATCTATCAGCCCTGAATGCAATCATGTATCTTAAAGATAATACACATAACATGAAACATCACATTAGCATGCAAAACCGTAACCCTAATTAACAATAACTCAGATCTCATCATCATGCCATCATTATTAATCTGAAACTAACCTAATAACATGTTAATCATCCATCTTGAATCACAAAAACCCTAGCTTTTAATTGAAAACCCACATACATCATGCATGCTATTTAAAATCCAATTAACAATACTTATGAACGATTTTCAGAAAGTTTATTCGTTTTAAAACAGGTCTGGAACATTAGGGATTCAATGAAAACGTTAAATAAGGTTGCATGGATGAAAACCACACCTTAGATTTGTGATAGGATGATGAAATAGGCTTGAAACCTTGTGTTTTGATCCAAAATCGTGTTCCAGAGGTTGTGTGTGTGTTGGGGCGGTTTATGGGATGACTAGGGTTGATATTATGAAGTTTAGGAGGTCAAGCATTGTATTTATAGTCGTTTTTAGTCGTCCAGCACGTAACACGCGATTGTGCAGCAGCTATACGCGATTAGCATTGCTAATCGCATGACTGTACATGCATTTAGGGCTAATCGCCCCCTAGAGCATGCGATTAGCATGCTACTCGCCTCCCTTATAGGCGATTAGCCAACCCTAATCGCCTATAGGGGTTGGTTCCGTGTATTTTGCGCGTTAAACCCCGTTTTAACATATGTTAACACGTTTTCACATACCGACAAGTCACATAATGATTGTAAACACATAACACTTGCAAACAAACATATTCGCACTCGTTCACCAATTCCGGGACTCGAGACTTGTATGTTCCCTATGCTCTAACGATTCTACGAATCGTCACCACTTGTACACTTGGTTAAGGACTGACATCTAATGAACCTCTAGACTCACATCCGATGATCCTCTATACTGAACTAACAGTTCCCGAACCATAACACGACTTAACTAACCCAGTTAAGTACAATATACGCGTGACTCGCTAAGGTAGACTTTCATCTAGACAACGTTGTTAACCAGAATTTGCCGGGTGTCACATCATCCCCACGTTAAAAGAATTTTCGTCCCGAAAATTGCACAGTACCCAAAAGGAATATCAAAAGAAACAGACAAAAGATAGAAACCAAGAGAGAGATTTACCCGAGTTGTCACATCATCCCCACGTTAAAAAGGAATCTCGTCCCGAGATTCATTCAGCTGCAGTGGAGACATATCTCGATTCGAACGCTTCCTTAGGAAAGAGATGAGGATACTTAGACTTCATCTGATCCTCCCGTTCCCAAGTGTACTCTGGTCCCCGGTTCGAGTTCCAGCGAACCTTCACAATGCGAATCTTGCTATGACGTAGGCTACGAATCTTGTAATCCAGAATCTCAACAGGTTCCTCCACAATCCGAAGACGATCGTCAACCTTGATCTCTTCCAGTGGAACAATGAGAGACTCGTCAGCCAGACACTTCTTCAGGTTGGACACATGGAAGACGTTATGTACGTTACCGAGCTCCGTCGGTAAATCAAGACGATATGCCACCGGTCCAATCCGTTCCAGGATCGTAAATGGACCGACATACCGAGGGTTGAGTTTGCCACGCTTCCCAAAGCGTATGACGCCCTTCCACGGTGAAAATTTCAGAAGTACCTTGTCATCAACTTGGAATTCCAATGGCTTGCGACGCTGATCAGCATAACTCTTTTGCCGATCCCGTGCTGCTGCCAACCGGTTACGAATCTGTACGATCTTTTCCGAAGTTTCGTACACTAGTTCAGGCCCAGTGAGTTGACTCTCACCCACCTCAGCCCAACAAAGAGGAGAACGGCATTTCCGCCCGTACAGTGCCACGAACGGAGCTGCCTTGATACTCGTGTGATAACTGTTGTTGTATGAGAATTCTACTAACGGTAAATGAGCTTCCCAACCTTTTCCGAAATCAATCACACATGCCCGCAGCATGTCTTCTAAAGTTTGAATCGTACGTTCACTTTGACCGTCAGTCTGTGGGTGATAAGCTGTACTCATGTCTAGCTGGGTACCCAACGCTTTGTGTAAAGACTTCCAGAAGTGAGAAGTAAAATGGGAATCACGATCCGAAATAATAGAAACCGGCACCCCGTGCTTAGAAACAACTTCCTTTAGATAAAGACGAGCCAAACGATCCATGGTGTCAGTCTCTTTAATAGCGAGAAAATGTGCTGATTTTGTCAACCGATCAACAATCACCCATATCTTATCATTCCCGCTGGGTGACTTAGGTAGTTGCGTGACAAAATCCATTGTAATCCGTTCCCATTTCCACTCCGGAATCTCAGGTTGTTGCAAAAGACCCGACGGTTTCTGGTATTCCACCTTGACCTTAGCACAGGTCAAGCATTTGCTCACGTATGAGGCTATATCCGACCTCATGTTTGGCCACCAGTAAAGCACCTTCAGATCTTGGTACATCTTATCCGATCCAGGATGAATAGAATACCGGGACTTGTGAGCCTCATCCAAGACAAGCTCCCGAAGTCCCCCGAATAAAGGAACCCATATGCGTTCTGCGAAGTAGTGCAGGCCATCAGGCCTTCGCTCGAGGTGCTTGTCAGCACCGTGCATAGTCTCAGCTTTAAGGTTTTCCTCCTTCAAAGCTTCTAACTAGGCAGAACGGAGTTGGTCAGGTAGAGAGGAATGAATGGTGAGTTGCAACGCCCGAACGCGACGAGGTTTAATCGATTCCTTCCTGCTCAAGGCGTCTGCTACCACATTCGCCTTGCCAGGATGGTACTTAATGGCGCAATCATAGTCATTCAGAAGTTCAATCCAACGACGCTGTCGTATGTTCAAATGTTGTTGGTCGAAAATATGTTGAAGACTCTTGTGATCGGTGTAGATGGTGCATTTGGTACCGTACAAGTAATGTCTCCAAATTTTTAACGCGAAAACCACTGCACCCAACTCCAAGTCATGGGTGGTGTAGTTCTTCTCGTGCACCTTGAGTTGACGAGAAGCATACGCAATCACTTTCTCGCGTTGCATCAACACGCAACCGAGACCATGAATAGAGGCATCACAGTAAACAACGAAATCATCAGGGCCTTCAGGTAAGGACAAAATAGGAGCAGAACAAAGTTTAGACTTTAGTTCTTGAAATGCCGACTCTTGTGGTTCACCCCAGTCGAATTTTCTATCCTTCTTAGTAAGAGTGGTGAGGGGTTGAGCAATCTTCGAGAACCCCATAATGAAACGACGATAATAGCCCGCAAGGCCTAGAAATTGCCGCACCTCAGTTGGCGTCTTTGGTGCTCCCCAGTCCTTGATCGCTTCGATCTTAGCTGGATTGACATGAATTCCTAGTTCATTAACCACATCTCCTAGGAACTGAACTTCGCGTAACCAAAAGTCACACTTTGAGAATTTAGCGTAAAGTTGTTCCCGTCGCAAGAGTTCCAAAACTAAACGCAGGTGTTCCTCGTGTTCGGTCTTGTTCTTGGAGTAAATCAGAATGTCATCAATAAACACAATGACGAACTTATCAAGATATGGTTTGCAAACGCGGTTCATCAAATCCATGAAAACCGTCGGTGCGTTCATGAGACCGAAAGGCATGACCAAGAATTCGAAATGGCCATAACGTGTACGAAAGGCAGTCTTTGCAACGTCAGCTTCCCTTACGCGCAACTGGTGATAACCGGACCTCAAATCAATTTTGGAGTAATAACTAGAACCGTGGAGTTGGTCGAATAGATCATCAATACGTGGAAGAGGATAACGGTTCTTGATGGTCAATTTGTTCAGTTCTCTGTAATCCACACACAATCGGAAACTTCCATCCTTCTTCTTGACGAATAGAATCGGGGCTCCCGAAGGGGAAGAACTTGGTCTGATGAAACCCTTGTCCAAGAGTTCCTGTAACTGACTAGACAATTCCTGCATCTCGGGAGGTGCAAGACGGTAGGGGGCCCGAGCAATAGGAGCAGCCCCTGGTACAAGATCAATACCGAACTCGACCTGACGATGGGGAGGAAGACCAGATAAATCATCAGGAAATACATCAGGAAACTCGCGTACAACAGGAATATCGTCGATCTTCTTCTCATCACTAGAGGAAACAGATAAGAGTGCCAAAACGGCCGAGTAACCCTTCCGAAGACACTTAAGGGCTTTCATGCTGGAGATGAGATTTAGCGGTACACCACCCTTGATACCGTACACCGAAAGGAATTCTCCATCAGGGAGAGGAATCCGAATAATCTTGTCGTAACAAACAATCTCCGCGCGATACAAGGACAACCAATCCATGCCTACAACAACGTCAAAACTACCCAAAGGTACCGGCATAAGGTCGATGGGAAACGACAAACCCGACAACTCTAGTTGACACTCCCGAAGGATACAAGTAGCTTCAATCTTTTTACCGTCAGCCAACTCAATAATATACTTAGCCTCTAATGGTATGGGTACTACATCTAGCAGTCGACTAACTTCCATGGATATAAAACTTTTATCGGCACCGGAATCAAATAAAACACTAACAGAGCGATTATTGAGAAGGAACGTACCGGTAACTGTGTCAGGATCCTGTCTAGCCTCAGCGGCTCCAATGACGAAGGCACGTGCATTCCTGCCACCGCCCCCGTTGTTCCCGTTACCGTTGTTCCCGCCCTGCTTCAGTTTCGAGCAATCCTTCTTGTAATGACCAGTCTCCCCACAGTTGTAACATCCCTGTCTTCCCGTAGTTCCTTGAGTAGTAGGGGCCGAGTTAGTAGTTGGGGCCTGGGTCGATGGATGTGTAGCCCGACAATCTTTAGCAAAATTCCCAAATCGCTAGCAGCGATGGCAACGATTACTGTCGCAGTTCCCCTAATGATGACGCCCACACTTGTTGCATTTAGGCAATTTCCCCGCATAACCACCCTGCTTGTTACCAGAAGAAGAAGAACCCCCGCTATCAAATCTCTTACCCTGTTGTGCTGGCCCAGATCCTTTCCCCTCATTTTCCCACTTACGCTTGTTATTCTCCGGGGCCTTGACAGTCGAACCCTTAGCAGGCAAGATACCCTCATTCACCTTCAAGTTGGTCATCCTATGAGCCGATCGGACCACTTCTGAGTATGTAGGATGATTTCCCGCAGCCACCAACCCTGCGATTTCTGGCACTAGCCCCGAGATATAGTGTTCAATCCTCCTGTATTCTGGCACATGCAGATCAGGACACAGCACTGCCAACTCATTACGCCTTACAGTATACTTCTCAATTTCGGACCCAGACATCTTGAGGTTCCACACCTCGTGCTCTAACTTCTGCACCTCTTCCCTTGGACAGTACTCTCGCTTCAGCAGTTGCACGAAATTCTCCCAAGGCATAGCATAAGCCTCCCCAATACCCATGTTCTGGGTGATATTGTTCCACCATGTCAAAGCAACATCCTGGAACAACGCAGCAGCATACTTGACTCGATCCTCTGGGAGACAGTTACACATCAGAAACACTGACTCCACCTTTTCCAACCACCTGAGCAAGCTCACCGCACCCTCAGTGCCAGAGAATTCCTGGGGCTTACAGTCCCGAAACATCTTGTAGGTACACATGGGTGGGGGTGGGTTAACAGGACCACATGAAATGAAACGCGTGAGGAAACACGACGAATGTAAACAAGGTTCACTAATGAGGCAAAAATGGATAAATCAACTTACCACCACCATTGTGCCCTAACTGAAAGGCAGCTTGTAGCAAGTTGTTCAGATCTTCCTGTGATAGGTTCACACCTCCACGACCACCAGCACCACCGCGACCACCACCACGTCCACCATTGCGACCACCTCCACGTCCTCCTCGTACTCCAGACATGATTCTGGCAGAAAGAACGACAAAATTTAGTTTCACAGCTAATGATAACCACTAACGTTTACAAGATCAAAGCTAGATCCAATCCAGGACTATCCATTCGAACCCAGAGCTCACCAGGGCTTTCATGCATTTCGGTTTATGATTTTGTGTGCACCCAAAATGATAAACCGCTCTACATGGTCCTCCAAGTGTTCTCCTAGTTCAAAGTTCAAATCACCGAACATAGACTCTTAGCTATACACCGTAATGCTACGGTAGTTTATGGCAAGTGTTTCTATTGGAGTATGAAAGGGAGATGTCCGAGCCTTGGACAAATCTCAAGAGTACACGATTTACCCCAATACACCACACTGCCTAGAAAGCAAGTAACTCGACCTAGGATAGAACGGATGATGTAACATAGAAAGGTCAGATGATTTAGAGACACACCGACAGCCCATACGTAATCCATCAAAATGTTTAGTACTATGTGATCGTCTAGTGTGTGCGACTCGGCTATAGACTAGACTCTACATGCAGTCCTAGTTCACTATAACCATTGGCTCTGATACCAATCTGTCACACCCTCAAAATCCACTTGCGGAGTTTTACCGCGAGGCGTATGACAAACCAGGATCCAAACCAACGATCACAATAAACAAGTCTAAATGAACATATGCAATTTAAGAAAACATAGTTTAAAATCCCCAATTACAGCGGAAGCTTATTCAAAACATAATCCAAAGTAAACCAAGTGTTCAACGTTTGAAAACCATGCATCCTAACTAGACGCCGTGCAGACGCGTGCGCCCTAGTTCCATTGTGCTACCTTAGCGACCTGAGAAAACATGTAAAAGTTTACGTCAGCACAAAAATGCTGGTGAGTTTACAGGTTTTGTAATCACAGTACCAAGTTCAACCTGTCCATACTATAACAAATCGAAAACCAAAGTACGCTAGCTAGGCGTATGTTTTGTTACTATCACGATTGGAAAACCATTACTAACTCGCAAACCAGATGTCGTGCCCGATGTAGTAAACCTGTTGTTCCTGTTTGAGACAATATGCACCCGCCGACCCTCCAAGTCGACGAGCGGGGTTGGTCACTCCCAATAGCGCTATTCACATTTCCCCGTTGTGCTAACCCGCACATTCATGGTTCCCCCCGGGACTTCCAAAGATCGTATAGTAAACCATAGAAACCCATAGTATGACAGTAGTTACCAAACATAAGTTTTAACACATGTTTTCTCCCCCGAAAAGTAAAACCAGTTAAAAGAGGGGCCGTAAACTCACCTTAGGTTGCGTTACTTCGTAATACGAATAAACCCAGCAGCTATGCTAGTCCCGTAAAGTGGCGACCTAACATATGACAGTTACAAGTACTTAGACTAATAACCCGCAGGTTAGTTTGTCCCTAGATGTCCAGACCATAACCAAGTTCGTTTGAAAACACCGTGACTGTTAAATTAACCCAAAGTACAAGACTCGACATCCCATTGGTGACCCGAGACTCCCCGTGTTATGCTTACACTCTCAAACATACAATCATGCAATCACACTTAACATACGTTAACGTCCAACAAGTTACATCACGTAGTTCAAGTATCACGTAAATAAGTCCGAACATATGTTACCAAGTTATTAGATATGTTACGGGGTTCCTAACATGTTCCTAGGTGTCAAATCGGGTCTCGATATGTCAAAATATACTTACAGCAGCAGTACACGTGATTAGGAAAAGTCAACTAGCGATTATGAAAGTCAACAGGCATTTAGGAATGCTAATTGCCTATACTATAGGCAATTAAGTCATAAGACATGCATTTCAGGAGTCTATAGGCAATTAGGTCATAAGACATGTATTTACTAGCAATTAGGTCATAAGACATGCATTTACTAGCAATTAGGTCATAAGACATGCATCTACTAGCAATTAGCTCATAAGACATGCATCTGCTAGCAATTAGCTCATAAGACATGCATCTACTGGCAATTAGCTCATAAGACATGCATCTGCTAGCAATTAGCTCATAAGACATGCATCTACTAGCAATTAGCCCCTAATCGCATGAAACATAGGCGATTAGCCTCCTAATCGCCTATAGTATAGGCGATTAGGGTTGCTAATCGCCTGCAACATGGCTGTTCCGGTTTTTCGCGCGTTTAACACTCCAAATCAATCCCAGAACGTGTGTAAACATCAAATATCATCCAAACAACTATATCAAACATATTTCCATCAAAATCCTTCGTTTAACCTCGATCTATCAGCCCTGAATGCAATCATGTATCTTAAAGATAATACACATAACATGAAACATCACATTAGCATGCAAAACCGTAACCCTAATTAACAATAACTCAGATCTCATCATCATGCCATCATTATTAATCTGAAACTAACCTAATAACATGTTAATCATCCATCTTGAATCACAAAAACCCTAGCTTTTAATTGAAAACCCACATACATCATGCATGCTATTTAAAATCCAATTAACAATACTTATTAACGATTTTCAGAAAGTTTATTCGTTTTAAAACAGGTCTGGAACATTAGGGATTCAATGAAAACGTTAAATAAGGTTGCATGGATGAAAACCACACCTTAGATTTGTGATAGGATGATGAAATAGGCTTGAAACCTTGTGTTTTGATCCAAAATCGTGTTCCAGAGGTTGTGTGTGTGTTGGGGCGGTTTATGGGACGACTAGGGTTGATATTATGAAGTTTAGGAGGTCAAGCATTGTATTTATAGTCGTTTTTAGTCGTCCAGCACGTAACACGCGATTGTGCAGCAGCTATACGCGATTAGCATTGCTAATCGCATGACTGTACATGCATTTAGGGCTAATCGCCCCCTAGAGCATGCGATTAGCATGCTACTCGCCTCCCTTATAGGCGATTAGCCAACCCTAATCGCCTATAGGGGTTGGTTCCGTGTATTTTGCGCGTTAAACCCCGTTTTAACATATGTTAACACGTTTTCACATACCGACAAGTCACATAATGATTGTAAACACATAACACTTGCAAACAAACATATTCGCACTCGTTCACCAATTCCCGGGACTCGAGACTTGTATGTTCCCTATGCTCTGACGATTCTACGAATCGTCACCACTTGTACACTTGGTTAAGGACTGACATCTAATGAACCTCTAGACTCACATCCGATGATCCTCTATACTGAACTAACAGTTCCCGAACCATAACACGACTTAACTAACCCAGTTAGGTACAATATACGCGTGACTCGCTAAGGTAGACTTTCATCTAGACAACGTTGTTAACCAGAATTTGCCGGGTGTCACATCATCCCCACGTTAAAAGAATTTTCGTCCCGAAAATTGCACAGTACCCAAAAGGAATATCAAAAGAAACAGACAAAAGATAGAAACCAAGAGAGAGATTTACCCGAGTTGTCACATCATCCCCACGTTAAAAAGGAATCTCGTCCCGAGATTCATTCAGCTGCAGTGGAGACATATCTCGATTCGAACGCTTCCTTAGGAAAGAGTTGAGGATACTTAGACTTCATCTGATCCTCCCGTTCCCAAGTGTACTCTGGTCCCCGGTTCGAGTTCCAACGAACCTTCACAATGCGAATCTTGCTATGACGTAGGCTACGAATCTTGTAATCCAGAATCTCAACAGGTTCCTCCACAATCCGAAGACGATCGTCAACCTTGATCTCTTCCAGTGGAACAATGAGAGACTCGTCAGCCAGACACTTCTTCAGGTTGGACACATGGAAGACGTTATGTACGTTACCGAGCTCCGTCGGTAAATCAAGACGATATGCCACCGGTCCAATCCGTTCCAGGATCGTAAATGGACCGACATACCGAGGGTTGAGTTTGCCACGCTTCCCAAAGCGTATGACGCCCTTCCACTGTGAAACTTTCAGAAGTACCTTGTCATCAACTTGGAATTCCAATGGCTTGCGACGCTGATCAGCATAACTCTTTTGCCGATCCCGTGCTGCTGCCAACCGGTTACGAATCTGTACGATCTTTTCCGAAGTTTCGTACACTAGTTCAGGCCCAGTGAGTTGACTCTCACCCACCTCAGCCCAACAAAGAGGAGAACGGCATTTCCGCCCGTACAGTGCCTCGAACGGAGCTGCCTTGATACTCGTGTGATAACTGTTGTTGTATGAGAATTCTACTAACGGTAAATGAGCTTCCCAACCTTTGCCGAAATCAATCACACATGCCCGTAGCATGTCTTCTAAAGTTTGAATCGTACATTCACTTTGACCGTCAGTCTGTGGGTGATAAGCTGTACTCATGTCTAGCTGGGTACCCAACGCTTTGTGTAAAGACTTCCAGAAGTGAGAAGTAAAATGGGAATCATGATCCGAAATAATAGAAACCGGCACCCCGTGCTTAGAAACAACTTCCTTTAGATAAAGACGAGCCAAACGATCCATGGTGTCAGTCTCTTTAATAGCGAGAAAATGTGCTGATTTTGTCAACCGATCAACAATCACCCATATCTTATCATTCCCGCTGGGTGACTTAGGTAGTTGCGTGACAAAATCCATTGTAATCCGTTCCCATTTCCACTCCGGAATCTCAAGTTGTTGCAAAAGACCCGACGGTTTCTGGTATTCCACCTTGACCTTAGCACAGGTCAAGCATTTGCTCACGTATGAGGCTATATCCGACCTCATGTTTGGCCACCAGTAAAGCACCTTCAGATCTTGGTACATCTTATCTGATCCAGGATGAATAGAATACCGGGACTTGTGAGCCTCATCCAAGACAAGCTCCCGAAGTCCCCCGAATAAAGGAACCCATATGCGTTCTGCGAAGTAGTGCAGGCCATCAGGCCTTCGCTCGAGGTGCTTGTCAGCACCGTGCATAGTCTCAGCTTTAAGGTTTTCCTCCTTCAAAGCTTCTAACTGGGCAGAACGGAGTTGGTCAGGTAGAGAGGAATGAATGGTGAGTTGCAACGCCCGAACGCGACGAGGTTTAATCGATTCCTTCCTGCTCAAGGCAGCACATTCGCCTTGCCAGGATGGTACTTAATGGCGCAATCATAGTCATTCAGAAGTTCAATCCAACGACGCTGTCGTATGTTCAAATGTTGTTGGTCGAAAATATGTTGAAGACTCTTGTGATCGGTGTAGATGGTGCATTTGGTACCGTACAAGTAATGTCTCCAAATTTTTAACGCGAAAACCACTGCACCCAACTCCAAGTCATGGGTGGTGTAGTTCTTCTCGTGCACCTTGAGTTGACGAGAAGCATACGCAATCACTTTCTCGCGTTGCATCAACACGCAACCGAGACCATGAATAGAGGCATCACAGTAAACAACGAAATCATCAGGGCCTTCAGGTAAGGACAAAATAGGAGCAGAACAAAGTTTAGACTTTAGTTCTTGAAATGCCGACTCTTGTGGTTCACCCCAGTCGAATTTTCTATCCTTCTTAGTAAGAGTGGTGAGGGGTTGAGCAATCTTCGAGAACCCCATAATGAAACGACGATAATAGCCCGCAAGGCCTAGAAATTGCCGCACCTCAGTTGGCGTCTTTGGTGCTCCCCAGTCCTTGATCGCTTCGATCTTAGCTGGATCGACATGAATTCCTAGTTCATTAACCACATCTCCTAGGAACTGAACTTCGCGTAACCAAAAGTCACACTTTGAGAATTTAGCGTAAAGTTGTTCCCGTCGCAAGAGTTCCACAACTAAACGCAGGTGTTCCTCGTGTTCGGTCTTGTTCTTGGAGTAAATCAGAATGTCATCAATAAACACAATGACGAACTTATCAAGATATGGTTTGCAAACGCGGTTCATCTGTAACATCGCAAAATTTTCCCCAAAATTTTAATATATAAAAAGCCTTTATATATATATACATATATTTTTATTACACCTTTATCATTAATATTATACAAATGTGCCTAAGTCTTTATTTATCCTAACTCACAACTTATATACATACATAAATGTATATAAATAATAATAATAATATGATTCTAAATTCTTTTTTTTTCACATACAAGATTTTTTTTTTTTTTTAAATAAAGCCTTGAGTCAAATAGTCAAAGTCCTAGTCAAAGTCTTAGTCAAACAGTCAAAGTCTTAGTCAAATAGTCAATTCATCATAAAACCTTACTTTATGGTGTTGACCAATTTTAATGGCTAATTGAATCCAAAACTAGTATAAAAACCCACCTATGACCCATTATACTTTGCACCTCTAAATTGATTGTTTCAATCCGATTAAACTTTCCCTCATACCTTTCTTCTATAGTCTATTACTTCTACAATTGAAGCTTTGATTATAAGCTCTTTGGCAACTTTGGGGCTACACATATTCTATTTCTCGAGACTTAATACTTTGCTAAGGTGAGTTTACGTAACCATGTTTATGCAATTCTTCATACTTGCAACATTATACTTAAGCAATTCTACATGCATGTCTAGTTGTAAACTTTAATGCCTCATGATTTAGACAACAACAGTTTCAACGAGTTTCAACATTACATAATCATTAACTATGGCCAAGCCGGCGATACTCAATAATAGATCTATTGGATTGACAATCCCACCCGGATACACGTACCTCCTACATAGGTAGCGTGGTGATTGTTATCGTTCCAACATATTACTAAGGTGAACCGTAGATGACGGGATGGACCTAAACTAGTCGGAGGTTTGATTATGTCAACATATTATACTATTCATGTAGACTTAAATTTACGATAGACATACGAATTGCTAAACTTTTATACTTAAACTATATGCTTAACATGGATTATGTATTCTCACCAACTTCTAGTTGACCCCCCCATTTTTCCAAACTCAACAGGAAATACTGATGCATGAAGTCTAGAGCTAGCATGAGGAGATATTTGAAGTTTTAAGCTTTGTTTGATTATTTGATGTAGACTTTAATGTAATTCAATTTTGTAATGAAATAAAGGATTATTTAAACATATGTATTACCATGAGCTACTGAACAATCATTCATACGTGACACCTCGATGTTTCCGCCATCGGTTGGGGTGTTACAGATTGGTATCAGAGCCATGGTTATAGGGAATTAGGTTATTAGAAAAATAATCTAGCCTATAACCATATGATTTTAACCAGTACTTGCTCCTTTTACTTGCAACCTTACTTGTTTCTATTCTCTATCCTACTTCTTATCCCTACTTTAGTCCCTACAAGAAGATTGTTCTCCATCACAAGATCTACTCTTAGACTAATAGGACAAATCCTCAGGTTTAGCCTGAACCACCTTGAAGATCTCGTCCAAGTTCTAGATTTTAATAACGAACACGTGCAATCTGGAAGGGTGAACTCCTGTATTCTGAGTTTTCTGTCTAGGACTGGCATTGCGCATAAATCCCAATCAGACGAGGGACCCGGATGCCTACCTGGGAATTCTCGGGATGAGTGTTCACTTATAGGCTAAAGCATGTCTTCACTATGTTATTAGAATCTAGAAGTTTTGATAAGTCAACGTTTTCGTTTATTCGTTTTAATTAATGAATAAATGATTACACTCACCTTCCTTAAACTAAGCTCAAAAATCTCAAAATTTTACAGCTTAAATCAATCTCATTTCATAACCATCCATGGATTTCACAATCACACTTCACCTTACCATCTTAGCCACTTTTTTAAATATTCAACACCCTACCCAAATCATATAATCTCCATACTATAAAATAAACTCTTTATCAACTATCTTCACATTCACTATCTCTCACAACTTTGATTGTGCTTCAAGAATTTTTCGTCATCCTCTCAAGAACTAAATTCATATCCTTCACCTTCTCACACATGAGCTAGTTACCCATGATAACCAAACTATTGAAACTTGATTGTGTGTTGCATCAAACATAATCCTTAGTTATACATGAGGATTCGACTATTTGCCTTATTTGAACATTTGAAACTAGAATTCATGGAATATAAACTATTTACTATAGACACACCTAGAGTCATTAACCTTATCTAGGGCAACTCTATTACAACTCGTATGCTATACTTGATACTTGATTGCTTACATGTACATATTATCAATTTGCAATTCATGTGTGTAATAATTGGTACACTTAATCAAACAACTGATAAAGGATGAAGTACTTGCTCAACAGTCGGTAGAGGCCCTACAACCTGCTCAACGACTGGTAGAGGCTATCATACCTGCTCAACAATCGGTAGAGGTTCCTACTCACTGACTGGTAGAAGTCTTTTCCTGCTCAACAGTTGGACTCAATTTTGGATACATGGTTAATCATATTATTTTACATGTGTGTCTAGAGTTATAGAAGGACACAAACCCTAATGTAAGGTAAATTGGTGATTGCGGTCCGGAACGTAATCATGAATTAACAGGTACGTTAAGGTAGTGTGAAATTCTATCAAGGTTTTTGGTAGTTGACCAATTATAAACCTTAGTTATCTGGTAGTTCATTTAGTCTTTCAATAGTCCATCAACTCATTCCTTTTAGGACTCCTAAAACTTAAGATTCTTATTCTCCTTGCTATTTCAGATGAACCTAATCCAACCCTTAAAACTCACACATATCAAAACTCTTACCCAAATTATTCGAAACAGTTTATTCTGTTACCTATAAATTTATGTCATGCCTTAACTCGAAACTTCCCAAACCACCCTTGTCCTAATTTCTACCCAATCACCTTCAACCCTGTGTTTTCAATAAACTTCGGGATGAAGTTTCCAAAAGTAGGGGAGACTGTAACATCGCAAAATTTTCCCCAAAATTTTAATATATAAAAAGCCTTTATATATATATATATATACATATATTTTTATTACACCTTTATCATTAATATTATACAAATGTGCCTAAGTCTTTATTTATCCTAACTCACAACTTATATACATACATAAATGTATATAAATAATAATAATAATATGATTCTAAATTCTTTTTTTTTTCACATACAAGATTTTTTTTTTTTTTTAAATAAAGCCTTGAGTCAAATAGTCAAAGTCCTAGTCAAAGTCTTAGTCAAACAGTCAAAGTCTTAGTCAAATAGTCAATTCATCATAAAACCTTACTTTATGGTGTTGACCAATTTTAATGGCTAATTGAATCCAAAACTAGTATAAAAACCCACCTATGACCCATTATACTTTGCACCTCTAAATTGATTGTTTCAATCCGATTAAACTTTCCCTCATACCTTTCTTCTATAGTCTATTACTTCTACAATTGAAGCTTTGATTATAAGCTCTTTGGCAACTTTGGGGCTACACATATTCTATTTCTCGAGACTTAATACTTTGCTAAGGTGAGTTTACGTAACCATGTTTATGCAATTCTTCATACTTGCAACATTATACTTAAGCAATTCTACATGCATGTCTAGTTGTAAACTTTAATGCCTCATGATTTAGACAACAACAGTTTCAACGAGTTTCAACATTACATAATCATTAACTATGGCCAAGCCGCGATACTCAATAATAGATCTATTGGATTGACAATCCCACCCGGATACGCGTACCTCCTACATAGGTAGCGTGGGTGATTGTTATCGTTCCAACATATTACTAAGGTGAACCGTAGATGACGGGATGGACCTAAACTAGTCGGAGGTTTGATTATGTCAACATATTATACTATTCATGTAGACTTAAATTTACGATAGACATACGAATTGCTAAACTTTTATACTTAAACTATATGCTTAACATGGATTATGTATTCTCACCAACTTCTAGTTGACCCCCCCATTTTTCCAAACTCAACAGGAAATACTGATGCATGAAGTCTAGAGCTAGCATGAGGAGATATTTGAAGTTTTAAGCTTTGTTTGATTATTTGATGTAGACTTTAATGTAATTCAATTTTGTAATGAAATAAAGGATTATTTAAACATATGTATTACCATGAGCTACTGAACAATCATTCATACGTGACACCTCGATGTTTCCGCCATCGGTTGGGGTGTTACATCATCAAATCCATGAAAACCGCCGGTGCGTTCGTGAGACCGAAAGGCATGACCAAGAATTCGAAATGGCCATAACGTGTACGAAAGGCAGTCTTTGCAACGTCAGCTTCCCTTACGCGCAACTGGTGATAACCGGACCTCAAATCAATTTTGGAGTAATAACTAGAACCCTGGAGTTGGTCGAATAGATCATCAATACGTGGAAGAGGATAACGGTTCTTGATGGTCAATTTGTTCAGTTCTCTGTAATCCACACACAATCGAAACTTCCATCCTTCTTCTTGACGAATAGAATCGGGGCTCCCCAAGGGGAAGAACTTGGTCTGATGAAACCCTTGTCCAAGAGTTCCTGTAACTGACTAGACAATTCCTGCATCTCGGGAGGTGCAAGACGGTAGGGGGCCGAGCAATAGGAGCAACCCCTGGTACAAGATCAATACCGAACTCGACCTGACGATGGGGAGGAAGACCAGATAAATCATCAGGAAATACATCAGGAAACTCGCGTACAACAGGAATATCGTCGATCTTCTTCTCATCACTAGAGGAAACAGATAAGAGTGCCAAAACGGCCGAGTAACCCTTCCGAAGACACTTAAGGGCTTTCATGCTGGAGATGAGATTTAGCGGTACACCACCCTTGATACCGTACACCGAAAGGAATTCTCCATCAGGGAGAGGAATCCGAATAATCTTGTCGTAACAAACAATCTCCGCGCGATACAAGGACAACCAATCCATGCCTACAACAACGTCAAAACTACCCATAGGTACCGGCATAAGGTCGATGGGAAACGACAAACCCGACAACTCTAGTTGACACTCCCGAAGGATACAAGTAGCTTCAATCTTTTTACCGTCAGCCAACTCAATAATATACTTAGCCTCTAATGGTACGGGTACTACATCTAGCAGTCGACTAACTTCCATGGATATAAAACTTTTATCGGCACCGGAATCAAATAAAACACTAACAGAGCGATTATTGAGAAGGAACGTACCGGTAACTGTGTCAGGATCCTGTCTAGCCTCAGCGGCTCCAATGACGAAGGCACGTGCATTCCTGCCACCGCCCCCCCCGTTGTTCCCGTTACCGTTGTTCCCGCCCTGCTTCAGTTTCGAGCAATCCTTCTTGTAAGGACCAGTCTCCCCACAGTTGTAACATCCCTGTCTTCCCGTAGTTCCTTGAGTAGTAGGGGCCGAGTTAGTAGTTGGGGCCTGGGTCGATGGAAGTGTAGCCCGACAATCTTTAGCAAAATGCCCAAATCGCTGGCAGCGATGGCAACGATTACTGTCGCAGTTCCCCTGATGATGACGCCCACACTTGTTGCATTTAGGCAATTTCCCCGCATAACCACCCTGCTTGTTACCAGAAGAAGAAGAACCCCCGCTATCAAATCTCTTACCCTGTTGTGCTGGCCCAGATCCTTTCCCCTCATTTTCCCACTTACGCTTGTTATTCTCCGGGGCCTTGACAGTCGAACCCTTAGTAGGCAAGATACCCTCATTCACCTTCAAGTTGGTCATCCTATGAGCCGATCGGACCACTTCTGAGTATGTAGGATGATTTCCCGCAGCCACCAACCCTGCGATTTCTGGCACTAGCCCCGAGATATAGTGTTCAATCCTCCTGTATTCTGGCACATGCAGATCAGGACACAGCACTGCCAACTCATTACGCCTTACAGTATACTTCTCAATTTCGGACCCAGACATCTTGAGGTTCCACACCTCGTGCTCTAACTTCTGCACCTCTTCCCTTGGACAGTACTCTCGCTTCAGCAGTTGCACGAAATTCTCCCAAGGCATAGCATAAGCCTCCCCAATACCCATGTTCTGGGTGATATTGTTCCACCATGTCAAAGCAACATCCTGGAACAACGCAACAGCATACTTGACTCGATCCTCTGGGAGACAGTTACACATCAGAAACACTGACTCCACCTTTTCCAACCACCTGAGCAAGCTCACCGCACCCTCAGTGCCAGAGAATTCCTGGGGCTTACAGTCCCGAAACATCTTGTAGGTACACATGGGTGGGGGTGGGTTAACAGGACCACATGAAATGAAACGCGTGAGGAAACACGACGAATGTAAACAAGGTTCACTAATGAGGCAAAAATGGATAAATCAACTTACCACCACCATTGTGCCCTAACTGAAAGGCAGCTTGTAGCAAGTTGTTCAGATCTTCCTGTGATAGGTTCACACCTCCACGACCACCAGCACCACCGCGACCACCACCACGTCCACCATTGCGACCACCTCCACGTCCTCCTCGTACTCCAGACATGATTCTGGCAGAAAGAACGAGAAAATTTAGTTTCACAGCTAATGATAACCACTAACGTTTACAAGATCAAAGCTAGATCCAATCCAGGACTATCCATTCGAACCCAGAGCTCACCAGGGCTTTCATGCATTTCGGTTTATGATTTTGTGTGTACCCAAAATGATAAACCGCTCTACATGGTCCTCCAAGTGTTCTCCTAGTTCAAAGTTCAAATCACCGAACATAGACTCTTAGCTATACACCGTAATGCTACGGTAGTTTATGGCAAGTGTTTCTATTGGAGTATGAAAGGGAGATGTCCGAGCCTTGGACAAATCTCAAGAGTACACGATTTACCCCAATACACCACACTGCCTAGAAAGCAAGTAACTCGACCTAGGATAGAACGGATGATGTAACATAGAAAGGTCAGATGATTTAGAGACACACCGACAGCCCATACGTAATCCATCCAAATGTTTAGTACTATGTGATCGTCTAGTGTGTGCGACTCGGCTATAGACTAGACTCTACATGCAGTCCTAGTTCACTATAACCATTGGCTCTGATACCAATCTGTCACACCCTCAAAATCCACTTGCGGAGTTTTACCGCGAGGCGTATGACAAACCAGGATCCAAACCAACGATCACAATAAACAAGTCTAAATGAACATATGCAATTTAAGAAAACATAGTTTAAAATCCCCAATTACAGCGGAAGCTTATTCAAAACATAATCCAAAGTAAACCAAGTGTTCAACGTTTGAAAACCATGCATCCTAACTAGACGCCGTGCAGACGCGTGCGCCCTAGTTCCATTGTGCTACCTTAGCGACCTGAGAAAACATGTAAAAGTTTACGTCAGCACAAAAATGCTGGTGAGTTTACAGGTTTTGTAATCACAGTACCAAGTTCAACCTGTCCATACTATAACAAATCGAAAACCAAAGTACGCTAGCTAGGCGTATGTTTTGTTACTATCACGATTGGAAAACCATTACTAACTCGCAAACCAGATGTCGTGCCCGATGTAGTAAACCTGTTGTTCCTGTTTGAGACAATATGCACCCGCCGACCCTCCAAGTCGACGAGCGGGGTTGGTCACTCCCAATAGCGCTATTCACATTTCCCCGTTGTGCTAACCCGCACATTCATGGTTCCCCCCGGGACTTCCAAAGATCGTATAGTAAACCATAGAAACCCATAGTATGACAGTAGTTACCAAACATAAGTTTTAACACATGTTTTCTCCCCCGAAAAGTAAAACCAGTTAAAAGAGGGGCCGTAAACTCACCTTAGGTTGCGTTACTTCGTAATACGAATAAACCCAGCAGCTATGCTAGTCCCGTAAAGTGGCGACCTAACATATGACAGTTACAAGTACTTAGACTAATAACCCGCAGGTTAGTTTGTCCCTAGATGTCCAGACCATAACCAAGTTCGTTTGAAAACACCGTGACTGTTAAATTAACCCAAAGTACAAGACTCGACATCCCATTGGTGACCCGAGACTCCCCGTGTTATGCTTACACTCTCAAACATACAATCATGCAATCACACTTAACATACGTTAACGTCCAACAAGTTACATCACGTAGTTCAAGTATCACGTAAATAAGTCCGAACATATGTTACCAAGTTATTAGATATGTTACGGGGTTCCTAACATGTTCCTAGGTGTCAAATCGGGTCTCGATATGTCAAAATATACTTACAGCAGCAGTACACGTGATTAGGAAAAGTCAACTAGCGATTATGAAAGTCAACAGGCATTTAGGAATGCTAATTGCCTATACTATAGGCAATTAAGTCATAAGACATGCATTTCAGGAGTCTATAGGCAATTAGGTCATAAGACATGTATTTACTAGCAATTAGGTCATAAGACATGCATTTACTAGCAATTAGGTCATAAGACATGCATCTACTAGCAATTAGCTCATAAGACATGCATCTGCTAGCAATTAGCTCATAAGACATGCATCTACTGGCAATTAGCTCATAAGACATGCATCTGCTAGCAATTAGCTCATAAGACATGCATCTACTAGCAATTAGCCCCTAATCGCATGAAACATAGGCGATTAGCCTCCTAATCGCCTATAGTATAGGCGATTAGGGTTGCTAATCGCCTGCAACATGGCTGTTCCGGTTTTTCGCGCGTTTAACACTCCAAATCAATCCCAGAACGTGTGTAAACATCAAATATCATCCAAACAACTATATCAAACATATTTCCATCAAAATCCTTCGTTTAACCTCGATCTATCAGCCCTGAATGCAATCATGTATCTTAAAGATAATACACATAACATGAAACATCACATTAGCATGCAAAACCGTAACCCTAATTAACAATAACTCAGATCTCATCATCATGCCATCATTATTAATCTGAAACTAACCTAATAACATGTTAATCATCCATCTTGAATCACAAAAACCCTAGCTTTTAATTGAAAACCCACATACATCATGCATGCTATTTAAAATCCAATTAACAATACTTATTAACGATTTTCAGAAAGTTTATTCGTTTTAAAACAGGTCTGGAACATTAGGGATTCAATGAAAACGTTAAATAAGGTTGCATGGATGAAAACCACACCTTAGATTTGTGATAGGATGATGAAATAGGCTTGAAACCTTGTGTTTTGATCCAAAATCGTGTTCCAGAGGTTGTGTGTGTGTTGGGGCGGTTTATGGGACGACTAGGGTTGATATTATGAAGTTTAGGAGGTCAAGCATTGTATTTATAGTCGTTTTTAGTCGTCCAGCACGTAACACGCGATTGTGCAGCAGCTATACGCGATTAGCATTGCTAATCGCATGACTGTACATGCATTTAGGGCTAATCGCCCCCTAGAGCATGCGATTAGCATGCTACTCGCCTCCCTTATAGGCGATTAGCCAACCCTAATCGCCTATAGGGGTTGGTTCCGTGTATTTTGCGCGTTAAACCCCGTTTTAACATATGTTAACACGTTTTCACATACCGACAAGTCACATAATGATTGTAAACACATAACACTTGCAAACAAACATATTCGCACTCGTTCACCAATTCCCGGGACTCGAGACTTGTATGTTCCCTATGCTCTGACGATTCTACGAATCGTCACCACTTGTACACTTGGTTAAGGACTGACATCTAATGAACCTCTAGACTCACATCCGATGATCCTCTATACTGAACTAACAGTTCCCGAACCATAACACGACTTAACTAACCCAGTTAAGTACAATATACGCGTGACTCACTAAGGTAGACATTCATCTAGACAACGTTGTTAACCAGAATTTGCCGGGTGTCACACGACATGAATTTATAGGTAATAGAATAATTTGTTTCGAATAATTTGGATAAGAGGTTTGAGATGTGAGTTTTAAGGATTGGATTAGGTTCGTCTGAAGTAGCAAGAAGCATAAGAATCTAGCAAAATACTAAACTTATGTTTTAGGAATCTTATAAGAAATGCATGAATTGATTGGCTATATGAAAACCAAATGAACTACTAAAACCTTATTAGAATTTCACACTACCTTAACGTACTTGTAAATTCATGATTACGTTCCGGACCGCAATCACCAATTTACCTTACATTAGGGTTTTGTGTCCTTCTATGACTCTAAACACACATGTAAGTAATGCAAAATAACCTTGTGATTGAATCGTTTACAATGTATCCAAAAATGAGTCCAACTGTTGAGTAGGAAAAAGACTTCTACCAGTCAGTGAGTAAGAACCTCTACCGATTGTTGAGCAAGTGCGATAGCCTCTACCAGTCGTTGAGCAGGTTGTAGGGCCTCTACCGACTGTTGAGCAGGCATGATGACCTCTACCAATCGTTGAGTAGGTTATTTGGTACTCAACTAACTGTTGAGCAAGTACTTCATCCTCTACCAGTTGTTTGATTAAGTGTACCAATTATTTCACACATAAATTGCAAATTGATAATATGTACATATAAACAATCAAGTATCAAGCACATCATGCGAGTTGTAATAGTGTTGTCCTAGACAAGGTTAATGACTCTAGGTGTGTCTATAGCAAATAGTTTATATTCCATGATTTCTAGTATCAAATGTTTAAATATGGTAGATAATCGAATCCTCATGTATAACTAAGGATTAAGTTTGATGCAACACACAACCAAGTTTCAATAGTTTGGTTATCATGGGTAACTAGTTCATGTTTGAGAAGGTGAAGGATATGAATTTAGTTCTTGAGAGGATGATGAAAAATCTTGAAGCAGAATCAAGGTTGTGAGAGATAGTGAATGTGAAGATAGTTGATAAAGAGTTTATTTTATAGTAAGGAGATTATGTAGCAGTGTAAATTTTGGGGTTTGGATCAAAGGTCATAATTAAGTGTATAAGAAAACATGATTGTGATATATGCCAAATATTGTAAAAATTTGAACAAGTTGAAAATGAGTGAGTGTCGATGGAGAATTTAGAGACTAGATATTATTCCTATGGATAAAAAAAAATCTTATTTTCAAAATTGGTTTTATACATAAAGCAAAAGTTGTTAAATAGTACAAGCTAAGTGGGCTTTTGATTAAAATATTCCCGTTAGTTGGAGATTTCAAACATGACATTAGGTTTTGAAGATCAAGGTTCTATTAAGTGATTTTTAATAGTTTAAAGCATTATATAGAAAATTGTTTGTTATGTCAATAAATAAACAATTGAATTTAAGTTCGAGGACATCTTTTGACAAAAATATGTACTTTGTAAAGTTACTAGGTAATGAAAATACAACAGGATTTAGAAATCTTTAATTTGTGCTAAGGTATGAGGTTATAGTTTTTAAAAAAATAAGTAACATGTGGAGAAATGAAATAATATGATTTGGGTAGGGTGTTGAATATTTAAAAAGTGGCTAAGATGGTAAGGTGAAGTGTGATTGTGAAATCCATAGATGGTTATGAAATGAGATTGATTTAAGCTGTAAAATTTTGAGATTTTAGAGCTTAGTTTAAGGAAAGTGAGTGTAATCATTTATTCATCAATTAAAACGAATAAACGAAAACGTTGACTTATCAAAACTTCTAGATTCTAATAACATAGTGAAGACATGCTATAGCCTATAAGTGAACACTCATCCCGAGAATTCCCAGGTAGGAATCCGGGTCCCTCGTCTGATTGGGATATATGCGCAATGCCAGCCTAGACAGAAGACTCAGAATACAGGCGTTCACCCTTCCAGATTGCACGTGTTCGTTATTAAAATTCTAGAACTTCGACGAGATCTCAAGGTGGTTCAGGCTAAACCTGAGGATTTGTCCTATTAGTCTAAGAGTAGATCTTGTGATGGAGAACAATCTTCTTGTAGGGACTAATGTGGAGATAAGAAGTAGGAGGGAGATAAAGAATAACAAGTAAAAGGAGCAAATACTGGTTATAATCCTATGGTTATAGACTCGATTTTTTTCTAATAACCTAATTCCCTATAACCATGGCTCTGATACCAATCTGTAACACCCCAACCGATGGCGGAAACATCGGGATGTCACGTATTGATGATTGTTCAGTAGCTCATGGTAAATAATAAATTTCATTAAATGATTTAAATAAATTACATACAATTGTTCTACAAAAATTCGTACATCAAAATGAATAATACTATGTACACATCTTCAAGCATTAACTCAAATCTTCAAGCAAGTAGAACCTGAAACATGTTAAGTTTGAAAATATTTTGGTCAACAAAAGTTGGTGAGAATACATGGGTTCTTTGAATATAATTGATAATAATAGTTTGTACAACATTCACAGTTGTATAATGATAGAGTATGAGTCCGACATGTAACAATGCGTCTTTGTACAATCAAACCTTGTGTCGACTGATGACTAACTCGCAAGTTAGTTAAATGTTGTTACTGTTATCGATTATCCCTGAATTTATGCGGGGGGATGGGTTTGTCAGACCTATAGCGCTATAATCTAAACAGGCGGCTTGATCATTGTTAATGATTGTACTGTGTCTTTTTGTTACAGTCAAATGATAGAATGATGATGTGATTGAATCACAAGTAAATATGAGTAAATGATAGTAGAAAATGTTTAAACATGTTTCACCCCAAAAATAGTGAAAATAGAGAAAAGGGGTTATGTAAACTCACATTGGCTAAGGTGAATTATCCTCTAAGTGTTGTGAATGTATGCGAAGCGAATCCCAAAGACTCAACAACGTAGCTAGTCCAAATTGAAGAAAACGAAAAAGAAAGAATATCAAGCTTCCAATTCGCCAATTACAAGAGCTTATAATCAAAGCTTCAATTGTAGAAGTAATAGACTATAGAAGAAAGGTATGAGGGAAAGTTTAATCGGATTGAAACAATCGATTTAGAGGTGCAAAGTATAATGGGTCATAGGTGGGGTTTTATACTAGTTTTGGAGTCAATTAGCCATTAAAATTGGTCAACACCATAAAGTAAGGTTTTATGATGAATTGACTATTTGACTAAGACTTTGACTGTTTGACTAAGACTTTGACTGTTTGACTAAGACTTTGACTAATCAATTTAAGGAATGTGTTAAGTTTATTTTCTTCTGAAATACTACACAAGATGATAGTTGGCTCAATTGGTTGTCACTGTGTGTTGGTTGGCTGTGGACGCGGGTTCGAGTCCCGGTCCACACAAATCTTTTTTTGGCAATTATTTCCCAAAAACTATATTATTCTAAATTCATAATATGATTATATAAGCCCGAAAGTGACTCGAAATATTTTTAAAACGTACAAAAGTGTCGAGATACAAATTATTATTAGTTTAAGGTATTTAAAACATATATTGTTTAAGACAATACATTCTTTTTATCAAAAAAAAATTAGGGGAAATTCGCGATGTTACATCATGTGTCAAACCCCTTCGAGTGATTTTCAACATCCCTCAATTAAGAACTCGCTCAATCAAACACCTGATTCCATCACAAAAGACTTTTTTTTTCAATTGTAATCATTTTTGAGGCTTTATTTTCATTTTTATTTCTAAGCCACGTTTATATCAACATTCCCATTAAATAGAACGCATGAATATCGCTTTAATGGCTTCATTTAGATATGTGAAATGATTTTTGGTGATTTTGAAATGCCGCGACCCTCTTTAAGAGGTTAAAAAAGGCTTAAGCCTCAAATAAAAGTAAAATCCATGGGGACGTTGAAAGTGGATTTACGAGAAAACAAGTAAATTAAAAAACAGAGAATGACCACGTCAATCCAAATCATGTGTAAATCCCCTTCGAGTGATTTTAACCATCCCTCAGATAAGAAGTTCGTCAATCAAACACCCGATTCCACCATAAAAAACATTCTTTAAATTGTAATCATTTTCGAGGCTTTATTTTCATTTTATTTCTAAGCCACGTATATATCAACATTCCCATTAAATAGAACGCATGTATATCGCCTTAATGGCTTCATTTAGATGTGTGAAATGATTTTCGGTGATTTTGAAATGCCGCGACCCTCTTTAAGAGGTTAAAAAAGGCTTAAGCATCAAATAAAAGTAAAATCCAAGGAGACGTTGCTAATGGATTTACGTGAAAAACATGTAAATTAAAAAACAGAGAATGACCACGTCAATCCAAATCATGTGTCAAACCCCTTCGAGTGATTTTCAACATCCCTCAATTAAGAACTCGGTCAATCAAACACCTGATTCCATCACAAAAGACTTTTTTTCAATTGTAATCATTTTTGTGGCTTTATTTTCATTTTTATTTCTAAGCCACATTTATATCAACATTCCCATTAAATAGAACGCATGTATATCGCCTTAATGGCTTCATTTAGATATCTGAAATGATTTTCGGTGATTTTGAAATGCCGCGACCCTCTTCAAGAGGTTAAAAAAGGTTTAAGCCTCAAATAAAAGTAAAATCCAAGGGGACGTTGCAAATGGATTTACCTGGAAAACATGTAAATTAAAAAACAGAGAATGACCACGTCAATCCAAATCATGTGTCAAACCCCTTCGAGTGATTTTCAACATCCCTCAATTAAGAACTCGGTCAATCAAACACCTGATTCCATCACAAAAGACTTTTTTTCAATTGTAAACATTTTCGATGCTTTATTTTCATTTTATTTATAAGCATCTTATATATCAACATCCCCATTAAATAGAACGCATGTATATCCCCTTAATGGCTTCATTTAGATGTGTGAATAGATTTTTGGTGATTTTGAAATGCCGCCACCACGTTAAGAGGTTAAAAGGTCTAAGCCTCAAATAAAAGGAAAATCCAAGGGTACGTTGAAAGTGGATTTACGTGAAAAACAAGTAAATTAAAAAAACAGTGTGACAACTCGGGTAAATCTCTCTCTTTTGGTTTCTACCTTTTGCTTGTTTCCTTCGTTACTTCTTTTGTTCTTTCTGTACTTGTACAAATTTTCGGGACGAAAATTCTTTTAACGTGGGATGATGTGACACCTGGCAAATTCGGGTTAACAACGTTGTCTAGATGAAAGTCTACCTTAGCGAGTCACGCGTATATTGTACTTAACTGGGTTAGTTAAGTCGGGATATGGTTCGGGAACTATTGGTTAGTCTAGAAGATCATTGGATGTTGGTCTAGAGGTTCGTTAGATGTCGGTCCTTAACCAAGTGTACAAACGGTAACGATTTGTAGGATCGTCAGGGCATACGGAACGTACGAGTCTTGAGTCCCGGGAATTGGTGAACGAGTGTAAATATGTGTATTTACTTGTGTTATGTGTTTACAATCATTATGTGACTTGTCGGTACATGAATATGCATTAACATATGTTAAAACGGGGTTTAACGCGCAAAACACACAAAAGGAACCCCTACAGGCGATTAGGAAGCCTAATCGCCCATAGGGGAGGCGAGTAGGGCACATTAGACACGAGTAGGAGGCTACTCGTGTGTACATAGGGGCGATTAGGCCCAATCTCATGCGATTAGCAGCCCTAATCGCATGTAGCTGCTGCATACTCGCCTATAACGTGCTGGACGACTAGAAACGCCTATAAATACAACACTTAACCTCCTAAACTCCCTAATATCAACCCTAGTCGTCCCATAACCGCCCCAAACACTTAAACAACCTCTGGAAGGCGATTTTGATCAAAAACACAAGGTTTCAAGGTCTAACCATCATCCTTTTACAATTCCAAGGTTTGATTCTCATCCATAATACTTTGTAAACGTTTTTAATCAATCCCTAATGGTCCAGACCTGTTCATAAACGAAAAAGCTTTCTGAAAATCGTCAATAAGAGTTATTAATCGGATTATAACTAATAAACATGCGTTATGGGTATGTATGATTAGAAAGATAGGATTTTTATGAATCTTGATGATGTTTTGATGTGTTATCATGCTAGGTCAGAATTAATATTGTTAGTATGATGATAGAAATCTCAGTAATTGGATAATAGGGTTAGGATTACATGCGTTAATTGAATGTTGCATGCTATGTGTATGTGTTTGGATTGCTTTGGTTGCATGCAGGACTGATTTTACGAGGATGAACGAAGGGTTTTGGGTTAACATGTTTAGGATAGTGTTTGGGATGATATTGGGTAGTTACACACGCTCTGGATCTGATTTGGAGCGTTAAACGCGCGAAAAACCGGAACAGCAAGGTTACAGGCGAGTAGCCTTGCTAATCGCGTGTATTAGGGGCGAGTAGCCCCCCACTCGCGTGTAATAAGGGCGAGTAGGCCCACTCGCCTGACTACAGGGGCGAGTAGCCCAATCGCATGGCCTCAAGGGCGAGTAGCCCTAATCGCCTGACTTAAGGGGCGATTAGCCCTAGTCGTGTGACATTTCATGCGATTAGCCTCCCTAATCGCGTGTACTGCTGCTGTAAGTGTAAATTAGCATTCCGGGACCCGATTTAACATGTAGTAACATGCTAGGAACCCCGTAACATGTCTAATAACTTGGTAACATATATTTGGATGTATTTCGGTGATACGTGAACTATGTGCTATAACTTGTTGTGTGTTAACGTATGTTAAGTGTACTTGCGTTATTGTATGTTTTGGAACGTAAACATAACACGGGGAGTCTCGGGTCACCAATGGGATGTCGAGTCTTGTACTTTGGGTCAGTTAAACAGTCACGGTGTTTTCAAACGAACTTGGTTATGGTCTGGACATCTAGGGACTAATTAACCTGCGGGTTATTAGTCTAAGTACTTGTAACTGTCGTATGTTAGGTCGCCACTTTACGGGACTAGCATAGCAGCTGAGTTTACTCGGGTTAAGGAGTAAAGGAACTTAAGGTGAGTTTACGGCCCCTCTTTTAAACTGGTTTTATACTTTCGGGGGAGAAAACATGTGTTAAAACAACTGTTTGGTAACTACTGTCATACTATGGGTTTATACTGTGTACTACACGATCTTTGGAAGTCCCGGGGGGAACCATGAATGTGCGGGTTTGCACAACGGGGAAATGTGAATAGCGCTATTGGGAGTGACCAACCCCGCTCGTCGACTTGGAGGGTTGGCGGGTGCATATTGTCTCAAACAGGAACAACAGGAACAACAGGAACATACATCGGGCATACTTTTGGTATTCGAGTTAGTAATGGTTTTCCAATCGTGGTAGTAACAAAACGTACGCCTAGCTAGCGTATACTGGTTTTCTATTTGTTATAGTATGGACAGGTGGACTTGGTACTTGAACTGCAAACCTGTAAACTCACCAGCATTTTTGTGCTGACGTAAACTTTTACATGTTTTCTCAGGTCGCTAAGGTAGCACAATGGAACTAGGGCGCACGCGTCTGCACGGCGTCTAGATAGAGTTGCATGATTTCACAAACATTGAACATTGGTTATTTATGTTGAACTTTATTTTGAATAAGCTTCCGCTGTAAACGGGATTTTAAAACTATGTTTTGGTATTGCATTAATTACATTTAGGCTTGTTTATTGTGATCGTTGGTTTGGATCCTGGTTTGTCATGCGCCTCGCGGTAAAACTCCGCAAGTGGATTTTGAGGGTGTGACAGATTGGTATCAGAGCCAATGGTTATAGTGAACTAGGACTGCATGTAGAGTCTAGTCTATAGCCGAGTCGCACACACTAGACGATCACATGGTACTAGACGTTATAGTGGTTTACGTATGGTCTTGTCGGGGTGTCTCTAAATCGTTGGTCTTTCTACGTTACACCATCCGTTCTATCTTAGGTTGGGTTACTTGTTTTCTAGGCAGTGTGGTCTATTGGGGTAACTCGTGTGCTCTTGAGATTTGTCCAAGGCTCGGACATCTCCCTTTCGCATTCCAATAGAAACACTTGTCATAAACTACCGTAGTATTACGGTGTGTAGCTAAGAGTCTATGTTCGGTGATTTGATCTTTGAACTAGGAGAACACTTGGAGGACCATGTAGAGCGTTTTATCATTTTGGGTGCACACAAAATCATAAAACGAAATGCATGGAAGCCCTAGTGAGCTCTGGGTTTGAAGGGATAGTCCTGGATTGGATCTAGCTTTGATCTTGTGAACATTAGTGGTTATCTTTAACTGCGAAACTAAATTTTCTCGTTCTTTCTGCCAGAATCATGTCTGGAGTGCGTGGAGGACGAGGAGGTGGTCGCAATGGTGGACGCGGTGGTGGTCGCGGTGGTGCTGGTGGTCGTGGTGGAGGTATTAACCTGTCACAGGCTGATCTGAACAACTTGCTCCAGGCTGCCTTTCAGTTAGGGCACAACGGTGGTGGTAAGTTGTTTTATCCGTTTTCTTTGCTTTATTGGTGAACCTTGTTTACGTATTTCGCGGTTTCTCATACGTTTCATTTCAGGTGGTCCTGTTGACCCACCCCCACCCATGTGCACCTATAAGATGTTCCGGGACTGCAAGCCCCAGGAATTCTCTGGCACCGAGGGTGCGGTCAGTTTGCTTAGGTGGTTGGAGAAAGTGGAGTCGGTATTTCTGATGTGTAACTGTCTCCCAGAAGATCGGGTGAAGTATTCGGCTGCGTTATTTCAGGACGTGGCATTGACTTGGTGGAATGGTATCACCCAGAACATGGGGATTGGGGAGGCATATGCTATGCCATGGGAGAACTTTGTGCAGTTGCTGAAGCGGGAGTATTGCCCGAGGGAAGAGGTACAGAAGCTGGAGCATGAGGTGTGGAACCTCAAGATGACTGGGTCGGAAATCGAGAAGTATACTGTGAGACGGAATGAGTTGGCCGTGCTGTGTCCCGATCTGCACGTGCCAGAATATCGTAAGATTGAACACTATGTCTCGGGGTTAGTGCCGGAAATTGCAGGGTTAGTGGCTGCTGGGAATCATCCTACTTATGCGGAAGTAGTTCGATCGGCCCATAGGATGACCAATTTAAAGGTGAATGAGGGGATTTTGCCGGCGAAGGGTTCGACTGCTAAGGCTCCAGAGAACAATAAGCGCAAGTGGGAGAATGACGGGAAAGGGTCTGGGTCTGCACAGCAGGGTAAGAAGTTTGATAATGGGGGTTCATCGTCTTCGGGTAACAAGCAGGGTGGTTATGCGGGAAAATTGCCCAAATGCAACAAGTGTGGACGCCATCACCAAGGGAACTGCGACAGTAACCGTTGTCACCGCTGCCAGCGAACAGGCCACTATGCTAAAGATTGTCGGGTTACACTTCCATCGACTCAGGCTCCGACAAACGGTTCAACACCGACTACTCAAGGGACTACAGGGAAACAAGGGTGCTACAACTGCGGTGACACTGGGCATTACAAGAAGGATTGCCCAAAATTGAAACAGGGTGGAAACAACGGGAATGGTAACAACGGGGGCGGCGGCAGAAATGCACGTGCCTTCGTCATTGGAGCTGCTGAGGCTAGGCAGGACCCTGATACAGTCACCGGTACGTTTCTTCTCAATAATCACTCTGTTAGCGTGTTGTTTGATTCTGGTGCCGACAAGAGTTTTGTATCCATGAATGTTAGTCGACTGCTAGATGTAGTATCTGTACCATTAGAGACCAAGTATATTATTGAGTTGGCTGACGGTAAAACGATTGAAGCTACTAGTGTTCTTCGGGAGTGTCAGTTGGAGTTGTCGGGTTTATCGTTTCCCATCGACCTTATGCCGGTACCTTTGGGTAGTTTCGACGTCGTGGTAGGAATGGATTGGTTATCTTTGTATCGCGCGGAGATCGTCTGTTACGATAAGGTTATTCGGATTCCTCTCCCTGATGGAGAATTTCTTTCTGTGTACGGTATCAAGGGTGGTGTTTCGCTAAACATCATCTCTAGCATGAAAGCCCTTAAGTGTCTTCGAAAGGGTTATCCAGCCGTTTTGGCGCTCTTATCTGTTTCCACTAGTGATAAGAAGAAAATTGACGACATTCCGGTGGTACGCGAGTTTTCTGATGTTTTTCCCGATGATTTATCTGGTCTTCCTCCTCATCCTCAAGTCGAGTTCGGTATTGATCTTGTACCAGGGGCTGCTCCTATTGCTCGGGCCCCCTATCGTCTTGCACCTCCCGAGATGCAGGAGTTGTCTAGTCAGTTACAGGAACTCTTGGACAAGGGTTTCATCCGGCCAAGTTCTTCCCCTTGGGGAGCCCCGATTTTATTTGTCAAGAAGAAGGATGGGAGTTTCCGATTGTGTGTAGACTACAGAGAGCTGAACAAATTGACCGTCAAGAACCGTTATCCTCTTCCACGTATTGATGATCTGTTCGACCAGCTTCAGGGTTCTAGTTATTATTCCAAGATCGACTTGAGGTCCGGTTATCACCAGCTGCGCGTCAGGGAGGCTGACGTTGCAAAGACTGCTTTTCGAACACGTTATGGCCATTTCGAATTCTTGGTCATGCCTTTCGGTCTCACGAACGCACCGGCGGTTTTCATGGACTTGATGAACCGCGTCTGTAAACCATATCTGGATAAGTTCGTCATTGTGTTTATTGATGACATTCTGATCTACTCCAAGAACGAGACTGAACACGGAGAACATCTGCGGTTAGTTTTGGAACTCTTGCGACGGGAACAACTTTACGCCAAGTTCTCAAAGTGTGACTTTTGGTTACGTGAAGTTCAATTCCTAGGACATGTGGTCAATGAACTAGGAATTCATGTCGATCCAGCTAAGATCGAAGCGATCAAGGACTGGGAAGCACCAAAGACGCCAACTGAGGTGCGGCAATTCCTAGGCCTCGCGGGCTACTATCGTCGTTTCATTCAGGGGTTCTCGAAGATTGCTCAACCCCTCACCACTCTCACTCAGAAGGATAGGAAGTTCGACTGGGGTGAATCACAAGAGTCCGCATTTGAGGAACTAAAGTCTAAACTGTGTTCTGCTCCTATTTTGTCTTTACCTGAGGGTTCTGATGATTTTGTCGTTTACTGTGATGCTTCCATTCATGGACTCGGTTGCGTGTTGATGCAACGCGAGAAAGTGATTGCGTATGCTTCTCGTCAACTCAAAGTGCACGAGAAGAACTACACAACTCATGACTTGGAGTTGGGTGCCGTGGTATTCGCGTTGAAAATTTGGAGACATTACTTGTACGGTACCAAATGCACTATCTACACCGATCACAAGAGTCTCCAACACATTTTCGACCAACAACACTTGAACATACGGCAGCGCCGTTGGATCGAACTTTTGAACGATTATGATTGTGCTATTAAGTACCATCCTGGCAAGGCGAATGTTGTAGCAGACGCCTTGAGCAGGAAGGAATCTTCTAAACCTCGTCGCATTCGGGCGTTGCAGCTCACTATCCATTCGTCGTTACCTGATCAACTCCGTTCTGCCCAATTGGAAGCTTTGAAGGAGGAAAACCTTAAAGCTGAAACTATGCACGGTGCCGACAAGCACCTGGAGCGAAGACCGGATGGCCTGCACTACTTCGCAGAACGCATATGGGTTCCTTTATTCGGGGGACTACGGGAGCTTGTTCTTGATGAGGCTCATAAGTCCCGGTATTCTATTCATCCTGGTTCGGATAAGATGTACCAAGATCTGAAAGTGCTTTACTGGTGGCCAAACATGAGGTCGGACATAGCCTCATACGTGAGCAAATGCTTGACCTGTGCTAAGGTCAAGGTGGAATACCAGAAACCGTCGGGTCTCCTGCAACAACCTGAAATTCCGGAATGGAAATGGGAACGGATTACTATGGATTTTGTCACACAACTTCCTAAGTCACCAAGCGGGAACGACAAGATATGGGTGATTGTCGATCGATTGACGAAATCAGCTCATTTTCTTGCTATTAAGGAGACCGACACCATGGATCGTTTGGCTCGCCTTTACTTGAAAGAAGTTGTTTCTAAGCACGGGGTGCCAGTTTCTATAATCTCGGATCGCGATTCTCGCTTTACTTCTCACTTCTGGAAGTCTTTGCACAAGGCTTTGGGTACCCAACTAGACATGAGTACGGCTTACCATCCACAGACTGACGGTCAGAGTGAGCGTACGATTCAAACTTTAGAAGACATGCTACGGGCGTGTGTGATCGATTTTGGCAAGGGTTGGGAAGCTCATCTGCCGTTGGTAGAATTCTCGTACAACAACAGTTATCACACGAGCATCAAGGCTGCTCCGTTCGAGGCACTGTACGGACGGAAATGCCGCTCTCCTCTTTGTTGGGCTGAGGTGGGTGAGAGTCAACTCACTGGGCCCGAACTAGTGTACGAAACTTCGGAAAAGATCGTACAGATTCGTAATCGGTTGGCGGCGGCACGGGACCGCAAAAGAGTTATGCCGATCAGCGTCGCAAACCACTGGAATTCCAAGTTAACGACAAGGTGCTTCTGAAAGTTTCTCCGTGGAAGGGCGTCATACGCTTTGGGAAGCGTGGCAAACTCAACCCACGGTATGTCGGACCATTTACGATCCTGGAACGGATTGGGCCGGTGGCATATCGTCTTGATTTACCGACGGAGCTCGGTAACGTACATAACGTCTTCCACGTGTCCAACTTGAAGAAGTGCCTGACTGACGAGTCTCTCATCGTTCCATTAGAAGAGATCAAGGTTGACGATCGTCTTCGGATTGTGGAAGAACCTGTGGAGATCCTCGACTACAAGATTCGTAGCTTACGTCACAGCAAGATTCGTATCGTTAAGGTTCGGTGGAACTCGAACCGGGGACCGGAATATACGTGGGAACGGGAGGATCAGATGAAGTCTAAGTATCCTCATCTCTTTCCTAAGGAAGCGTTCGAGTCGAGACACGTCTCTTCGACAGCTGAATGAATCTCGGGTCGAGATTCCTTTTAACGTGGGGATGATGTGACAACTCGGGTAAATCTCTCTCTTTTGGTTTCTACCTTTTGCTTGTTTCCTTCGTTACTTCTTTTGTTCTTTCTGTACTTGTACAAATTTTCGGGACGAAAATTCTTTTAACGTGGGGATGATGTGACACCTGGCAAATTCGGGTTAACAACGTTGTCTAGATGAAAGTCTACCTTAGCGAGTCACGCGTATATTGTACTTAACTGGGTTAGTTAAGTCGGGATATGGTTCGGGAACTATTGGTTAGTCTAGAAGATCATTGGATGTTGGTCTAGAGGTTCGTTAGATGTCGGTCCTTAACCAAGTGTACAAACGGTAACGATTTGTAGGATCGTCAGGGCATACGGAACGTACGAGTCTTGAGTCCCGGGAATTGGTGAACGAGTGTAAATATGTGTATTTACTTGTGTTATGTGTTTACAATCATTATGTGACTTGTCGGTACATGAATATGCATTAACATATGTTAAAACGGGGTTTAACGCGCAAAACACACAAAAGGAACCCCTACAGGCGATTAGGAAGCCTAATCGCCCATAGGGGAGGCGAGTAGGGCACATTAGACACGAGTAGGAGGCTACTCGTGTGTACATAGGGGCGATTAGGCCCAATCTCATGCGATTAGCAGCCCTAATCGCATGTAGCTGCTGCATACTCGCCTATAACGTGCTGGACGACTAGAAACGCCTATAAATACAACACTTAACCTCCTAAACTCCCTAATATCAACCCTAGTCGTCCCATAACCGCCCCAAACACTTAAACAACCTCTGGAAGGCGATTTTGATCAAAAACACAAGGTTTCAAGGTCTAACCATCATCCTTTTACAATTCCAAGGTTTGATTCTCATCCATAATACTTTGTAAACGTTTTTAATCAATCCCTAATGGTCCAGACCTGTTCATAAACGAAAAAGCTTTCTGAAAATCGTCAATAAGAGTTATTAATCGGATTATAACTAATAAACATGCGTTATGGGTATGTATGATTAGAAAGATAGGATTTTTATGAATCTTGATGATGTTTTGATGTGTTATCATGCTAGGTCAGAATTAATATTGTTAGTATGATGATAGAAATCTCAGTAATTGGATAATAGGGTTAGGATTACATGCGTTAATTGAATGTTGCATGCTATGTGTATGTGTTTGGATTGCTTTGGTTGCATGCAGGACTGATTTTACGAGGATGAACGAAGGGTTTTGGGTTAAACATGTTTAGGATAGTGTTTGGGATGATATTGGGTAGTTACACACGCTCTGGATCTGATTTGGAGCGTTAAACGCGCGAAAAACCGGAACAGCAAGGTTACAGGCGAGTAGCCTTGCTAATCGCGTGTATTAGGGGCGAGTAGCCCCCCACTCGCGTGTAATAAGGGCGAGTAGGCCCACTCGCCTGACTACAGGGGCGAGTAGCCCAATCGCATGGCCTCAAGGGCGAGTAGCCCTAATCGCCTGACTTAAGGGGCGATTAGCCCTAGTCGTGTGACATTTCATGCGATTAGCCTCCCTAATCGCGTGTACTGCTGCTGTAAGTGTAAATTAGCATTCCGAGACCCGATTTAACATGTAGTAACATGCTAGGAACCCCGTAACATGTCTAATAACTTGGTAACATATATTTGGATGTATTTCGGTGATACGTGAACTATGTGCTATAACTTGTTGTGTGTTAACGTATGTTAAGTGTACTTGCGTTATTGTATGTTTTGGAACGTAAACATAACACGGGGAGTCTCGGGTCACCAATGGGATGTCGAGTCTTGTACTTTGGGTCAGTTAAACAGTCACGGTGTTTTCAAACGAACTTGGTTATGGTCTGGACATCTAGGGACTAATTAACCTGCGGGTTATTAGTCTAAGTACTTGTAACTGTCGTATGTTAGGTCGCCACTTTACGGGACTAGCATAGCAGCTGAGTTTACTCGGGTTAAGGAGTAAAGGAACTTAAGGTGAGTTTACGGCCCCTCTTTTAAACTGGTTTTATACTTTCGGGGGAGAAAACATGTGTTAAAACAACTGTTTGGTAACTACTGTCATACTATGGGTTTATACTGTGTACTACACGATCTTTGGAAGTCCCGGGGGGAACCATGAATGTGCGGGTTTGCACAACGGGGAAATGTGAATAGCGCTATTGGGAGTGACCAACCCCGCTCGTCGACTTGGAGGGTCGGCGGGTGCATATTGTCTCAAACAGGAACAACAGGAACAACAGGAACATACATCGGGCATACTTTTGGTATTCGAGTTAGTAATGGTTTTCCAATCGTGGTAGTAACAAAACGTACGCCTAGCTAGCGTATACTGGTTTTCTATTTGTTATAGTATGGACAGGTGGACTTGGTACTTGAACTGCAAACCTGTAAACTCACCAGCATTTTTGTGCTGACGTAAACTTTTACATGTTTTCTCAGGTCGCTAAGGTAGCACAATGGAACTAGGGCGCACGCGTCTGCACGGCGTCTAGATAGAGTTGCATGATTTCACAAACATTGAACATTGGTTATTTATGTTGAACTTTATTTTGAATAAGCTTCCGCTGTAAACGGGATTTTAAAACTATGTTTTGGTATTGCATTAATTACATTTAGGCTTGTTTATTGTGATCGTTGGTTTGGATCCTGGTTTGTCATGCGCCTCGCGGTAAAACTCCGCAAGTGGATTTTGAGGGTGTGACAGATTGGTATCAGAGCCAATGGTTATAGTGAACTAGGACTGCATGTAGAGTCTAGTCTATAGCCGAGTCGCACACACTAGACGATCACATGGTACTAGACGTTATAGTGGTTTACGTATGGTCTTGTCGGGGTGTCTCTAAATCGTTGGTCTTTCTACGTTACACCATCCGTTCTATCTTAGGTTGGGTTACTTGTTTTCTAGGCAGTGTGGTCTATTGGGGTAACTCGTGTGCTCTTGAGATTTGTCCAAGGCTCGGACATCTCCCTTTCGCATTCCAATAGAAACACTTGTCATAAACTACCGTAGTATTACGGTGTGTAGCTAAGAGTCTATGTTCGGTGATTTGATCTTTGAACTAGGAGAACACTTGGAGGACCATGTAGAGCGTTTTATCATTTTGGGTGCACACAAAATCATAAAACGAAATGCATGGAAGCCCTAGTGAGCTCTGGGTTTGAAGGGATAGTCCTGGATTGGATCTAGCTTTGATCTTGTGAACATTAGTGGTTATCTTTAACTGCGAAACTAAATTTTTCTCGTTCTTTCTGCCAGAATCATGTCTGGAGTGCGTGGAGGACGAGGAGGTGGTCGCAATGGTGGACGCGGTGGTGGTCGCGGTGGTGCTGGTGGTCGTGGTGGAGGTATTAACCTGTCACAGGCTGATCTGAACAACTTGCTCCAGGCTGCCTTTCAGTTAGGGCACAACGGTGGTGGTAAGTTGTTTTATCCGTTTTCTTTGCTTTATTGGTGAACCTTGTTTACGTATTTCGCGGTTTCTCATACGTTTCATTTCAGGTGGTCCTGTTGACCCACCCCACCCATGTGCACCTATAAGATGTTCCGGGACTGCAAGCCCCAGGAATTCTCTGGCACCGAGGGTGCGGTCAGTTTGCTTAGGTGGTTGGAGAAAGTGGAGTCGGTATTTCTGATGTGTAACTGTCTCCCAGAAGATCGGGTGAAGTATTCGGCTGCGTTATTTCAGGACGTGGCATTGACTTGGTGGAATGGTATCACCCAGAACATGGGGATTGGGGAGGCATATGCTATGCCATGGGAGAACTTTGTGCAGTTGCTGAAGCGGGAGTATTGCCCGAGGGAAGAGGTACAGAAGCTGGAGCATGAGGTGTGGAACCTCAAGATGACTGGGTCGGAAATCGAGAAGTATACTGTGAGACGGAATGAGTTGGCCGTGCTGTGTCCCGATCTGCAATTTCGGTGATTTTGAAATGCCGTGACCCTTTTTAAGAGGTTAAAAATGGTTTAAGCCTTAAATAAAAGTAATACTCAAGGGGACGTTGCAAATGGATGGACGTGAAAAACATGTAAATTACAAATCAGAGAATGACCACGTCAATCCAAATCATGTGTTAAACCCCTTTGAGTGATTTTCACCATCCCTTACATAAGAAGCCGGTCAATCAAACACCCGATTCCACCACAAAAGACATTCTTTAATATGTAATCATTTTCGAGGCTTTATTTTCATTTAATTTCTAAGCCACGTATATATCAACATTCCATTAAATAGAACGCATGTATATCTCCTTAATGGCTTCTTTTATATGTGTGAAATGATTTTCGGTGATTTTGAAATGCCGCGACCCTCTTTAAGAGGTTAAAAAAGGTTTAACCCTCAAATAAAAGTAAAATCCAAGGGGACGTTGCAAATGGATTTACGTGAAAACCATGTAAATTAAAAAACAGAGAATGACCACCTCAATCCAAATCATTTGTCAAACCCCATCGAGTGATTTTCACCATCCCTCAGATAAGAACTCGGTCAATCAAACACCTGATTCCATCACAAAAGACTTTTTTTCAATTGTAAACATTTTTGAGGCTTTATTTTCATTTTATTTCTAAGCATCGTATATATCAACATTCCCATTAAATAGAACGCATGTATATCCCCTTAATGGCTTCATTTAGATGTGTGAATAGATTTTCGGTGATTTTGAAATGCCACCACCCACGTTAAGAGGTTAAAAAGGTCTAAGCCTCAAATAAAAGGAAAATCCAACGGTACGTTGAAAGTGGATTTACGTGAGAAACAAGTAATTAAAAAACAAAGAATTACCACGTAAATCCAAATCATGTGTAAATCCCCTTCGAGTGATTTTCACCATCCCTCAAATAAGAAGTCGGCCAATCAAACACCCGATTCCACCATAAAAGACATTCTTTAAATTGTAATCATTTTCGAGGCTTTATTTTCATTTTATTTCTAATCCACGTATATATCAACATTCCCAATAAGTAGAACGCATGTATATCGCCTTAATGGCTTCATTTAGATGTGTAAAATGATTTTCGGGGATTTTGAAATGCCGCGACCCTTTTTAGAGGTTAAAAAAGGTTTAAGCCTCAAATAAAAGATCTAATGGGACGTTGCAAATGGATTTACGTGAAAAACATGTAAATTACAAATCAGAGAATGACCACGTCAATCCAAATCATGTGTTAATCCCCTTCGAGTGATTTTCACCATCCCTCATATAAGAAGTCGGTTAATTAAACACCCGATTCCACCACAAAAGACATTCCTTAATATGTAATCATTTTCGAGGCTTTATTTTCATTTTATTTCTAAGCCACGTATATATCAACATTCCCATTAAATAGAACGCATGTATATCGCCTTAATGGCTTCTTTTAGATATGTGAAATGAATTTCGGGGATTTTGAAATGCCGCGACCCTCTTTAAGAGGTTAAAAAAGGTTTAAGCCTCCAATAAAAGTAAAATCCAAGGGGACGTTGCAAATGGATTTAGGTGAAAAACATGTAAATTTAAAAACAGAGAATGACCACGTCAATCCAAATCATGTGTCAAACCCCTTCGAGTGATTTTCAACTTCCCTCAATTAAGAACTCAGTCAATCAAACACCTAATATCATCACAAAAGACTTTTTTTCAAATGTAATCATTTTCAAGGCTTTATTTTCATTTTTATTTCTAAGCCACGTATATATCAACATTCCCATTAAATAGAACGAATGTATATCGCCTTAATGGCTTCATTTAGATATGTGAAATGATTTTCGGTTATTTTGAAATGCCGCGACCCTCTTTAAGAGGTTAAAAAAGGTTTTAGCCTCAAATAAAAGTAAAATCCAAGGGGACGTTGCAAATGGATTTACGTGAAAACCATGTAAATTAAAAAACAGAGAATGACCACCTCAATCCAAATCATTTGTCAAACCCCATCGAGTGATTTTCACCATCCCTCAGATAAGAACTCGGTCAATCAAACACCTGATTCCATCACAAAAGACTTTTTTTCAATTGTAAACATTTTCGAGGCTTTATTTTCATTTTATTTCTAAGCATCGTATATATCAACATTCCCATTAAATAGAACGCATGTATATCCCCTTAATGGCTTCATTTAGATGTGTGAATAGATTTTTGATGATTTTGAAATGCCGCCACCCACGTTAAGAGGTTAAAAAGGTCTAAGCCTCAAATAAAAGGAAAATCCAAGTGTACGTTGAAAGTGGATTTACCTGAAAAACATGTAAATTAAAAAACAGAGAATGACCACGTCAATCCAAATCATGTGTCAAACCCCTTCGAGTGATTTTCAACATCCCTCAATTAAGAACTCGGTCAATCAAACACCTGATTCCATCACAAAAGACTTTTTTTCAATTGTAAACATTTTCGAGGTTTTATTTTCATTTTATTTATAAGCATCTTATATATCAACATCCCATTAAATAGAACGCATGTATATCCCCTTAATGGCTTCATTTAGATGTGTGAATAAATTTTTGGTGATTTTGAAATGCCGCCACCCACGTTAAGAGGTTAAAAACGTCTAAGCCTCAAATAAAAGGAAAATCCAAGGGTACGTTGAAAGTGGATTTACGTGAAAAACAAGTAAATTAAAAAACAGAGAATGACCACGTCAATCCAAATCATGTGTAAATCCCCTTCGAGTGATTTTCACCATCCCTCAGATAAGAAGTCGGTCAATCAAAAACCCGATTCCACCATAAAAGACATTCTTTAAATTGTAATCATTTTCGAGGCTATATTTTCATTTTATTTCTAAGCCACATATATATCAACATTCCCATTAAATAGAACACATGTATATCGCCTTAATGGCATCATTTAGATGTGTGAAATGATTTTCGGTGATTTCAAAATGCCGCGACACTTTTTAAGAGGTTAAAAATGGTTTAATCCTCAAATAAAAGTAATATTCAAGAGGACGTTGCAAATGGATTTACGTGAAAAACATGTAAATTACAAATCAGAGAATGACCACGTCAATCCAAATCATGTGTCAAACCCTTTCTAGTGATTTTCAACATCCCTCAATTAAGAACTCGGTCAATCAAACACCTGATTCCATCACAAAAGACTTTTTTTCAATTGTAATCATTTTTGTGGCTTTATTTTCATTTTTATTTCTAAGCCACATTTATATCAACATTCCCATTAAATAGAACGCATGTATATCGCCTTAATGGCTTCATTTAGATATGTGAAATGATTTTCGGTGATTTTGAAATGCCGCGACTGTCACACCCCGACTTTTCCCTCGTCGGTTGCGACGTTTGGTGCCTTTGCCAGCGCAGCGGAAAGTTGCATCTAAGACTCTTATTTCCTGAACGCCATTGCTAACCCTCTAGGATCCCCGATCCCAATACGTCGACTACTCCAACCGTGCCGTTACCAAAGTTTAAACCTGAAAGACATACTTAAAAAGTCAACATAAAGCTGGTGAGTTCATAAGTTTTCTTTTATAATAGAGTTGTTGTAAGTTCGGAAAGATCATATCTGTTACTACTATGTTATGAGAACGTTAGCTAGACGTTAAGTGTTTTTACTACTACGGTTGGGAACCCATTACTAAACCGGTATAAGTGTTGAAGCCAGCCCAGACGGACGGGATTACCGATGCCTCGGTAACCCCAAAGTATTAGAGACAATATGCACCCGCCCGGCTCCCAGCCGTCGGGTGGGGTTTGTAAGGCCCAATAGATCTATCCACATTTCCCTCGTTGTGCATCCCCGCACATTCATGGTTTCCCCCTGGGACTTTCCGTAAAAGCCGTATAGTAATGTAAAGTAACCATAGTATAACATGATCTTTAAAACGATGTAAGTAGTACGCATGTTTCTTTCCCGAATGTAAAACCAGTAACAGCAGGGCCGTGACACTCACGCACCCATTTCATTTTTCAAAAACTTGTTCGTTTGGAATTCCTCGGGTTTTCATAAAAGATGCATGTCTTCCACCCCGGAAACATTTATAAAACGGTAAAAAGTGGGGTCATGAACTCACCTCAATTTCCATGCTAAGCTAGCAAATAAAGTCCAAGCCTCGACCGGCTTCCTCGTGCCCTATTACAACAAAGGACACCTTAAAGTCTAACACGTATAAACCTAGCCTATTATCCGGCTAAAAGGTAGTTTATCCAACTATCTAGACTCGTGTGTATAACTCGAGTACTAATATGCTTTAACTCGACGAACCGATCGTGACTTATCTTACTTATGCGTTAACACACGACATAGTACCCAAGTTGCGCACTTGTCACTATTCGTGTACACACCACGTTGGACTATATTATGAAACGTATAACTTATCCCGAGCCGTAGCTCGTCTTATAATTATATTTTAGGAAAATATTCTTTGATGAAAATATAAGTATAGTTATTTAAAATCGATTAATAACAATATCGCTTCTTTTCCAATCTTTAAAGGTTTCAAAATATTAACTTTTTGTATAATTCTTTTCTCCAATACGCTGAGCGTTTTGTAATTCAAAATCGTTAAAATAGAAATGTTTTAGTTACTAAAATCTTTAAAGGTTGACGCAATTGACGCTCAGTAAATAATATGCATTTGTTTTGGAAATAGCGTTCGACGTTTTTCTTTAAATGTTGCAAGAAATCACTTGTCGAGAACCTTTTTGCGATATTGTAGAAAACTACATTTGTCAAAATACTTGAAGGTTGTTTATAATGAAATATACAAGAAATATCGCCTTCGTTTATGCTTATAAATTTTATAAAATTTCGGCAGAGTTTCCTCTGTTTTCGTACAAACCAGGCAACACAAGTCGCCTACAATTTTCCCAAAAATCAATATCCAATACAAGACTTTATACGCTACGACAACTTTTGTAAATATACATATTTACATAAGTATTCATATTTATATAAATATACTTGTATGCAAATGGTCCAACAATTTTAGTCCGACGACAAAACACAAGTCACGTTTTAATATCCAAGTTTTCGTTTATCTTCGTAAATGGTTCGTCGCGAGTTAACACATCTTATTCGTTTATATTTATAATATGTTTTATAAATACAAGTTCAAAATATAACAATTAAATTATACCGAATCGCATACGTGAGACCCGACACGCCACTTTATCTCGGATGATGTGTAGACAGAAGCCGAGTCTGACCCGTTGACTGCGCATTTGACCGAACCAGTATGTTTGACCAGATCTGACCCGGGTTTGACTGAGTTGACCAGTTGTTGACCGAGTTAACTCGGTTTGACCAGATCTGAAACGAGTCCGGATCTGAGTTGGAACCAGACCCGAACCACAACCTTAACCCAAACCCAAGTCCCATAATAAACCAAGACCCGAGATCAAAACCCGACTCACCCAAGCCAAACCTGTGAGTCGTGACTCGAGCCCGGAAACCAAAATCCCAAAACGAGTTGCTCGCTAATCGGACCCCAAACAACCCACCATCATCGGGCCACCATTAGCACCCATCGGACCCGAACCACAACCGAGCCAAACCCAAGTCCCATCCGGACCTGAAGTGAACTGACACCCAAACCGAAGCCATAACCACCACGAACCCGACACCATCGAGCCAATCCAAACATCCTGACCCAAGCCCACTTGCCTTGAACCTTGTGTGCCGCCCCTTCTCCTCCCCGTCTTCTGCCCAACGTGGCTGTAGACCACCATGTCGCCGCCTTCAGTAACCAACCCCCATCCCCTTGATAATCATCGCGCCGCTGCTGCTGTTGTTTGTTGGAGTTGCGTCGCCACCACCCAAGCTTGGTGGTGGCCGGCGATTCTTGTTACAGGAGCGAGGGAGAGGAGGGCAGGAGGGAGAGAGACGAAAGAGAGAGGGTAGAGAGAGGGAAGGTGTGCGTTTTAGAGAGAGAGTAGAGAGAGGTTGGAGAGATTTGAGGAGGGGGGGGGGGGGTGTTTGGCTGCGGGAAGATGAAGGGGAAGGAGAAGAGCTCCCCTTTTATAGTTAGGGTTAGGGTTAGGTGGGTTATTACCGCGTATCGAACTCGTTATCTCGCGAAACGTCTCGGTTTTATCTTAGGCCCGCTAATAAATTATAAAAAGTAGTCGGTTTTGTTCGAAATACAAAACCGAGCATAGATATAAATATTTCGATGTCCGACGCGTGTTTTCAGAACACGCGTTTAAATCGCGTTAATTTAACCGGTCGCAGTTTCGATTGTAAAAACGGTCAGTAAACTTCCGAAACTCAATAATTAACAATATTTAAAATAAATATTTAATTTTAATCATAAAAATCACGTTGGTGTAGATCGGAAGTTGCCGGGTGTCACATCCTCCCCATGTTACAGAAATTTTGTCCTCAAAATTTGAGGTAGGATATCATCCAAGAATGAATGGTAGTACAATAAAGATAGTCAACGGACTTGCCGGTACAAATGGCACGAGATAAATTTCCATAATCAAATGAATGCAAAGTGTAAACAATAACTCTGTCAACAAACACTATTGACGCACCTCAAACGAAACAACTAGTGCACCAACTTTTCATTACACACCACAGGGTGTGTAATTATTTAAGGCAATAACAAACAAGTTGATGAAAGTGAGACATGTCAATAAAAATCATTCATTATTCCAAGTCGATTGAATATTCACCGCAAGGTGCTGTATCAAATTCCAACAATTCGATTTAACTGAAATGTCGACTTTAAAGAAACTCATCGACGAAGTATCAAAGGATTCATTGCCCATAATGGCCTGACACATCAAGATTAGAAACAAGCATTACGAGCAACGTAATGATAAAAACAAGTCACTAATGAAACAATTGTTTGATGCGAATCCCTACAATGGACCTTCACAGGTTTAAAGAATTCAAACATGCAATAGTTGACACGTGTACAAAAATGCGTGTCTAATTTGGTGAAAAGAATAAGGAATCAACAAAAATTAAATTCCTTTACGATTGAATGTTGAAGGCCACAAATACAAAAGGAGAGAGATGTAGATCGTACTCAAAAAGATATAACTAGGTTCTACAACATGAACCTTAGAAGTTCAAGAAACGAGATCATCAAGAACTTAAACTGGTTTAAGAAAAGCAAGGTCACAAATGACACGAACAGGGGAGAATCGACGATCACGTCCGTAACGACAAAATAATGAAAAACCCTTATCCATTATTTATATATATATATAGATATATAAAACAACATAATAGTATAGATACCCTCACGATAGATGTCTTTAGAATTATCAAGTGCCTGTAAATTCGCAATAACGTGACGTCTGCGTTATCGAAAATTTACCTCACCAGATCATCCTATTAACCACCATCATGAGTATATCACAAGCACTCATTATAGTCACATAATAACACGTATATAGTATAGTACATAATATAATGTCTGTCGTGTGCGCCACCTTTCTCAGTGCTTCTCCCGACCGCATTGCAGCTTTGCAGTATCATCGGTAAAACGAGGTGCCTCATCAAAACGTTTCTAACCCAAGTCGACCTTGACGACATAGCATACTCCGAACCCGGGATGCGAAACCGCAGATGCTACAACAATCCCCTTGCCAACTCGTCCAACTAACATGACACGTGTGAGCGTTGTAAATGCGTCCAAGCTTGAGTCGACAACCATTGGCGATACATATTATATATACTTTACATAAATACACATAATATATAAACAAGTAAGTTGTTCCTCGTACCAAGAAACAATGACTCGGCTAACTCTATGTGAATAAATGCTCTGATATCTAAAGCGATGACTCACCAGTCACTAGTGAGGTATGCCTAACCACCACGTGTTATTATCCTTTCTATATACCACTATAGAAAATACCGACTTCCTATTCACACAAGAAAAATAAATGTTCCTTGCGCCGAAGGAATGCACGCTGAGCTAGTGTGATACACTAATAGTCACGTAACATACTTGGCAACGGTTGGAATTCCAGTTCCTAGGCGTTCATACTAAATATCATGTCTTAGAAATTTTGGTCCCAACTTCAAAACAAACTCAGGTTAAAGCCTAGATATCTACCCAGACACCTAGTTCGCTAAAACCTATGGCTCTGATACCAAACTGTCACACCCCGACTTTTCCCTCGTCGGTTGCGACGTTTGGTGCCTTTGCCAGCGCAGCGGAAAGTTGCATCTAAGACTCTTATTTCCTGAACGCCATTGCTAACCCTCTAGGATCCCCGATCCCAATACGTCGACTACTCCAACCGTGCCGTTACCAAAGTTTAAACCTGAAAGACATACTTAAAAAGTCAACATAAAGCTGGTGAGTTCATAAGTTTTCTTTTATAATAGAGTTGTTGTAAGTTCGGAGAGATCATATCTGTTACTACTATGTTATGAGAACGTTAGCTAGACGTTAAGTGTTTTTACTACTACGGTTGGGAACCCATTACTAAACCGGTATAAGTGTTGAAGCCAGCCCAGACGGACGGGATTACCGATGCCTCGGTAACCCCCAAAGTATTAGAGACAATATGCACCCGCCCGGCTCCCAGCCGTCGGGTGGGGTTTGTAAGGCCCAATAGATCTATCCACATTTCCCTCGTTGTGCATCCCCGCACATTCATGGTTTCCCCCTGGGACTTTCCGTAAAAGCCGTATAGTAATGTAAAGTAACCATAGTATAACATGATCTTTAAAACGATGTAAGTAGTACGCATGTTTCTTTCCCGAATGTAAAACCAGTAACAGAAGGGCCGTGACACTCACGCACCCATTTCATTTTTCAAAAACTTGTTCGTTTGGAATTCCTCGGGTTTTCATAAAAGATGCATGTCTTCCACCCCGGAAACATTTATAAAACGGTAAAAAGTGGGGTCATGAACTCACCTCAATTTCCATGCTAAGCTAGCAAATAAAGTCCAAGCCTCGACCGGCTTCCTCGTGCCCTATTACAACAAAGGACACCTTAAAGTCTAACACGTATAAACCTAGCCTATTATCCGGCTAAAAGGTAGTTTATCCAACTATCTAGACTCGTGTGTATAACTCGAGTACTAATATGCTTTAACTCGACGAACCGATCGTGACTTATCTTACTTATGCGTTAACACACGACATAGTACCCAAGTTGCGCACTTGTCACTATTCGTGTACACACCACGTTGGACTATATTATGAAACGTATAACTTATCCCGAGCCGTAGCTCGTCTTATAATTATATTTTAGGAAAATATTCTTTGATGAAAATATAAGTATAGTTATTTAAAATCGATTAATAACAATATCGCTTCTTTCCCAATCTTTAAAGGTTTCAAAATATTAACTTTTTGTATAATTCTTTTCTCCAATACGCTGAGCGTTTTGTAATTCAAAATCGTTAAAATAGAAATGTTTTAGTTACTAAAATCTTTAAAGGTTGACGCAATTGACGCTCAGTAAATAATATGCATTTGTTTTGGAAATAGCGTTCGACGTTTTTCTTTAAATGTTGCAAGAAATCACTTGTCGAGAACCTTTTTGCGATATTGTAGAAAACTACATTTGTCAAAATACTTGAAGGTTGTTTATAATGAAATATACAAGAAATATCGCCTTCGTTTATGCTTATAAATTTTATAAAATTTCGGCAGAGTTTCCTCTGTTTTCGTACAAACCAGGCAACACAAGTCGCCTACAATTTTCCCAAAAATCAATATCCAATACAAGACTTTATACGCTACGACAACTTTTGTAAATATACATATTTACATAAGTATTCATATTTATATAAATATACTTGTATGCAAATGGTCCAACAATTTTAGTCCGACGACAAAACACAAGTCACGTTTTAATATCCAAGTTTTCGTTTATCTTCGTAAATGGTTCGTCGCGAGTTAACACATCTTATTCGTTTATATTTATAATATGTTTTATAAATACAAGTTCAAAATATAACAATTAAATTATACCGAATCGCATACGTGAGACCCGACACGCCACTTTATCTCGGATGATGTGTAGACAGAAGCCGAGTCTGACCCGTTGACTGCGCATTTGACCGAACCAGTATGTTTGACCAGATCTGACCCGGGTTTGACTGAGTTGACCAGTTGTTGACCGAGTTAACTCGGTTTGACCAGATCTGAAACGAGTCCGGATCTGAGTTGGAACCAGACCCGAACCACAACCTTAACCCAAACCCAAGTCCCATAATAAACCAAGACCCGAGATCAAAACCCGACTCACCCAAGCCAAACCTGTGAGTCGTGACTCGAGCCCGGAAACCAAAATCCCAAAACGAGTTGCTCGCTAATCGGACCCCAAACAACCCACCATCATCGGGCCACCATTAGCACCCATCGGACCCGAACCACAACCGAGCCAAACCCAAGTCCCATCCGGACCTGAAGTGAACTGACACCCAAACCCGAAGCCATAACCACCACGAACCCGACACCATCGAGCCAATCCAAACATCCTGACCCAAGCCCACTTGCCTTGAACCTTGTGTGCCGCCCCTTCTCCTCCCCGTCTTCTGCCCAACGTGGCTGTAGACCACCATGCCGCCGCCTTCAGTAACCAACCCCCATCCCCTTGATAATCATCGCGCCGCTGCTGCTGTTGTTTGTTGGAGTTGCGTCGCCACCACCCAAGCTTGGTGGTGGCCGGCGATTCTTGTTACAGGAGCGAGGGAGAGGAGGGCAGGAGGGAGAGAGACGAAAGAGAGAGGGTAGAGAGAGGGAAGGTGTGCGTTTTAGAGAGAGAGTAGAGAGAGGTTGGAGAGATTTGAGGAGGGGGGGGGGGGTGTTTGGCTGCGGGAAGATGAAGGGGAAGGAGAATAGGGTTAGGGTTAGGTGGGTTATTACCGCGTATCGAACTCGTTATCTCGCGAAACGTCTCGGTTTTATCTTAGGCCCGCTAATAAATTATAAAAAGTAGTCGGTTTTGTTCGAAATACAAAACCGAGCATAGATATAAATATTTCGATGTCCGACGCGTGTTTTCAGAACACGCGTTTAAATCGCGTTAATTTAACCGGTCGCAGTTTCGATTGTAAAAACGGTCAGTAAACTTCCGAAACTCAATAATTAACAATATTTAAAATAAATATTTAATTTTAATCATAAAAATCACGTTGGTGTAGATCGGAAGTTGTCGGGTGTCACATCCTCCCCATGTTACAGAAATTTTGTCCTCAAAATTTGAGGTAGGATATCATCCAAGAATGAATGGTAGTACAATAAAGATAGTCAACGGACTTGCCGGTACAAATGGCACGAGATAAATTTCAAGGGGACGTTGCAAATGGATTTACGTGAAAAACATGTAAATTAAAAAACAGAGAATGACCACGTCAATCCAAATCATGTGTCAAACCCCTTCGAGAGATTTTCAACATCCCACAATTAAAAACTCGGTCAATCAAACACCTGATTTCATCACAAAAGAATTTTTTTCAATTGTAATCATTTTTGTGGCTTTATTTTCATTTTTATTTCTAAGCCACATTCATATCAACATTCCCATTAAATAGAACGCATGTATATCGCCTTAATGGCTTCATTTAGATATGTGAAATGATTTTCGGTGATTTTGAAATGCCGCGACCCTCTTCAAGAGGTTAAAAAAGATTTAAGCCTCAAATAAAAGTAAAATCCAAGGGGACGTTGCAAATGGATTTACCTGAAAAACATGTAAATTAAAAAACAGAGAATGACCACGTCAATCCAAATCATGTGTCAAACCCCTTCGAGTGATTTTCAACATCCCTCAATTAAGAACTCGGTCAATCAAACACCTGATTCCATCACAAAAGACTTTTTTTCAATTGTAAACATTTTCGAGGCTTTATTTTCATTTTATTTATAAGCATCTTATATATCAACATCTCTATTAAATAGAACGCATGTATATCCCCTTAATGGCTTCATTTAGATGTGTGAATAGATTTTTGGTGATTTTGAAATGCCGCCACCCACGTTAAGAGGTTAAAAAGGTCTAAGCCTCAAATAAAAGGAAAATCCAAGGGTACGTTGAAAGTGGATTTACGTGAAAAACAAGTAAATTAAAAAACAGAGAATGACCACGTCAATCCAAATCATGTGTAAATCCCCTTCGAGTGATTTTCACCATCCCTCAGATAAGAAGTCGGTCAATTAAACACCCGATTCCACCATAAAAGACATTCTTTAAATTGTAATCATTTTCGAGGCTATATTTTCATTTTATTTCTAAGCCACGTATATATCAACATTCCCATTAAATAGAACACATGTATATCGCCTTAATGGCATCATTTAGATGTGTGAAATGATTTTCGGTGATTTCAAAATGCCGCGACACTTTTTAAGAGGTTAAAAATGGTTTAAGCCTCAAATAAAAGTAATATTCAAGGGGACGTTGCAAATGGATTTACGTGAAAAACATGTAAATTACAAATCAGAGAATGACCACGTCAATCCAAATCATGTGTCAAACACCTTCGAGTGATTTTCACCATCCCTCAGATAAGAAGTCGGTCAATCAAACACCCGATTCCACCACAAAAGACATTTTTTAATATGTAATCATTTTCGAGGCTTTATTTTCATTTTATTTCTAAGCCACGTATATATCAACATTCCCATTAAATAGAACGAATGTATATCTCCTTAATGGCTTCATTTAGATGTGTGAAATGATTTTCGGTGATTTCGAAATGCCGCGACCATTTTTAAGAGGTTAAAAATGGTTTAAGCCTCAAATAAAAGTAATATTCAAGGGGACGTTGCAAATGGATTTACGTGAAAAACATGTAAATTAAAAAACAGAGAATGATCACGTCAATCCAAAGCATGTGTTTAAACCCCTTCGAGTGATTTTCAACATCCCTCAATTAAGAACTCGGTCAATCAAACACCTGATTCCATCACAAAAGACTTTTTTTCAATTGTAATCATTTTCGAGGCGTTATTTTCATTTTTATTTCTAAGTCACGTATATATCAACATTCCCATTAAATAGAACGCATGTATATCACCTTAATGGCTTCATTTAGATATGTGAAATGATTTTCGGTGATTTTGAAATGCTGTAAGACCCTCAAAACCGACGGGTCAAACAGTTGGCATACAAAGATTAAAACCATGAATTTAATACTCAAAAGGTCTTATTTATTATCAGAAAACACGCAGCGGAAAAGTAAATAGTTAAGTCATCCAAACATGAAATTTCCCATGACGGGACAAAGCATATTTGTAGAACAAAACAAAAGTTTAGAAAATTGTTTTCAAATAAATAGAGTAGACTCTTTATTTTGAAATGTCAACCGCCTCGGAGTAGTCCTGCAGCAAGCCAAGGCATCCCTCTTTATTCTTCAATTACCTGAAATCAAGCTAATATGCACGCAAAGTCAGACGAGCTGAGTGAATTCAAGTTTTATGAAGTTCTTAAATTATAAGTACATTGTCAAATAAAAATTAACAAAATACTTAACCTTAGAGTTACATTAAGCGCAATCCGCCTATATGTTCCCTAAGCAAAATGTAAAGTCTAGAATAAGCACAATCCGCCTACTTAACATAAGACTTTATTTTAAATCTACAATAAGCGCATATCGCCTACTAAGACTCAAACCGTAACTATAAATTAGAGCAGATATTATATAACAATCATAGCTCGATTTAAAATATTAAGTAACCATCATACACAGTATATATATATATATAAATATATAGTAAAGCATTAAACCTAATCAAGTATAAATCAAGGCATATCCTGATCTAACAAGCAAGGTTTCACATATAATTTCAAGACATGCATATTAGCCCAAAATGTTTAAAAACAATAAAAAGGGCACATGAATTCACCTTAGTGTGTGTATAGTTCGTCTCTCAACAGCAAGGGAGCACAAGCGAGCAAGTGGTCAATAACCTGGTAATGAGGACGTCAACGTCACCAACTCCCTAAGGTTTGAGAAGGAAAGAAAAGATAAGACGCAGGTCCTAACTAATATTCCTTTTTTTTTCCAACTACGAGTGTATTAATATTTTCTTCCCGCGTGGTTGTATTACACTTAGGCATGTTGTGTTACGCACTCATAAATCCACAGGTTCATAATGTAACCGTTTAGTTAATTTAATCTATTCTAACGGCTTCTGTTCACATCACGATCATCAATTCCGTTTAATTTATGTTTGCTCACATAAAAGAAAATAGAATTAAAGATGAGGCAAAAAGAAACGTCATTGTGATTATGAGCCTATTAATCACCAAAAGCAATAAAACATCTTTGTGATTTCATAAGCATGTAGAAACCAAAATAATGATTTTAGGCCAATTACAACAGAAGCTCGTTTTTTTATATATCTATACAAAGGACCCATAACATATTTGCCATGAACATCAAAACACCATGCACATTGCGACCACAATTAACCCACCGATTAGCCGCCTACTGATGGTTATAAAGATTAACAAGGTTCCATGTCTCGGCCTCGGCTAAGCGATTAACAAGGTTCCATGTCCCGGTCTCGGCTAAGCGAGATGATCATCACCTCCGCAACAATCATCATCGCAGCGCGCAACCCCTGCCAAGTACCGCTGACCAATACACATGAAACCGAGCATCGACCTCGCAGAACTCAAGGGTTCGGGGAGAGAGATTTACCTGGACGCCTACCGATTCGCTGACTACACGCTCAATCCAAACACCGACCTCGAACACGCGATGAATCCAAACGTTGAGATAATTCTTGGTCGTGAGCGGTGAGCCGAAGCTATGGTAGAATACCGTTCGCACCTAAACATCATCTTGTCCGTATTAGTCGAAAACGATGCCTTAACCAAATCGGCTAAAGAGGAACAAGAAAATATAAAGGTCGAACCTGAGATGTTCCCACTGATTTTATGATCTCCTCGTCGATGCACAAGGAAAAGCAAAAGAGAATTTCTTGTTTCTTTTGTTGCAGGCGTGGGTGAAAGGAAAAGCAAAACTGGTTTTTTGATAATATTGTTACTTCTTGTTTCCTTTCTTATTTAGATGCGCAGACCAAGGACAAGAAGGAGAAGTATATTAATTATCTTGTTGTTTCACTTGTTGTTGCTATGGCCGACAAAGAAGCAACAAACAAAATATGATATGGACCTTCAATAAGTTATCGAAGCAAGTAATAACCATAATCAGCTTTGATGTTCTTTAAGCTGCCTTTGAGTCTGGTACTTTGTTATAAGCTCAAAGGCCCCTCTGTCATGTTATGGCATATATGTGGCATTGTAGGGATGGTTCAACTTGATGGTTTTATTAGTCTGATGTTTATATTTGGAGTTTGCAAGTTGAATTGTTTCCCTATAATGGCAACTGGACGCCTGGTTCTAGTTCTCCTTCATTATAGTTTATGGTGGTTTTGGAGGATCTCATATTGCCATGAGACTTACTTTAATTTTTTAGAATGGATATGGAGGTTATTTCTTGATGGATGGTGGTTTAAGATTAGCAGGATGGTTTATAGATTATTGATGAGTGTATATTTTGAGGGTGTGTTTGATATGGGAATGGGCCGGATGGTTATCGTGGGATTTGGGATATTGATGGGCCGAAGAATGATGAAAGATTGTTCTAGCTGTATGGGCCGGATTGGGAAATTTGAGAATTATAAATATGGCCGAGGTGGGCTTAATATGGAATGGGGTTTAATAAACAGCCATGGGTATTATATTTGGTTGGATATTAATCGGGGTTATGTGGATTGGGCTATGAAGTTTTTTATAATTGATGGGCTGAAAATTGATAAGATGGTTATTGGGCTCAGGAGATGGATGAATGGAATTAGTGGATTTGGACTTAATTGTTTTTGTAAGAAGAATATGAGTGTGGGCCGGCTGATTAACATGGGATTTGGAATTCTGATGGGCTGGAAGTTAATGAATGGCCTATTTAGCTGTTTGGGCCGGCTATTGAATTTTGGGCCTTATATAATGGTTATACAACTGATGGGCCTGGAGTTATTGGGGTATTTCAATGATTGTGTTATTGGACTTCTGAAGATGGACATGAGATGTGGGAGTAGTGGTCTATGGTATATTGCTATGGATTATTGGGCTGAAGATAATTGGGCTGATATGGATGTGGGCTCGTATGATGGCTTGTTCCGGCTTTATTTGGAAAGTCTTTGTTGGTCTTACAATATTATTAGTGTTGGGCTTATGTTTTATTTTATTTGGACTGTTTAGGTTTGTTTTTGTTTTGGGCTTTCTTTAGTCTTGGGTTTATGTCCCGGGCTTGAGTTAGTTCTTGTCTTGTAATTTCTTTTTGATCAATAAATGTTTGCCGGGGATTTCCCCTTTTTCCAAAAAAAAAAAAAGTAATAACCATAAGATATTATGTTAAAGTGAAGAAGGATAATACCTTTTCTTTTGTCGTGGAGTGAGAGCTAAACAGCCAACGATTTTGTTGAAGTAGTCGGCGAGAGAGAGACAAGGGATATCATATCATATTATAATAGTGTGGCATTAGGGTTTTTAGGTTGGTGATGACACCAACTTTTGCTATAAGCCCCCCCATCTTTGACACCCTTGTATCTTGTTCCCAAAGCTACTCAAATGGGTTTAGGAAAAAGCTAAAGAGCCCCCTTGACAAAGCCAAAATGGAACCATACAAGTATACAAACTCTACAAGGTGAGACACAATTTCGGGAATCTACGGGTGTTACAAGTCTTCCCCCGTTGCATTAGGATTCGTCCCCGAATCCTGTTGCAAGGGAAACAAGTGTGGATAGAGTCTCATCATTTCTGACTCGGACTCCCAAGTAGCTTCTGACCCCCGTCTATGCCTCCATTGTACTTTCACTTGTTTAACCACTTTGTTTCGCAAATACTTTTCCTTACAATCAAGAATGGAAATAGGCTCCTCGATGTAGTTCAACTTCTCGTCCAGTTCAATATCATCAAGCGGTATATGAGCTTCCTCATCCGCCAGACACTTCCTTAAATGCGACACGTGAAAGGTTGGGTGGATTCCTTTGAGTTCCCCGGGTAAGTCCAACCGATAAGCCACCTCCCCTACACGTGCAAGAATGCGGAAGGGTCCAATGAACCTTGGACTGAGCTTCCCACGCTTGCGAAAGCGTATGATTCCCTTCCAAGGGGAGACCTTCAACAAGACACGGTCACCCACGTTAAATTCAATAGGCCTCCTCCTCTTATCGGCGTACGACTTCTGTCGATCCTGAGCTGCTTTCATGAAAGCTTTAATCTTATCAAGTTTTTCGGTGGTTGCCTCGACCACTTCCAAACTACCCAATTGCTTCTGCCCAATGGAACCCCAACAAACCGGAGTCCTGCACTTGCGCCCATATAACATCTCATACGGTGGCATCCCAATAGTGGCATGATAGCTATTATTATAAGAAAACTCTGCCAATGGTAGGTGATAGTCCCAACTACCACCAAAGTCGATAATACATGCCCGCAACATATCTTCGAGAGTTTGGATGGTCCTTTCGGACTGACCATCTGTCTGCAGGTGATACGCTGTGCTGATGTGTAGTTTAGTACCCATTTCATCATGGAACTTCTTCCAAAATTTTGACGTAAAACGAGTGTCCCTATCCGAAACAATAGACACAGGTACACCGTGCCTCGAAACAATCTCCCGAATGAATAAATCAGCTAATCGTTCAGAGTTTATGGTCTCTCGTATCGGTAAGAAGTGAGCACTCTTTGTCAACCTATCCACCACCACCCAAATAGTGTCACACCCCTTAGGCGTTCGGGGTAGTTTGGTGATGAAATCCATGGTAAGATGCTCCCACTTCCACTCCGGTACTTCCAACGGTTGGATCTTCCCAAACGGTTTCTGGTGTTCCGCCTTAACCTGTAAACAAGTCAAACACCTACTCACATACGTTGCTACCTCGTACTTCATTGCTGGCCACCAATAGTTTTGCTTGAGGTCTTGATACATTTTGGTCGCCCCTGGATGAATAGAATAGCGGGTTTTGTGTGCCTCATCCATGATTTTATCCCTAAACCCCCCATATCGAGGTATCCACATCCGCCCTTTCATGAACATAACCCCGTCTCCATTACTCTCCAAGAGTCCCTGTTGCCCCCACATACGCTCTGTCATGATCCACTCCACCTGTAAGGCTTCATTCTGAACACTAGAGATCTGTTTCATTATATCCGGCTTCAAGATAAGCTGGCACGACTTCACCCGAATGGGTTTAGGTCTCTCCTTTCGGCTCAACGCATCTGCCACCACATTAGCCTTCCCTGGGTGATACATAATCTCCACGTCATAATCTTTGATCAACTCTAACCACCTGCGTTGCCTCATATTAAGGTCTTTCTGCTCGAAGAAGTATTTCAAACTCTTATGGTCGGTGTAGATTGTGCAAGGAACCCCATATAAGTAATGTCTCCATAGTTTAAGCGCGAAAACAACGGCCGCCAACTCCAAATCATGAGTCGGGTAATTAACCTCGTGAGGTTTAAGCTGACGCGAGGCATACGCTATTACCTTACCACGCTGCATGAGAACACACCCGAGACCCTTAAGTGACGCGTCCGAATACACCACTAAGTCCTCGGTACCATCCGGCAAGGCTAGGATCGGTGCATGTGTCAACCTTTTCTTCAGTTCAAGAAACGCGTTCTCCTGGTCCGAGTCCCAAACAAATTTTGCCTCCTTCTTAGTCAGTTTAGTCAATGAGGAAGCTATCTTAGAGAAATCCTGGATAAACCTCCGATAATAACCTGCCAAACCCAAGAAGCTACGAATCTCCGATGGTGATTTTGGTGTAGACCAGTTCATTACTGCCTCCACCTTCGCGTGATCTACCATAATACCCTCGGAATTAATGACATGACCCAAAAATTGAACCTCACGCAACCAGAAAGCACACTTTGAGAATTTAGCGTAGAGTTTCTCATTCCTCAAAGTTTGAAGAACCTCTTCAAGATGTCGAGCATGGTCTTCTTCACTTTTGGAATATATGAGAATGTCATCAATAAAAACAATAACCGAACGGTCAAGCATTGGCCTACACACCCGGTTCATCAAATCCATGAATGCCGCAGGCGCGTTAGTCAAGCCAAAGGACATCACCAAGAATTCGTAATGCCCATAACGAGTACGAAAAGCAGTCTTCGGTACATCCTGCTCCCGTATTTTCAGCTGATGATAGCCAGATCTAAGATCGATCTTCGAGAACCAACTAGCTCCTTGGAGCTGATCGAACAAGTCATCAATCCTTGGTAAAGGATACCTATTCTTCACAGTCAATTTGTTTAGTTCTCTGTAATCGATACACATCCGCATACTGCCATCCTTCTTTTTAACGAACAAAACCGGTGCACCCCAAGGTGAGATACTCGGCCTAATAAACCCTTTCTCGAGCAAGTCCTCCAATTGAGAAGAGAGTTCTTTCATTTCTGCAGGTGCGAGTCGGTAAGGTGCCCTGGCAACAGGCTTAGCTCCCGGCAATAGGTCTATTTGGAATTCAACCTCACGATCCGGTGGCAACTCTGTCAAATCATCAGGAAATACATCTGGGTAACTCCGCACCACGGGAACATCCCCCAGCTTAGGGACAGCAGTCCCCATATCCACGACTTGCGCCAAAAATGCCTTACACCCGCGCTGCAACATTTTCCCCGCCTTAAGCATAGAAATAATTCGAGGTAATGAGCAACTACCATCCCCATGAATAGTAATACGACCCCGTCAGGAGCTGTAAGTCGCACGAGTTTTTGCCCGCACACAATGTGAGCATCCACGGTAGCTAGCCAATCCATCCCAATAATAACATCAAAGCAACCCAATGACATCAAATACAAGCGGATAGGAAAACTATGACCCGATAACTCGATCCGACAATCCTCTACGGCTTTAGTAACAAAGAATGAATTTCCTACTGCTACCTCGACCTCAAATAGATGTCTAATATCTTTGGGGATCGCGCCTAATCTACTACAAAATGCGGTAGACACAAAGCTCATACTAGCACCCGAATCAAACAAAACGGAGGCCCGAAGGTCATTAACCACAAATGTACCTGACACAATATCACATACAAAGGTAAAGGAATAGATACAAAAACAATCGAGTGGGTGGAATGAACACACAAGATACCTGTCACAACGTCCGCCGTCGCCTTAGCATCCTTTTGAGAGAGACTGAAAGCCCGGGCTTTGGTCCTTGGTACCTCTGTCCCAGTAGTTTTCCCAGCATCCCCAGCACCAGAGCTACTAGCATGGGCCGCCTTGCATTTGTTAGAGAAATGCCCCGTGCCCTTACATTTATAGCACACCAAAGTTGGGCACTGATAGTGAGGGTGACCCGACTTCTTACAGCGGAAACAAATACCTGTGCCCTGTTTGCACTCCCCCGAATGCGTCTTTCCACACTTACCACATTGTTTACTATCCCCACTACTACCCACAATGTCAGTGACTTCAGTCTTCACTTTCTTGAGAACGGGTCCTGAAGTATCCGCCCCACTTCGCTTTCCATCGGAGCCGCGGTTAGAGTTCCAATACTTCTTATGATCCACGACACGCTCAACATCCCGCTGCTCATACAAAGTACCACTCATAGCCACCACCTCCCGAAATGTATCCATGCTAGTAGTCACAACACCCCGACGTATGTCCAATGGCAATCCCTGAACGTACCTCTTGATCCTTCTTGCTTCCGGTGTAACCATATCTGGGAACAAGCGAGCCAACTCATTAAACTTAGACGTGTACTCTTTGTGGGACAGATTCCCAGCTTCAAGATTAACAAACTTCTTCTCCAACTTATCCAACTCATGAGTCGGACAAAAATGCTCAATAACCAAAGTTTTCAACTCATCCCACTTCATTCTCTTAACTGCTCTATCTCCCATGGCTTGCGTCAAGTTATCCCACCAACATAGAGCCTCAGATATAAAAGAATGTGCTGCAAAAGTCACCTTGTCCTCATCCCGACACTTACTTATCCGCAACACAGCCTCCATTTCACGAATCCACTGGTGAGCTGCAGAAATATCCTTATTGCCATCAAAAGAAGGTGGGTCACACTTTTTGAAATCGACATAAGTGCAACCTCCGGTGGCAACCCGACTAACTCGAGCCCGATCCTCATCACTGGAATAAATAGGTTCGGGTTCCCGATGTCCCCTTCCGGATCCCCGTCTGGCATCCCTCTCAGCTCCAGTCACAGCCTTAACCGCCTCAGCAATGATCTCAGGCATGCTACTGTGAAGAACCTGATACACTTCATCCGCAATCGCTTCTCTGACATCCGGCCCCAGCACGTCATGGTTACTAGTGTTTGACTTAGGAGTAGGTTCTCGTTCCGAAGTGGAGTCTGGAATACGGCCACCCCCGCGACCACCCCCACGACCACCACCACGATTACCACGACCTCCACCACGACCGCCCCTAGATGACCGTGTTTTTGCCATACTATCCTTCAAGACAAAACCATCACATGATCAGTCACAAGTATATTTAGTATGTATAAAGTAAGGGTAAACTTCTAATAACGTTGATCAAGTGCGATTAGCTGTTTACTTTACTTTAGTCACGCTAAACACAACAAAGCTATGGTCACATTAAGAGTTATGCCTACACTTGAACTTTTCATAAACGAAAATACATATAGTATTTAACTATTAATTTTAAAGGTTACCTCTTGGCGTGCAGCTACTCAGCAGTTGACATTTCTTGTATCAGTTTGGTCCCATAACATATTCGAGTTCAAGCACAGACTGCTCGAATCCCTCGAACAAGTGCTCTGATACCAACTTGTAAGACCCTCAAAACCGACGGGTCAAACAGTTGGCATACAAAGATTAAAACCATGAATTTAATACTCAAAAGGTCTTATTTATTATCAGAAAACACGCAGCGGAAAAGTAAATAGTTAAGTCATCCAAACATGAAATTTCCCATGACGGGACAAAGCATATTTGTAGAACAAAACAAAAGTTTAGAAAATTGTTTTCAAATAAATAGAGTAGACTCTTTATTTTGAAATGTCAACCGCCTCGGAGTAGTCCTGCAGCAAGCCAAGGCATCCCTCTTTATTCTTCAATTACCTGAAATCAAGCTAATATGCACGCAAAGTCAGACGAGCTGAGTGAATTCAAGTTTTATGAAGTTCTTAAATTATAAGTACATTGTCAAATAAAAATTAACAAAATACTTAACCTTAGAGTTACATTAAGCGCAATCCGCCTATATGTTCCCTAAGCAAAATGTAAAGTCTAGAATAAGCGCAATCCGCCTACTTAACATAAGACTTTATTTTAAATCTACAATAAGCGCATATCGCCTACTAAGACTCAAACCGTAACTATAAATTAGAGCAGATATTATATAACAATCATAGCTCGATTTAAAATATTAAGTAACCATCATACACAGTATATATATATATATATAAATATATAGTAAAGCATTAAACCTAATCAAGTATAAATCAAGGCATATCCCGATCTAACAAGCAAGGTTTCACATATAATTTCAAGACATGCATATTAGCCCAAAATGTTTAAAAACAATAAAAAGGGCACATGAATTCACCTTAGTGTGTGTATAGTTCGTCTCTCAACAGCAAGGGAGCACAAGCGAGCAAGTGGTCAATAACCTGGTAATGAGGACGTCAACGTCACCAACTCCCTAAGGTTTGAGAAGGAAAGAAAAGATAAGACGCAGGTCCTAACTAATATTCCTTTTTTTTTTCCAACTACGAGTGTATTAATATTTTCTTCCCGCGTGGTTGTATTACACTTAGGCATGTTGTGTTACGCACTCATAAATCCACAGGTTCATAATGTAACCGTTTAGTTAATTTAATCTATTCTAACGGCTTCTGTTCACATCACGATCATCAATTCCGTTTAATTTATGTTTGCTCACATAAAAGAAAATAGAATTAAAGATGAGGCAAAAAGAAACGTCATTGTGATTATGAGCCTATTAATCACCAAAAGCAATAAAACATCTTTGTGATTTCATAAGCATGTAGAAACCAAAATAATGATTTTAGGCCAATTACAACAGAAGCTCGTTTTTTTATATATCTATACAAAGGACCCATAACATATTTGCCATGAACATCAAAACACCATGCACATTGCGACCACAATTAACCCACCGATTAGCCGCCTACTGATGGTTATAAAGATTAACAAGGTTCCATGTCTCGGCCTCGGCTAAGCGATTAACAAGGTTCCATGTCCCGGTCTCGGCTAAGCGAGATGATCATCACCTCCGCAACAATCATCATCGCGGCGCGCAACCCGCGCCAAGTACCGCTGACCAATACACATGAAACCGAGCATCGACCTCGCAGAACTCAAGGGTTCGGGGAGAGAGATTTACCTGGACGCCTACCGATTCGCTGACTACACGCTCAATCCAAACACCGACCTCGAACACGCGATGAATCCAAACGTTGAGATAATTCTTGGTCGTGAGCGGTGAGCCGAAGCTATGGTAGAATACCGTTCGCACCTAAACATCATCTTGTCCGTATTAGTCGAAAACGATGCCTTAACCAAATCGGCTAAAGAGGAACAAGAAAATATAAAGGTCGAACCTGAGATGTTCCCACTGATTTTATGATCTCCTCGTCGATGCACAAGGAAAAGCAAAAGAGAATTTCTTGTTTCTTTTGTTGCAGGCGTGGGTGAAAGGAAAAGCAAAACTGGTTTTTTGATAATATTGTTACTTCTTGTTTCCTTTCTTATTTAGATGCGCAGACCAAGGACAAGAAGGAGAAGTATATTAATTATCTTGTTGTTTCACTTGTTGTTGCTATGGCCGACAAAGAAGCAACAAACAAAATATGATATGGACCTTCAATAAGTTATCGAAGCAAGTAATAACCATAAGATATTATGTTAAAGTGAAGAAGGATAATACCTTTTCTTTTGTCGTGGAGTGAGAGCTAAACAGCCAACGATTTTGTTGAAGTAGTCGGCGAGAGAGAGACAAGGGATATCATATCATATTATAATAGTGTGGCATTAGGGTTTTTAGGTTGGTGATGACACCAACTTTTGCTATAAGCCCCCCATCTTTGACACCCTTGTATCTTGTTCCCAAAGCTACTCAAATGGGTTTAGGAAAAAGCTAAAGAGCCCCCTTGACAAAGCCAAAATGGAACCATACAAGTATACAAACTCTACAAGGTGAGACACAATTTCGGGAATCTACGGGTGTTACAAGTCTTCCCCCGTTGCATTAGGATTCGTCCCCGAATCCTGTTGCAAGGGAAACAAGTGTGGATAGAGTCTCATCATTTCTGACTCGGACTCCCAAGTAGCTTCTGACCCCCGTCTATGCCTCCATTGTACTTTCACTTGTTTAACCACTTTGTTTCGCAAATACTTTTCCTTACGATCAAGAATGGAAATAGGCTCCTCGATGTAGTTCAACTTCTCGTCCAGTTCAATATCATCAAGCGGTATATGAGCTTCCTCATCCGCCAAACACTTCCTTAAATGCGACACGTGAAAGGTTGGGTGGATTCCTTTGAGTTCCCCGGGTAAGTCCAACCGATAAGCCACCTCCCCTACACGTGCAAGAATGCGGAAGGGTCCAATGAACCTTGGACTGAGCTTCCCACGCTTGCGAAAGCGTATGATTCCCTTCCAAGGGGAGACCTTCAACAAGACACGGTCACCCACGTTAAATTCAATAGGCCTCCTCCTCTTATCGGCGTACGACTTCTGTCGATCCTGAGCTGCTTTCATGAAAGCTTTAATCTTATCAAGTTTTTCGGTGGTTGCCTCGACCCTCTTTAAGAGTTTAAAAAGGTTTAACCCTCAAATAAAAGTAAAATCCAAGGGGACGTTGCAAATGGATTTACGTGAAAACCATGTAAATTAAAAAACAGAGAATGACCACCTCTATCCAAATCATTTGTCAAACCCCATCGAGTGATTTTCACCATCCCTCAGATAAGAACTAGGTCAATCAAACACCTGATTCCATCACAAAAGACTTTTTTTCAATTGTAAACATTTTCGAGGCTTTATTTTCATTTTATTTCTAAGCATCGTATATATCAACATTCCCATTAAATAGAACGCATGTATATCCCCTTAATGGCTTCATTTAGATGTGTGAATAGATTTTCGGTGATTTTGAAATGCCGCCACCCACGTTAAGAGGTTAAAAAGGTCTAAGCCTCAAATAAAAGGAAAATCCAACGGTACGTTGAAAGTGGATTTACGTGAGAAACAAGTAATTAAAAAACAAAGAATTACCACGTAAATCCAAATCATGTGTAAATCCCCTTCGAGTGATTTTCAACATCCCTCAATTAAGAACTCAGTCAATCAAACACCTAATATCATCACAAAAGACTTTTTTTCAAATGTAATCATTTTCAAGGCTTTATTTTCATTTTTATTTCTAAGCCACGTATATATCAACATTCCCATTAAATAGAACGAATGTATATCGCCTTAATGGCTTCATTTAGATATGTGAAATGATTTTCGGTTATTTTGAAATGCCGCGACCCTCTTTAAGAGGTTAAAAAAGGTTTTAGCCTCAAATAAAAGTAAAATCCAAGGGGACGTTGCAAATGGATTTACGTGAAAACCATGTAAATTAAAAAACAGAGAATGACCACCTCAATCCAAATCATTTGTCAAACCCCATCGAGTGATTTTCACCATCCCTCAGATAAGAACTCGGTCAATCAAACACCTGATTCCATCACAAAAGACTTTTTTTCAATTGTAAGCATTTTCGAGGCTTTATTTTCATTTTATTTCTAAGCATCGTATATATCAACATTCCCATTAAATAGAACGCATGTATATCCCCTTTAATGGCTTCATTTAGATGTGTGAATAGATCTTTGATGATTTTTAAATGCCGCCACCCACGTTAAGAGGTTAAAAAGGTCGAAGCCTCAAATAAAAGGAAAATCCAAGTGTACGTTGAAAGTGGATTTACGTGAAAAACAAGTAAATTAAAAAACAGAGAATGACCACGTCAATCCAAATCATGTGTAATTCCCCTTCGAGTGATTTTCAGCATCCCTCAGATAAGAAGTCGGTCAATCAAACACCCGATTCCACCATAAAAGACATTCTTTAAATTGTATTCATTTTCGAGCCTTTATTTTCATTTTATTTTTAAGCCACGTATATATCAACATTCCCATTAAATAGAACGCATGTATATCGCCTTAATGCCTTCATTTAGATGTGTGAAATGATTTTCGGTGATTTTGAAATGCCGCGACCCTTTTTAAGAGGTTAAGAATGGTTTAAGCCTCAAATAAAAGTAATATTCAAGGGGACGTTGCAAATGGATTTACGTGAAAAACATGTAAATTACAAATCAGAGAATGACCACGTCAATCCAAATCATGTGTCAAACCCCTTCGAGTGATTTTCACCATCACTCAGATAAGAAGTCGGTCAATCAAACACCCGATTCAACCACAAAAGACATTCTTTAATATGTAATCATTTTCGAGGCTTTATTTTCATTCTATTTCTAACCCACGTATATATCAACATTCCCATTAAATAGAACGCATGTATATCTCCTTAATGGCTTCTTTTGATGTGTGAAATGATTTTCGGTGATTTTGAAATGCCGCGACCCTATTTAAGAGGTTAAAAAGGTTTAACCCTTAAATAAAAGTAAAATCCAAGGGGACGTTGCAAATGGATTTACGTGAAAAACATGTAAATTAAAAAACAGAGAATGACCACGTCAATCCAAATCATGTGTTAAACCCCTTCGAGTGATTTTCAACATCCCTCAATTAAGAACTCGGTCAATCAAACATCTGATTCCATCATAAAAGACTTTTTTTCAATTGTAATCTTTTTGAGGCGTTATTTTCATTTTTATTTCTAAGTCACGTATATATCAACATTCCCATTAAATAGAACGCATGTATATCACCTTAATGGCTTCATTTAGATATGTGAAATGATTTTCGGTGATTTTGAAATGCCGCCACCCACGTTAAGAGGTTAAAAAGGTCTAAGCCTCAAATAAAAGGAAAATCCAACGGTACGTTGAAAGTGGATTTACGTGAAAAACAAGTAATTAGAAAACAAAGAATGACCACGTCAATCCAAATCATGTGTAAATCCCCTTCGAGTGATTTTCACCATCCCTCAGATACGAAGTCAGTCAATCAAACACCCGTTTCCACCATAAAAGACATTCTTTAAATTGTAATCATTTTCGAGCCTTTATTTTCATTTTATTTCTAAGCCACGTATATATCAACATTCCCAATAAATAGAACGCATGTATATCGCCTTAATGGCTTCATTTATATGTGTGAAATGATTTTCGGTGATTTTGAAATGCCGCGACCCTTTTTAAGAGGTTAAAAATGGTTTAAGCCTTAAATAAAAGTAATACTCAAGGGGACGTTGCAAATGGATGGACGTGAAAAACATGTAAATTACAAATCAGAGAATGACCACGTCAATCCAAATCATGTGTTAAACCCCTTCGAGTGATTTTCACCATCCCTTAGATAAGATGTCGGTCAATCAAACACCCGATTCCACCACAAAAGACATTCTTTAATATGTAATCATTTTCGAGGCTTTATTTTCATTTTATTTCTAAGCCACGTATATATCAACATTCCCATTAAATAGAACGCATGTATATCTCCTTAATGGCTTCTTTTATATGTGTGAAATGATTTTCGGTGATTTTGAAATGCCGCGACCCTCTTTAAGAGGTTAAAAAAGGTTTAACCCTCAAATAAAAGTAAAATCCAAGGGGACGTTGCAAATGGATTTACGTGAAAACCATGTAAATTAAAAAACAGAGAATGACCACCTCAATCCAAATCATTTGTCAAACCCCATCGAGTGATTTTCACCATCCCTCAGATAAGAACTCGGTCAATCAAACACCTGATTCCATCACAAAAGACTTTTTTTCAATTGTAAACATTTTCGAGGCTTTATTTTCATTTTATTTCTAAGCATCGTATATATCAACATTCCCATTAAATAGAACGCATGTATATCCCCTTAATGGCTTCATTTAGATGTGTGAATAGATTTTTGATGATTTTGAAATGCCGCCACCCACGTTAAGAGGTTATAAAGGTCTAAGCCTCAAATAAAAGGAAAATCCAAGTGTACGTTGAAAGTGGATTTACGTGAAAAAGAAGTAAATTAAAAAACAGAGAATGACCACGTCAATCCAAATCATGTGTAATTCCCCATCGAGTGATTTTCACCATCCCTCAGATAAGAAGTCGGTCAATCAAACACCCGATTCCACCATAAAAGACATTCTTTAAATTGTAATCATTTTCGAGCCTTTATTTTAATTTTATTTTTAAGCCACGTATATATCAACATTCCCTTTAAATAGAACGCATGTATATCGCCTTAATGCCTTCATTTAGATGTGTGAAATGATTTTCGGTGATTTTGAAATGCCGCGACCCTTTTTAAGAGGTTAAAAATGGTTTAAGCCTTAAATAAAAGTAATACTCAAGGGGACGTTGCAAATGGATTTACGTGAAAACCATGTAAATTAAAAAACAGAGAATGACCACCTCAATCCAAATCATTTGTCAAACCCCATCGAGTGATTTTCACCATCCCTCAGATAAGAACTCGGTCAATCAAACACTTGATTCCATCACAAAAGACTTTTTTTCAATTGTAAGCATTTTCGAGGCTTTATTTTCATTTTATTTCTAAGCATCGTATATATCAACATTCCCATTAAATAGAACGCATGTATATCCCCTTAATGGCTTCATTTAGATGTGTGAATAGATTTTTGATGATTTTGAAATGCCGCCACCCACGTTAAGAGGTTAAAAAGGTCGAAGCCTCAAATAAAAGGAAAATCCAAGTGTACGTTGAAAGTGGATTTACGTGAAAATCAAGTAAATTAAAAAACAGAGAATGACCACGTCAATCCAAATCATGTGTAATTCCCCTTCGAGTGATTTTCACCATCCCTCAGATACGAAGTCAGTCAATCAAACACCCGTTTCCACCATAAAAGACATTCTTTAAATTGTAATCATTTTCGAGCCTTTATTTTCATTTTATTTCTAAGCCACGTATATATCAACATTCCCAATAAATAGAACGCATGTATATCACCTTAATGGCTTCATTTATATGTGTGAAATGATTTTCGGTGATTTTGAAATGCCGCGACCCTTTTTAAGAGGTTAAAAATGGTTTAAGCCTTAAATAAAAGTAATACTCAAGGGGACGTTGCAAATGGATGGACGTGAAAAACATGTAAATTACAAATCAGAGAATGACCACGTCAATCCAAATCATGTGTTAAACCCCTTCGAGTGATTTTCACCATCCCTTAGATAAGATGTCGGTCAATCAAACACCCGATTCCACCACAAAAGACATTCTTTAATATGTAATCATTTTCGAGGCTTTATTTTCATTTTATTTCTAAGCCACGTATATATCAACATTCCCATTAAATAGAACGCATGTATATCTCCTTAATGGATTCTTTTATATGTGTGAAATGATTTTCGGTGATTTTGAAATGCCGCGACCCTCTTTAAGAGGTTAAAAAAGGTTTAACCCTCAAATAAAAGTAAAATCCAAGGGGACGTTGCGAATGGATTTACGTGAAAACCATGTAAATTAAAAAACAGAGAATGACCACCTCAATCCAAATCATTTGTCAAACCCCATCGAGTGATTTTCACCATCCCTCAGATAAGAACTCGGTCAATCAAACACCTGATTCCATCACAAAAGACTTTTTTTCAATTGTAAACATTTTCGAGGCTTTATTTTCATTTTATTTCTAAGCATCGTATATATCAACATTCCCATTAAATAGAACGCATGTATATCCCCTTAATGGCTTCATTTAGATGTGTGAATAGATTTTTGATGATTTTGAAATGCCGCCACCCACGTTAAGAGGTTAAAAAGGTCTAAGCCACAAATAAAAGGAAAATCCAAGTGTACGTTGAAAGTGGATTTACGTGAAAAACAAGTAAATTAAAAAACAGAGAATGACCACGTCAATCCAAATCATGTGTAATTCCCCATCGAGTGATTTTCACCATCCCTCAGATAAGAAGTCGGTCAATCAAACACCCGATTCCACCATAAAAGACATTCTTTAAATTGTAATCATTTTCGAGCCTTTATTTTCATTTTATTTTTAAGCCACGTATATATCAACATTCCCTTTAAATAGAACGCATGTATATCGCCTTAATGCCTTCATTTAGATGTGTGAAATGATTTTCGGTGATTTTGAAATGCCGCGACCCTTTTTAAGAGGTTAAAAATGGTTTAAGCCTTAAATAAAAGTAATACTCAAGGGGACGTTGCAAATGGATGGACGTGAAAAACATGTAAATTACAAATCAGAGAATGACCACGTCAATCCAAATCATGTGTTAAACCCCTTCGAGTGATTTTCACCATCCCTTAGATAAGATGTCGGTCAATCAAACACCCGATTCCACCATAAAAGACATTCTTTAAATTGTAATCATTTTCGAGCCTTTATTTTCATTTTATTTTTAAGCCACGTATATATCAACATTCCCTTTAAATAGAACGCATGTATATCGCCTTAATGCCTTCATTTAGATGTGTGAAATGATTTTCGGTGATTTTGAAATGCCGCGACCCTTTTTAAGAGGTTAAAAATGGTTTAAGCCTTAAATAAAAGTAATACTCAAGGGGACGTTGCAAATGGATTTACGTGAAAACCATGTAAATTAAAAAACAGAGAATGACCACCTCAATCCAAATCATTTGTCAAACCCATCGAGTGATTTTCACCATCCCTCAGATAAGAACTCGGTCAATCAAACACCTGATTCCATCACAAAAGACTTTTTTTCAATTGTAAGCATTTTCGAGGCTTTATTTTCATTTTATTTCTAAGCATCGTATATATCAACATTCCCATTAAATAGAACGCATGTATATCCCCTTAATGGCTTCATTTAGATGTGTGAATAGATTTTTGATGATTTTGAAATGCCGCCACCCACGTTAAGAGGTTAAAAAGGTCGAAGCCTCAAATAAAAGGAAAATCCAAGTGTACGTTGAAAGTGGATTTACGTGAAAAACAAGTAAATTAAAAAACAGAGAATGACCACGTCAATCCAAATCATGTGTAATTCCCCTTCGAGTGATTTTCACCATCCCTCAGATACGAAGTCAGTCAATCAAACACCCGTTTCCACCATAAAAGACATTCTTTAAATTGTAATCATTTTCGAGCCTTTATTTTCATTTTATTTCTAAGCCACGTATATATCAACATTCCCAATAAATAGAACGCATGTATATCACCTTAATGGCTTCATTTATATGTGTGAAATGATTTTCGGTGATTTTGAAATGCCGCGACCCTTTTTAAGAGGTTAAAAATGGTTTAAGCCTTAAATAAAAGTAATACTCAAGGGGACGTTGCAAATGGATGGACGTGAAAAACATGTAAATTACAAATCAGAGAATGACCACGTCAATCCAAATCATGTGTTAAACCCCTTCGAGTGATTTTCACCATCCCTTAGATAAGATGTCGGTCAATCAAACACCCGATTCCACCACAAAAGACATTCTTTAATATGTAATCATTTTCGAGGCTTTATTTTCATTTTATTTCTAAGCCACGTATATATCAACATTCCCATTAAATAGAACGCATGTATATCTCCTTAATGGATTCTTTTATATGTGTGAAATGATTTTCGGTGATTTTGAAATGCCGCGACCCTCTTTAAGAGGTTAAAAAAGGTTTAACCCTCAAATAAAAGTAAAATCCAAGGGGACGTTGCGAATGGATTTACGTGAAAACCATGTAAATTAAAAAACAGAGAATGACCACCTCAATCCAAATCATTTGTCAAACCCCATCGAGTGATTTTCACCATCCCTCAGATAAGAACTCGGTCAATCAAACACCTGATTCCATCACAAAAGACTTTTTTTCAATTGTAAACATTTTCGAGGCTTTATTTTCATTTTATTTCTTAGAATCGTATATATCAACATTCCCATTAAATAGAACGCATGTATATCCCCTTAATGGCTTCATTTAGATGTGTGAATAGATTTTTGATGATTTTGAAATGCCGCCACCCACGTTAAAAGGTTAAAAAGGTCTAAGCCACAAATAAAAGGAAAATCCAAGTGTACGTTGAAAGTGGATTTACGTGAAAAACAAGTAAATTAAAAAACAGAGAATGACCACGTCAATCCAAATCATGTGTAATTCCCCATCGAGTGATTTTCACCATCCCTCAGATAAGAAGTCGGTCAATCAAACACCCGATTCCACCATAAAAGACATTCTTTAAATTGTAATCATTTTCGAGCCTTTATTTTCATTTTATTTTTAAGCCACGTATATATCAACATTCCCTTTAAATAGAACGCATGTATATCGCCTTAATGGCTTCATTTAGATGTGTGAAATGATTTTCGGTGATTTTGAAATGCCGTGACCCTTTTTAAGAGGATAAAAATGGTTTAAGCCTTAAATAAAAGTAATACTCAAGGGGACGTTGCAAATGGATGGACGTGAAAAACATGTAAATTACAAATCAGAGAATGACCACGTCAATCCAAATCATGTGTTAAACCCCTTCGAGTGATTTTCACCATCCCTTAGATAAGATGTCGGTCAATCAAACACCCGATTCCACCACAAAAGACATTCTTTAATATGTAATCATTTTCGAGGCTTTATTTTCATTTTATTTCTAAGCCACGTATATATCAACATTCCCATTAAATAGAACGCATGTATATCTCCTTAATGGCTTCTTTTATATGTGTGAAATGATTTTCGGTGATTTTGAAATGCCGCGACCCTCTTTAAGAGGTTAAAAAAGGTTTAACTCTCAAATAAAAGTAAAATCCAAGGGGACGTTGCAAATGGATTTACGTGAAAACCATGTAAATTAAAAAACATAGAATGACCACCTCAATCCAAATCATTTGTCAAACCCCATCGAGTGATTTTCACCATCCCTCAGATAAGAACTCGGTCAATCAAACACCTGATTCCATCACAAAAGACTTTTTTTCAATTGTAAACATTTTCGAGGCTTTATTTTCATTTTATTTCTAAGCATCGTATATATCAACATTCCCATTAAATAGAACGCATGTATATCCCCTTAATGGCTTCATTTAGATGTGTGAATAGATTGTTGATGATTTTGAAATGCCGCCACCCACGTTAAGAGGTTATAAAGGACTAAGCCTCAAATAAAAGGAAAATCCAAGTGTACGTTGAAAGTGGATTTACGTGAAAAACAAGTAAATTAAAAAACAGAGAATGACCACGTCAATCCAAATCATGTGTAATTCCCCATCGAGTGATTTTCACCATCCCTCAGATAAGAAGTCGGTCAATCAAACACCCGATTCCACCATAAAAGACATTCTTTAAATTGTAATCATTTTCGAGCCTTTATTTTCATTTTATTTTTAAGCCACGTATATATTAACATTCCCTTTAAATAGAACGCATGTATATCGCCTTAATGCCTTCATTTAGATGTGTGAAATGATTTTCGGTGATTTTGAAATGCCGCGACCCTTTTTAAGAGGTTAAAAATGGTTTAAGCCTTAAATAACAGTAATACTCAAGGGGACGTTGCAAATGGATTTACGTGAAAACCATGTAAATTAAAAAACAGAGAATGACCACCTCAATCCAAATCATTTGTCAAACCCCATCGAGTGATTTTCACCATCCCTCAGATAAGAACTCGGTCAATCAAACACCTGATTCCATCACAAAAGACTTTTTTTCAATTGTAAGCATTTTCGAGGCTTTATTTTCATTTTATTTCTAAGCATCGTATATATCAACATTCCCATTAAATAGAACGCATGTATATCCCCTTAATGGCTTCATTTAGATGTGTGAATAGATTTTTGATGATTTTGAAATGCCGCCACCCACGTTAAGAGGTTAAAAAGGTCGAAGCCTCAAATAAAAGGAAAATCCAAGTGTACGTTGAAAGTGGATTTACGTGAAAAACAAGTAAATTAAAAAACAGAGAATGACCACGTCAATCCAAATCATGTGTAATTCCCCTTCGAGTGATTTTCACCATCCCTCAGATACGAAGTCAGTCAATCAAACACCCGTTTCCACCATAAAAGACATTCTTTAAATTGTAATCATTTTCGAGCCTTTATTTTCATTTTATTTCTAAGCCACGTATATATCAACATTCCCAATAAATAGAACGCATGTATATCACCTTAATGGCTTCATTTATATGTGTGAAATGATTTTCGGTGATTTTGAAATGCCGCGACCCTTTTTAAGAGGTTAAAAATGGTTTAAGCCTTAAATAAAAGTAATACTCAAGGGGACGTTGCAAATGGATGGACGTGAAAAACATGTAAATTACAAATCAGAGAATGACCACGTCAATCCAAATCATGTGTTAAACCCCTTCGAGTGATTTTCACCATCCCTTAGATAAGATGTCGGTCAATCAAACACCCGATTCCACCACAAAAGACATTCTTTAATATGTAATCATTTTCGAGGCTTTATTTTCATTTTATTTCTAAGCCACGTATATATCAACATTCCCATTAAATAGAACGCATGTATATCTCCTTAATGGATTCTTTTATATGTGTGAAATGATTTTCGGTGATTTTGAAATGCCGCGACCCTCTTTAAGAGGTTAAAAAAGGTTTAACCCTCAAATAAAAGTAAAATCCAAGGGGACGTTGCGAATGGATTTACGTGAAAACCATGTAAATTAAAAAACAGAGAATGACCACCTCAATCCAAATCATTTGTCAAACCCCATCGAGTGATTTTCACTATCCCTCAGATAAGAACTCGGTCAATCAAACACCTGATTCCATCACAAAAGACTTTTTTTCAATTGTAAACATTTTCGAGGCTTTATTTTCATTTTATTTCTTAGAATCGTATATATCAACATTCCATTAAATAGAACGCATGTATATCCCCTTAATGGCTTCATTTAGATGTGTGAATAGATTTTTGATGATTTTGAAATGCCGCCACCCACGTTAAGAGGTTAAAAAGGTCTAAGCCACAAATAAAAGGAAAATCCAAGTGTACGTTGAAAGTGGATTTACGTGAAAAACAAGTAAATTAAAAAACAGAGAATGACCACGTCAATCCAAATCATGTGTAATTCCCCATCGAGTGATTTTCACCATCCCTCAGATAAGAAGTCGGTCAATCAAACACCCGATTCCACCATAAAAGACATTCTTTAAATTGTAATCATTTTCGAGCCTTTATTTTCATTTTATTTTTAAGCCACGTATATATCAACATTCCCTTTAAATAGAACGCATGTATATCGCCTTAATGCCTTCATTTAGATGTGTGAAATGATTTTCGGTGATTTTGAAATGCCGCGACCCTTTTTAAGAGGTTAAAAATGGTTTAAGCCTCAAATAAAAGTAATATTCAAGGGGACGTTGCAAATGGATTTACGTGAAAAACATGTAAATTACAAATCAGAGAATGACCACGTCAATCCAAATCATGTGTCAAACCCCTTCGAGTGATTTTCACCATCACTCAGATAAGAAGTCGGTCAATCAAACACCCGATTCAACCACAAAAGACATTTTTTAATATGTAATCATTTTCGAGGCTTTATTTCATTCTATTTCTAACCACGTATATATCAACATTCCAATTAAATAGAACGCATGTATATCTGCTTAATGGCTTCTTTTTGATGTGTGAAATGATTTTCGGTGATTTTGAAATGCCGCGACCCTATTTAAGAGGTTAAAAAAGGTTTAACCCTCAAATAAAAGTAAAATCCAAGGGGACGTTGCAAATGGATTTACGTGAAAAACGTGTAAATTAAAAAACAGAGAATGACCACGTCAATCCAAATCATGTGTTTAAACCCCTTCGAGTGATTTTCAACATCCCTCAATTAAGAACTCGGTCAATCAAACATCTGATTCCATCACAAAAGACTTTTTTTCAATTGTAATCATTTTTGAGACGTTATTTTCATTTTTATTTCTAAGTCACGTATATATCAACATTCCCATTAAATAGAACGCATGTATATCACCTTAATGGCTTCATTTAGATATGTGAAATGATTTTCGGTGATTTTGAAATGCCGGGGCCCTCTTTAAGAGGTTAAAAAGGTTTAAGCCTCAAATAAAAGTAAAATCCAAGGGGATGTTGCAAATGGATTTACGTGAAAAACATGTAAATTTCAAATCAGAGAATGACCACGTCAATCCAAATCATGTGTCAATCCCCTTCGAGTGATTTTCACCATCCCTCAGATAAGAACTCAGTCAATCAAACACCTGATTCCATCACAAAAGACTTTTTTTCAATTGTAAACATTTTCGAGGCTTTATTTTCATTTTATTTCTAAGCATCGTATATATCAACATTCCCATAAAATAGAACGCATGTATATCCCCTTAATGGCTTCATTTAGATGTGTGAATAGATTTTCGGTGATTTTAAAATGCCGCCACCCACGTTAAGAGGTTAAAAAGGTCTAAGCCTCAAATAAAAGGAAAATCCAACGGTACGTTGAAAGTGGATTTACGTGAAAAACAAGTAATTAGAAAACAAAGAATGACCACGTCAATCCAAATCATGTGTAAATCCCCTTCGAGTGATTTTCACCATCCCTCAGATACGAAGTCAGTCAATCAAACACCCGTTTCCACCATAAAAGACATTCTTTAAATTGTAATCATTTTCGAGCCTTTATTTTCATTTTATTTCTAAGCCACGTATATATCAACATTCCCAATAAATAGAACGCATGTATATCGCCTTAATGGCTTCATTTAGATGTGTGAAATGATTTTCGGTGATTTCAAAATGCCGCGACACTTTTTAAGAGGTTAAAAATGGTTTAAGCCTCAAATAAAATTAATATTCAAGGGGACGTTGCAAATGGATTTACGTGAAAAACATGTAAATTACAAATCAGAGAATGACCACGTCAATCCAAATCATGTGTCAAACCCCTTCGAGTGATTTTCACCATCCCTTAGATAAGAAGTCGGTCAATCAAACACCCGATTCCACCACAAAAGACATTTTTTAATATGTAATCATTTTCGAGGCTTTATATTCATTTTATTTCTAAGCCACGTATATATCAACATTCCCATTAAATAATACGCATGTATATCTCCTTAATGGCTTCTTTTATATGTGTGAAATGATTTTCGGTGATTTTGAAATGCCGCGACCCTCTTTAAGAGGTTAAAAAAGGTTTAACCCTCAAATAAAAGTAAAATCCAAGGGGACGTTGCAAATGGATTTACGTGAAAAACATGTAAATTAAAAAACAGAGAATGACCACGTCAATCCAAATCATGTGTTAAACCCCTTCGAGTGATTTTCAACATCCCTCAATTAAGAACTCGGTCACATCATCCCCACGTTAAAAAGGAATCTCGTCCCGAGATTCATTCAGCTGCAGTGGAGACATATCTCGATTCGAACGCTTCCTTAGGAAAGAGTTGAGGATACTTAGACTTCATCTGATCCTCCCGTTCCCAAGTGTACTCTGGTCCCCGGTTCGAGTTCCAACGAACCTTCCCAATGCGAATCTTGCTATGACGTAGGCTACGAATCTTGTAATCCAGAATCTCAACAGGTTCCTCCACAATCTGAAGACGATCGTCAACCTTGATCTCTTCCAGTGGAACAATGAGAGACTCGTCAGCCAGACACTTCTTCAGGTTGGACACATGGAAGACGTTATGTACGTTACCGAGCTCCGTCGGTAAATCAAGACGATATGCCACCGGTCCAATCCGTTCCAGGATTGTAAATGGACCGACATACCGAGGGTTGAGTTTGCCACGCTTCCCAAAGCGTATGACGCCCTTCCACTGTGAAACTTTCAGAAGTACCTTGTCATCAACTTGGAATTCCAATGGCTTGCGACGCTGATCAGCATAACTCTTTTGCCGATCCCGTGCTGCTGCCAACCGGTTACGAATCTGTACGATCTTTTCCGAAGTTTCGTACACTAGTTCAGGCCCAGTGAGTTGACTCTCACCCACCTCAGCCCAACAAAGAGGAGAACGGCATTTCCGCCCGTACAGTGCCTCGAACGGAGCTGCCTTGATACTCGTGTGATAACTGTTGTTGTATGAGAATTCTACTAACGGTAAATGAGCTTCCCAACCTTTGCCGAAATCAATCACACATGCCCGTAGCATGTCTTCTAAAGTTTGAATCGTACGTTCACTTTGACCGTCAGTCTGTGGGTGATAAGCTGTACTCATGTCTAGCTGGGTACCCAACGCTTTGTGTAAAGACTTCCAGAAGTGAGAAGTAAAATGGGAATCACGATCCGAAATAATAGAAACCGGCACCCCGTGCTTAGAAACAACTTCCTTTAGATAAAGACGAGCCAAACGATCCATGGTGTCAGTCTCTTTAATAGCGAGAAAATGTGCTGATTTTGTCAACCGATCAACAATCACCCATATCTTATCATTCCCGCTGGGTGACTTAGGTAGTTGCGTGACAAAATCCATTGTAATCCGTTCCCATTTCCACTCCGGAATCTCAAGTTGTTGCAAAAGACCCGACGGTTTCTGGTATTCCACCTTGACCTTAGCACAGGTCAAGCATTTGCTCACGTATGAGGCTATATCCGACCTCATGTTTGGCCACCAGTAAAGCACCTTCAGATCTTGGTACATCTTATCTGATCCAGGATGAATAGAATACCGGGACTTGTGAGCCTCATCCAAGACAAGCTCCCGAAGTCCCCCGAATAAAGGAACCCATATGCGTTCTGCGAAGTAGTGCAGGCCATCAGGCCTTCGCTCGAGGTGCTTGTCAGCACCGTGCATAGTCTCAGCTTTAAGGTTTTCCTCCTTCAAAGCTTCTAACTGGGCAGAACGGAGTTGGTCAGGTAGAGAGGAATGAATGGTGAGTTGCAACGCCGAACGCGACGAGGTTTAATCGATTCCTTCCTGCTCAAGGCGTCTGCTACCACATTCGCCTTGCCAGGATGGTACTTAATGGCGCAATCATAGTCATTCAGAAGTTCAATCCAACGACGCTGTCGTATGTTCAAATGTTGTTGGTCGAAAATATGTTGAAGACTCTTGTGATCGGTGTAGATGGTGCATTTGGTACCGTACAAGTAATGTCTCCAAATTTTTAACGCGAAAACCACTGCACCCAACTCCAAGTCATGGGTGGTGTAGTTCTTCTCGTGCACCTTGAGTTGACGAGAAGCATACGCAATCACTTTCTCGCGTTGCATCAACACGCAACCGAGACCATGAATAGAGGCATCACAGTAAACAACGAAATCATCAGGGCCTTCAGGTAAGGACAAAATAGGAGCAGAACAAAGTTTAGACTTTAGTTCTTGAAATGCTGACTCTTGTGGTTCACCCCAGTCGAATTTTCTATCCTTCTTAGTAAGAGTGGTGAGGGGTTGAGCAATCTTCGAGAACCCCATAATGAAACGACGATAATAGCCCGCAAGGCCTAGAAATTGCCCCACCTCAGTTGGCGTCTTTGGTGCTCCCCAGTCCTTGATCGCTTCGATCTTAGCTGGATCGACATGAATTCCTAGTTCATTAACCACATCTCCTAGGAACTGAACTTCGCGTAACCAAAAGTCACACTTTGAGAATTTAGCGTAAAGTTGTTCCCGTCGCAAGAGTTCCACAACTAAACGCAGGTGTTCCTCGTGTTCGGTCTTGTTCTTGGAGTAAATCAGAATGTCATCAATAAACACAATGACGAACTTATCAAGATATGGTTTGCAAACGCGGTTCATCTGTAACATCGCAAAATTTTCCCCAAAATTTTAATATATAAAAAGCCTTTATATATATACATATATTTTTATTACACCTTTATCATTAATATTATACAAATGTGCCTAAGTCTTTATTTATCCTAACTCACAACTTATATACATACATAAATGTATATAAATAATAATAATAATATGATTCTAAATTCTTTTTTTTTTCACATACAAGATTTTTTTTTTTTTTAAATAAAGCCTTGAGTCAAATAGTCAAAGTCCTAGTCAAAGTCTTAGTCAAACAGTCAAAGTCTTAGTCAAATAGTCAATTCATCATAAAACCTTACTTTATGGTGTTGACCAATTTTAATGGCTAATTGAATCCAAAACTAGTATAAAAACCCACCTATGACCCATTATACTTTGCACCTCTAAATTGATTGTTTCAATCCGATTAAACTTTCCCTCATACCTTTCTTCTATAGTCTATTACTTCTACAATTGAAGCTTTGATTATAAGCTCTTTGGCAACTTTGGGGCTACACATATTCTATTTCTCGAGACTTAATACTTTGCTAAGGTGAGTTTACGTAACCATGTTTATGCAATTCTTCATACTTGCAACATTATACTTAAGCAATTCTACATGCATGTCTAGTTGTAAACTTTAATGCCTCATGATTTAGACAACAACAGTTTCAACGAGTTTCAACATTACATAATCATTAACTATGGCCAAGCCGGCGATACTCAATAATAGATCTATTGGATTGACAATCCCACCCGGATACACGTACCTCCTACATAGGTAGCGTGGGTGATTGTTATCGTTCCAACATATTACTAAGGTGAACCGTAGATGACGGGATGGACCTAAACTAGTCGGAGGTTTGATTATGTCAACATATTATACTATTCATGTAGACTTAAATTTACGATAGACATACGAATTGCTAAACTTTTATACTTAAACTATATGCTTAACATGGATTATGTATTCTCACCAACTTCTAGTTGACCCCCCATTTTTCCAAACTCAACAGGAAATACTGATGCATAAAGTCTAGAGCTAGCATGAGGAGATATTTGAAGTTTTAAGCTTTGTTTGATTATTTGATGTAGACTTTAATGTAATTCAATTTTGTAATGAAATAAAGGATTATTTAAACATATGTATTACCATGAGCTACTGAACAATCATTCATACGTGACACCTCGATGTTTCCGCCATCGGTTGGGGTGTTACAGATTGGTATCAGAGCCATGGTTATAGGGAATTAGGTTATTAGAAAAATAATCTAGCCTATAACCATATGATTTTAACCAGTACTTGCTCCTTTTACTTGCAACCTTACTTGTTTCTATTCTCTATCCTACTTCTTATCCCTACTTTAGTCCCTACAAGAAGATTGTTCTCCATCACAAGATCTACTCTTAGACTAATAGGACAAATCCTCAGGTTTAGCCTGAACCACCTTGAAGATCTCGTCCAAGTTCTAGATTTTAATAACGAACACGTGCAATCTGGAAGGGTGAACGCCTGTATTCTGAGTTTTCTGTCTAGGACTGGCATTGCGCATAAATCCCAATCAGACGAGGGACCCGGATGCCTACCTGGGAATTCTCGGGATGAGTGTTCACTTATAGGCTAAAGCATGTCTTCACTATGTTATTAGAATCTAGAAGTTTTGATAAGTCAACGTTTTCGTTTATTCGTTTTAATTAATGAATAAATGATTACACTCACCTTCCTTAAACTAAGCTCAAAAATCTCAAAATTTACAGCTTAAATCAATCTCATTTCATAACCATCCATGGATTTCACAATCACACTTCACCTTACCATCTTAGCCACTTTTTTAAATATTCAACACCCTACCCAAATCATATAATCTCTATACTATAAAATAAACTCTTTATCAACTATCTTCACATTCACTATCTCTCACAACTTTGATTGTGCTTCAAGAATTTTTCGTCATCCTCTCAAGAACTAAATTCATATCCTTCACCTTCTCACACATGAACTAGTTACCATGATAACCAAACTATTGAAACTTGATTGTGTGTTGCATCAAACATAATCCTTAGTTATACATGAGGATTCGACTATTTGCCTTATTTGAACATTTGAAACTAGAATTCATGGAATATAAACTATTTACTATAGACACACCTAGAGTCATTAACCTTATCTAGGGCAACTCTATTACAACTCGTATGCTATACTTGATACTTGATTGCTTACATGTACATATTATCAATTTGCAATTCATGTGTGTAATAATTGGTACACTTAATCAAACAACTGATAAAGGATGAAGTACTTGCTCAACAGTCGGTAGAGGCCCTACAACCTGCTCAACGACTGGTAGAGGCTATCATACCTGCTCAACAATCGGTAGAGGTTCCTACTCACTGACTGGTAGAAGTCTTTTCCTGCTCAACAGTTGGACTCAATTTTGGATACATGGTTAATCATATTATTTTACATGTGTGTCTAGAGTTATAGAAGGACACAAACCCTAATGTAAGGTAAATTGGTGATTGCGGTCCGGAACGTAATCATGAATTAACAAGTACGTTAAGGTAGTGTGAAATTCTATCAAGGTTTTTGTTAGTTGACCAATTATAAACCTTAGTTATCTGGTAGTTCATTTAGTCTTTCAATAGTCCATCAACTCATTCCTTTTAGGACTCCTAAAACTTAAGATTCTTATTCTCCTTGCTATTTCAGATGAACCTAATCCAACCCTTAAAACTCACACATATCAAAACTCTTACCCAAATTATTCGAAACAGTTTATTCTGTTACCTATAAATTTATGTCATGCCTTAACTCGAAACTTCCCAAACCACCCTTGTCCTAATTTCTACCCAATCACCTTCAACCCTGTGTTTTCAATAAACTTCGGGACGAAGTTTCCAAAAGTAGGGGAGACTGTAACATCGCAAAATTTTCCCCAAAATTTTAATATATAAAAAGCCTTTATATATATATATACATATATTTTTATTACACCTTTATCATTAATATTATACAAATGTGCCTGTCTTTATTTATCCTAACTCACAACTTATATACATACATAAATGTATATAAATAATATAATAATATGATTCTAAATTCTTTTTTTTTTCACATACAAGATTTTTTTTTTTTTTTAAATAAAGCCTTGAGTCAAATAGTCAAAGTCCTAGTCAAAGTCTTAGTCAAACAGTCAAAGTCTTAGTCAAATAGTCAATTCATCATAAAACCTTACTTTATGGTGTTGACCAATTTTAATGGCTAATTGAATCCAAAACTAGTATAAAAACCCACCTATGACCCATTATACTTTGCACCTCTAAATTGATTGTTTCAATCCGATTAAACTTTCCTCATACCTTTCTTCTATAGTCTATTACTTCTACAATTGAAGCTTTGATTATAAGCTCTTTGGCAACTTTGGGGCTACACATATTCTATTTCTCGAGACTTAATACTTTGCTAAGGTGAGTTTACGTAACCATGTTTATGCAATTCTTCATACTTGCAACATTATACTTAAGCAATTCTACATGCATGTCTAGTTGTAAACTTTAATGCCTCATGATTTAGACAACAACAGTTTCAACGAGTTTCAACATTACATAATCATTAACTATGGCCAAGCCGGCGATACTCAATAATAGATCTATTGGATTGACAATCCCACCCGGATACGCGTACCTCCTACATAGGTAGCGTGGGTGATTGTTATCGTTCCAACATATTACTAAGGTGAACCGTAGATGACGGGATGGACCTAAACTAGTCGGAGGTTTGATTATGTCAACATATTATACTATTCATGTAGACTTAAATTTACGATAGACATACGAATTGCTAAACTTTTATACTTAAACTATATGCTTAACATGGATTATGTATTCTCACCAACTTCTAGTTGACCCCCCCATTTTTCCAAACTCAACAGGAATACTGATGCATGAAGTCTAGAGCTAGCATGAGGAGATATTTGAAGTTTTAAGCTTTGTTTGATTATTTGATGTAGACTTTAATGTAATTCAATTTTGTAATGAAATAAAGGATTATTTAAACATATGTATTACCATGAGCTACTGAACAATCATTCATACGTGACACCTCGATGTTTCCGCCATCGGTTGGGGTGTTACATCATCAAATCCATGAAAACCGCCGGTGCGTTCGTGAGACCGAAAGGCATGACCAAGAATTCGAAATGGCCATAACGTGTACGAAAGGCAGTCTTTGCAACGTCAGCTTCCCTTACGCGCAACTGGTGATAACCGGACCTCAAATCAATTTTGGAGTAATAACTAGAACCCTGGAGTTGGTCGAATAGATCATCAATACGTGGAAGAGGATAACGGTTCTTGATGGTCAATTTGTTCAGTTCTCTGTAATCCACACACAATCGAAACTTCCATCCTTCTTCTTGACGAATAGAATCGGGGCTCCCAAGGGGAAGAACTTGGTCTGATGAAACCCTTGTCCAAGAGTTCCTGTAACTGACTAGACAATTCCTGCATCTCGGGAGGTGCAAGACGGTAGGGGGGCCGAGCAATAGGAGCAGCCCCTGGTACAAGATCAATACCGAACTCGACCTGACGATGGGGAGGAAGACCAGATAAATCATCAGGAAATACATCAGGAAACTCGCGTACAACAGGAATATCGTCGATCTTCTTCTCATCACTAGAGGAAACAGATAAGAGTGCAAAAACGGCCGAGTAACCCTTCCGAAGACACTTAAGGGCTTTCATGCTGGAGATGAGATTTAGCGGTACACCACCCTTGATACCGTACACCGAAAGGAATTCTCCATCAGGGAGAGGAATCCGAATAATCTTGTCGTAACAAACAATCTCCGCGCGATACAAGGACAACCAATCCATGCCTACAACAACGTCAAAACTACCCATAGGTACCGGCATAAGGTCGATGGGAAACGACAAACCCGACAACTCTAGTTGACACTCCGAAGGATACAAGTAGCTTCAATCTTTTTACCGTCAGCCAACTCAATAATATACTTAGCCTCTAATGGTACGGGTACTACATCTAGCAGTCGACTAACTTCCATGGATATAAAACTTTTATCGGCACGGAATCAAATAAAACACTAACAGAGCGATTATTGAGAAGGAACGTACCGGTAACTGTGTCAGGATCCTGTCTAGCCTCAGCGGCTCCAATGACGAAGGCACGTGCATTCCTGCCACCGCCCCCGTTGTTCCCGTTACCGTTGTTCCCGCCCTGCTTCAGTTTCGAGCAATCCTTCTTGTAAGGACCAGTCTCCCCACAGTTGTAACATCCCTGTCTTCCCGTAGTTCCTTGAGTAGTAGGGGCCGAGTTAGTAGTTGGGGCCTGGGTCGATGGAAGTGTAGCCCGACAATCTTTAGCAAAATGCCCAAATCGCTGGCAGCGATGGCAACGATTACTGTCGCAGTTCCCCTGATGATGACGCCCACACTTGTTGCATTTAGGCAATTTCCCCGCATAACCACCCTGCTTGTTACCAGAAGAAGAAGAACCCCCGCTATCAAATCTCTTACCCTGTTGTGCTGGCCCAGATCCTTTCCCCTCATTTTCCCACTTACGCTTGTTATTCTCCGGGGCCTTGACAGTCGAACCCTTAGTAGGCAAGATACCCTCATTCACCTTCAAGTTGGTCATCCTATGAGCCGATCGGACCACTTCTGAGTATGTAGGATGATTTCCCGCAGCCACCAACCCTGCGATTTCTGGCACTAGCCCCGAGATATAGTGTTCAATCCTCCTGTATTCTGGCACATGCAGATCAGGACACAGCACTGCCAACTCATTACGCCTTACAGTATACTTCTCAATTTCGGACCCAAACATCTTGAGGTTCCACACCTCGTGCTCTAACTTCTGCACCTCTTCCCTTGGACAGTACTCTCGCTTCAGCAGTTGCACGAAATTCTCCCAAGGCATAGCATAAGCCTCCCCAATACCCATGTTCTGGGTGATATTGTTCCACCATGTCAAAGCAACATCCTGGAACAACGCAGCAGCATACTTGACTCGATCCTCTGGGAGACAGTTACACATCAGAAACACTGACTCCACCTTTTCCAACCACCTGAGCAAGCTCACCGCACCCTCAGTGCCAGAGAATTCCTGGGGCTTACAGTCCCGAAACATCTTGTAGGTACACATGGGTGGGGGTGGGTTAACAGGACCACCTGAAATGAAACGCGTGAGGAAACACGACGAATGTAAACAAGGTTCACTAATGAGGCAAAAATGGATAAATCAACTTACCACCACCATTGTGCCCTAACTGAAAGGCAGCTTGTAGCAAGTTGTTCAGATCTTCCTGTGATAGGTTCACACCTCCACGACCACCAGCACCACCGCGACCACCACCACGTCCACCATTGCGACCACCTCCACGTCCTCCTCGTACTCCAGACATGATTCTGGCAGAAAGAACGAGAAAATTTAGTTTCACAGCTAATGATAACCACTAACGTTTACAAGATCAAAGCTAGATCCAATCCAGGACTATCCATTCGAACCCAGAGCTCACCAGGGCTTTCATGCATTTCGGTTTATGATTTTGTGTGCACCCAAAATGATAAACCGCTCTACATGGTCCTCCAAGTGTTCTCCTAGTTCAAAGTTCAAATCACCGAACATAGACTCTTAGCTATACACCGTAATGCTACGGTAGTTTATGGCAAGTGTTTCTATTGGAGTATGAAAGGGAGATGTCCGAGCCTTGGACAAATCTCAAGAGTACACGATTTACCCCAATACACCACACTGCCTAGAAAGCAAGTAACTCGACCTAGGATAGAACGGATGATGTAACATAGAAAGGTCAGATGATTTAGAGACACACCGACAGCCCATACGTAATCCATCCAAATGTTTAGTACTATGTGATCGTCTAGTGTGTGCGACTCGGCTATAGACTAGACTCTACATGCAGTCCTAGTTCACTATAACCATTGGCTCTGATACCAATCTGTCACACCCTCAAAATCCACTTGCGGAGTTTTACCGCGAGGCGTATGACAAACCAGGATCCAAACCAACGATCACAATAAACAAGTCTAAATGAACATATGCAATTTAAGAAAACATAGTTTAAAATCCCCAATTACAGCGGAAGCTTATTCAAAACATAATCCAAAGTAAACCAAGTGTTCAACGTTTGAAAACCATGCATCCTAACTAGACGCCGTGCAGACGCGTGCGCCCTAGTTCCATTGTGCTACCTTAGCGACCTGAGAAAACATGTAAAAGTTTACGTCAGCACAAAAATGCTGGTGAGTTTACAGGTTTTGTAATCACAGTACCAAGTTCAACCTGTCCATACTATAACAAATCGAAAACCAAAGTACGCTAGCTAGGCGTATGTTTTGTTACTATCACGATTGGAAAACCATTACTAACTCGCAAACCAGATGTCGTGCCCGATGTAGTAAACCTGTTGTTCCTGTTTGAGACAATATGCACCCGCCGACCCTCCAAGTCGACGAGCGGGGTTGGTCACTCCCAATAGCGCTATTCACATTTCCCCGTTGTGCTAACCCGCACATTCATGGTTCCCCCCGGACTTCCAAAGATCGTATAGTAAACCATAGAAACCCATAGTATGACAGTAGTTACCAAACATAAGTTTTAACACATGTTTTCTCCCCCGAAAAGTAAAACCAGTTAAAAGAGGGGCCGTAAACTCACCTTAGGTTGCGTTACTTCGTAATACGAATAAACCCAACAGCTATGCTAGTCCCGTAAAGTGGCGACCTAACATATGACAGTTACAAGTACTTAGACTAATAACCCGCAGGTTAGTTAGTCCCTAGATGTCCAGACCATAACCAAGTTCGTTTGAAAACACCGTGACTGTTAAATTAACCCAAAGTACAAGACTCGACATCCCATTGGTGACCCGAGACTCCCCGTGTTATGCTTACACTCTCAAACATACAATCATGCAATCACACTTAACATACGTTAACGTCCAACAAGTTACATCACGTAGTTCAAGTATCACGTAAATAAGTCCGAACATATGTTACCAAGTTATTAGATATGTTACGGGGTTCCTAACATGTTCCTAGGTGTCAAATCGGGTCTCGATATGTCAAAATATACTTACAGCAGCAGTACACGTGATTAGGAAAAGTCAACTAGCGATTATGAAAGTCAACAGGCATTTAGGAATGCTAATTGCCTATACTATAGGCAATTAAGTCATAAGACATGCATTTCAGGAGTCTATAGGCAATTAGGTCATAAGACATGTATTTACTAGCAATTAGGTCATAAGACATGCATTTACTAGCAATTAGGTCATAAGACATGCATCTACTAGCAATTAGCTCATAAGACATGCATCTGCTAGCAATTAGCTCATAAGACATGCATCTACTGGCAATTAGCTCATAAGACATGCATCTGCTAGCAATTAGCTCATAAGACATGCATCTACTAGCAATTAGCCCCTAATCGCATGAAACATAGGCGATTAGCCTCCTAATCGCCTATAGTATAGGCGATTAGGGTTGCTAATCGCCTGCAACATGGCTGTTCCGGTTTTTCGCGCGTTTAACACTCCAAATCAATCCCAGAACGTGTGTAAACATCAAATATCATCCAAACAACTATATCAAACATATTTCCATCAAAATCCTTCGTTTAACCTCGATCTATCAGCCCTGAATGCAATCATGTATCTTAAAGATAATACACATAACATGAAACATCACATTAGCATGCAAAACCGTAACCCTAATTAACAATAACTCAGATCTCATCATCATGCCATCATTATTAATCTGAAACTAACCTAATAACATGTTAATCATCCATCTTGAATCACAAAAAACCCTAGCTTTTAATTGAAAACCCACATACATCATGCATGCTATTTAAAATCCAATTAACAATACTTATTAACGATTTTCAGAAAGTTTATTCGTTTTAAAACAGGTCTGGAACATTAGGGATTCAATGAAAACGTTAAATAAGGTTGCATGGATGAAAACCACACCTTAGATTTGTGATAGGATGATGAAATAGGCTTGAAACCTTGTGTTTTGATCCAAAATCGTGTGTTCAGAGGTTGTGTGTGTGTTGGGGGGTTTATGGGACGACTAGGGTTGATATTATGAAGTTTAGGAGGTCAAGCATTGTATTTATAGTCGTTTTTAGTCGTCCAGCACGTAACACGCGATTGTGCAGCAGCTATACGCGATTAGCATTGCTAATCGCATGACTGTACATGCATTTAGGGCTAATCGCCCCCTAGAGCATGCGATTAGCATGCTACTCGCCTCCCTTATAGGCGATTAGCCAACCCTAATCGCCTATAGGGGTGGTTTCCGTGTATTTTGCGCGTTAAACCCCGTTTTAACATATGTTAACACGTTTTCACATACCGACAAGTCACATAATGATTGTAAACACATAACACTTGCAAACAAACATATTCGCACTCGTTCACCAATTCCCGGGACTCGAGACTTGTATGTTCCCTATGCTCTGACGATTCTACGAATCGTCACCACTTGTACACTTGGTTAAGGACTGACATCTAATGAACCTCTAGACTCACATCCGATGATCCTCTATACTGAACTAACAGTTCCCGAACCATAACACGACTTAACTAACCCAGTTAAGTACAATATACGCGTGACTCACTAAGGTAGACATTCATCTAGACAACGTTGTTAACCAGAATTTGCCGGGTGTCACACGACATGAATTATAGGTAATAGAATAATTTGTTTCGAAATAATTTGGATAAGAGGTTTGAGATGTGAGTTTTAAGGATTGGATTAGGTTCGTCTGAAGTAGCAAGAAGCATAAGAATCTAGCAAAATACTAAACTTATGTTTTAGGAATCTTATAAGAAATGCATGAATTGATGGCTATATGAAACCAAATGAACTACTAAAACCTTATTAGAATTTCACACTACCTTAACGTACTTGTAAATTCATGATTACGTTCCGACCGCAATCACCAATTTACCTTACATTGGGTTTACGTTTTGTGTCCTTCTATGGACTCTAAACACACATGTAAGTAATGCAAAATAACCTTGTGATTGAATCGTTTACAATGTATCCAAAATGAGTCCAACTGTTGAGTAGGAAAAAGACTTCTACCAGTCAGAGTAAGAACCTCTACCGATTGTTGAGCAAGTGCGATAGCCTCTACCAGTCGTTGAGCAGGTTGTAGGGCCTCTACCGACTGTTGAGCAGGCATGATGACCTCTACCAATCGTTGAGTAGGTTATTTGTACTCAACTAACTGTTGAGCAAGTACTTCATCCTCTACCAGTTGTTTGATTAAGTGTACCAATTATTTCACACATAAATTGCAAATTGATAATAGTACATATATAAACAATCAAGTATCAAGCACATCATGCGAGTTGTAATAGTGTTGTCCTAGACAAGGTAATGACTCTAGGTGTGTTCTATAGCAAATAGTTTATATTCCATGATTCTAGTATCAAATGTTTAAATATGGTAGATAATCGAATCCTCATGTATAACTAAGGATTAAGTTTGATGCAACACACAACCAGTTTCAATAGTTTGGTTTCATGGGTAACTAGTTCATGTTTGAGAAGGTGAAGGATATGAATTTAGTTCTTGAGAGGATGATGAAAAATCTTGAGCAGAATCAAGGTTGTGAGAGATAGTGAATGTGAAGATAGTGATAAAGAGTTTATTTTATAGTAAGGAGATTATGTAGCAGTGTAAATTTTGGGGTTTGGATCAAAGGTCATAATTAAGTGTATAAGAAAACATGATTGTGATATATGCCAAATATTGTAAAAATTTGAACAAGTTGAAAATGAGTGAGTGTCGATGGAGAATTTAGAGACTAGATATTATTCCTATGGATAAAAAAAAATCTTATTTTCAAAATTGTTTTTATACAAAAAGCAAAAGTTGGTAAATAGTACAAGCTAAGTGGGCTTTTGATTAAAATTTCCGTTAGTTGGAGATTTCAAACATGACATTAGGTTTTGAAGATCAAGGTTCTATTAAGTGATTTTTAATAGTTTAAAGCATTATATAGAAAATTGTTTGTTAATGTCAATAAATAAACAATTGAATTTAAGTTCGAGGACATCTTTTGACAAAAATATGTACTTTGTAAAGTTACTAGGTAATGAAAAAATACAACAGGATTTAGAAATCTTTAATTTGTGGCTAAGGTATGAGGTTATAGTTTTTAAAAAAATAAGTAACATGTGGAGAAATGAAATAATATGATTTGGGTAGGGTGTTGAATATTTAAAAAGTGGCTAAGATGGTAAGGTGAGTGTGTGATTGTGAATCCATAGATGGTTATGAAATGAGATTGATTTAAGCTGTAAAATTTTGAGATTTTAGAGCTTAGTTTAAGGAAAGTGAGTGTAATCATTTATTCATCAATTAAAACGAAAAACGAAAACGTTGACTTTCAAAACTTCTAGATTCTAATAACATAGTGAAGACATGCTATAGCCTATAAGTGAAACACTCATCCCGAGAATTCCCAGGTAGGAATCCGGGTCCCTCGTCTGATTGGGATATATGCGCAATGCCAGCCTAGACAGAAGACTCAGAATACAGGCGTTCACCCTTCCAGATTTGCACGTGTTCGTTATTAAAATCCTAGAACTTTCGACGAGATCTCAAGGTGGTATTCAGGCTAACCTGAGGATTTGTCCTATTAGGCTAAGAGTAGTTCTTGTGATGGAGAG